>JAQGDQ010000285.1:0-133443 GCA_030141605.1 Tubiluchus corallicola
CGGCCGAAGACACAGTCAAGGCACTTCTGCGCTACATTGCTTCATACGGAGCCCCGACTGAAATCGTTTCAGATCAAGGCCCCGCGTTTATCTCACAAATATTACAGGATCTTGAGTCAGTCCTGGGAATAAAAGGAATTTATGCCACTGCATATCACCCGCAAACCTCTGGCCTAACGGAGAGATTTAATCAGACCCTGAAGTCATCGATCAGAAAGCTTCAGCTAACTGAGGGAGATTGGGAGTGGGACGAATTAATTCCTTTAGTCTTGTTTGCATATCGAGACTGCCCACAGAGTTCAACGTCGTACTCACCATATGAACTTGTTTACGGTTTCCCAATCAGAGGGCCGCTTACTATACTGCGAGAAAAATACAATGTACCGCGTCCAAAGCAATTGACAGAAGTCAATACTTTTGTGGAGGAACTTATGCATAAGATGGAAGAAGTCACAAACGACGCACATGCCGCATTGCATGAAGCCCAGCTGTCGCAGAAAAAATGGTATGATGAAAGGGCAAGTGAACGCAGGCTAGAAGTAGGTAGCAAAGTTCTAGTACTGCTGCCAAAGAGCGCCAAGAAACTGAACCGCATTTGGAAAGGCCCTTACCAAATCTTAGAAAGGGTCTCTGACCAGGTTTACAAAATTGCTTTCCGAGGGAAGAAAAATCGTGAGCGTAACTTCCACATTAACTTACTGCGACCTTGGATCGAGCGCGATGAGGCTCAGGCATTGTTGACATTTGCCACTCCAGACAAAGCCGCTGAGGTCTATGAGGAAGGAGTAACGGAAGTCCAAGATCACATGTTTCCTCCCTCTGCAACCCAAACTCAGAGCATACGGGACATAGATATATCTGAAAGTTTGACCAACAAACAAAAGGAACAGCTAATAAAAACATTACATGATCATGCAGACATTTTCACAGATTTACCAGGATGTACAGATTTAATAGAACATGAAATACTGGTTCCAAAAGATGCTAAGCCCATTCATCAACCACCTTATCGTGTCCCTCAGGCACAAGAAGCACAAATTCGTAAAGAGATTTCCGAGATGGAGAAACTTGGGGTAATAAGAAAATCAAACTCAAGCTTCAGCAGCCCCGCTGTAATTGTTTTAAAGCCTGATGGCACTATACGTTTTTGCATTAATTATATTAAAGTTAACGAACTGACAACTTTTGATCCGTACCCCATACCAAATATGCAGGAGATGCTCAGTAGCTGCCATGGTGCCAAGTATATATCCAAACTGGATCTTACAAAAGGTTACTGGCAGATCCCCCTACATCCAGATTCGATAAAACGGTCAGCTTTCTCCTTGCCATGGGGGCAATGGGAATTCCTAGTTATGCCTTTTGGGCTCGTCAATGCAGCTGCAACCTGCCAGAAACTGATGGACAAGGTTCTCGACGGAATTCCTAATTATGCCAGAGGGTATATAGATGATACAATCATATGGAGTACACACTACTCAGAACATATTAGTCATCTTAATGAGGTACTGTCCCGCTTAGGCAATGCCAAGTTGACATTGAAGCCGAAGAAATGTACTTTTGCGTGTCAACAAATAGACTTCTTGGGACACCGGCTAGGCAATGACATGTTAAGGCCTCAACCAGATAAACTAGAAAGAATCAAGCATTTTCCGCATCCTATAACCAAGAAAAATGTTCGAAGTTTTCTTGGATTTGTAGGCTTTTATAGGAACTTTGTTCCAAACTTCAGCAGCATTGCTATGCCATTATTTGAGTTGACCAAGAAACACCTGCCAAACGAAGTAGCCTGGAATAAACAAGCAGAAGAAGCATTTGTCCAGTTAAGAGCGGCAATAACTTCAGATTCCTTCTTGATGGCTCCAGATTTTAGCCGAGAATTTATACTCAGCACCGATGCCTCCAATGTGGGCTTAGGTGGCGTACTTTCTCAGATTAATTCAGAGGGCAGGGAGCAAGTAGTGAGCTACATCAGTCGAAAGCTCACAAAACCCGAGCAAAACTATGCCACAGTGGAACTGGAGCTTCTGGCTATTCTTTGGGCTGTGCAGAAACTAAACGACTACTTGATGGGAAGACCTTTCACTATCAGGAGTGATCATCAATGTTTAACATGGCTCCAAAGAATGAAAAATAAAAACAGAAAACTGGCTAGATGGTCACTCATATTACAAGAATACACATTCAAAGTCGAATACATAAAAGGTGCCCAGAATGTTGCAGATGGTCTGTCTAGAAATTCAAATGCAAATCATAAGAAATAAACGGGCACTAATTAACAGAAACAGAAGATTACTTGACATTTTCAGTTTTTTTTGTTTTTGTACGAAACTTTTGAATTTTGAAGTTGGTAGAACCAATATCATTTTGAGAGGTTCAAAGCTTTTTTTCCTATTCTAAGTGATGAGTAGAAAGCTGTCAGACTTTCTTTTGGTACAAACTATCATGCACGTTTCAACTGGCAAAGAGTTGTTTATGCCACTTTTTTAAGTTGAAGACGAGCACTAAGGTCTGGCCTGTCAGGTCTGATTTTCGAAGACTAGTATTTCATGGAAACATTAGTCTAAAATTTGGGGGGCTATGTGATGGACCAGACTAGGTCCACCCCTTGGCTAAAGTGTGTTCTTGCACATTACAAGCAACCACCTATGTACATTATATTATGCAATTTGTTCAATGATAAATGTTTTGTTCGATTGAAGAGGCCTAACTTAGTTTGATTTTGTATAAGGAAGCTACCTGCATTGTTTACTTTATTTTTTATGGCTGTTGTTGTAATAATGTACCAGGCACCCATGAACTATATCTGCCCCACATGTAACCTACATGTCAGTGTTATGCAGGTCATTTTGAAAGTGTGTTGGCTTCGGCCTTGTTTATTTTATTACAGGGGTGTTTTGCTTTCTCATTCAGCGTATATAGTGTTACAGTTACCTGTCTAAAGTATAAAACTACCTAGAATGTAGTGAACTGTTCCAGTAACAGGAAAATGTGCTTTTGATATTGAGAAGTGGGTAGAATGGTCTGGAAAATGAGAGCTGTTAAAATGTTGGGTTTATACCTTTGAGGACAAACTTAAAATTTATCTGTTGAAAATGGCTGAACTGGTGTTTTATTGTGAAAAAGCCTGGACAGTTGTAAATGGTGTAATACTATCCTAATGGACAATGTGTTGTAATGCAATTGAGTGGAGTAAAGACCAACTTTGAGCCTTCTACACAGTATAAGCAACCCAGCCCTTGTTGTCAGGGTGTGGAGGACCGGCACCTAGTACTGTCGAGCGTGGTATGCGATGTTTTGGAGATGGTATCCCTTCCATGGAGTACCCCAGTGATTGCCAATGGACTGACGTAGTGAGCGCTCACTCCAGAGATAAGTAACAGTTTACTTTTGAGCTCAATAGTGATTATTCAAATTGGTGATATCTTGTGCACAAACTCTTATGGACAGTGAAAACTGCAGTTACTATTAGGTTACTGTTTGGTACCAAGAACTCGTGCTGTAATTCTTGAAATGGCCATCCTTAACTATTGTAATGTATTTTTTTCTTTTTCTCTTGATTCACTCATATTGTCTGTTAGTAGAATAAAAGCATTGAAATGTTAATTAGTCTTTTAGTAAGCTTTGTATTCTGAAACAGGTACACATAAACTACAAGGACAACTCCGCATTTCAAAAGCCTTAGTATTAGTCTCGCTACGTTACCAAAGTTAAGTGCGCTTCATACTCGTATTGCATAAGTTACTAATTACTATCACCCACGAGGAACGCCGTCATTACGTGATGGACCAGACTAGGTCCACCCCTTGGCTAAAGTGTGTTCTTGCACATTACAAGCAACCACCTATGTACATTATATTATGCAATTTGTTCAATGATAAATGTTTTGTTCGATTGAAGAGGCCTAACTTAGTTTGATTTTGTATAAGGAAGCTACCTGCATTGTTTACTTTATTTTTTATGGCTGTTGTTGTAATAATGTACCAGGCACCCATGAACTATATCTGCCCCACATGTAACCTACATGTCAGTGTTATGCAGGTCATTTTGAAAGTGTGTTGGCTTCGGCCTTGTTTATTTTATTACAGGGGTGTTTTGCTTTCTCATTCAGCCTATATAGTGTTACAGTTACCTGTCTAAAGTATAAAACTACCTAGAATGTAGTGAACTGTTCCAGTAACAGGAAAATGTGCTTTTGATATTGAGAAGTGGGTAGAATGGTCTGGAAAATGAGAGCTGTTAAAATGTTGGGTTTATACCTTTGAGGACAAACTTAAAATTTATCTGTTGAAAATGGCTGAACTGGTGTTTTATTGTGAAAAAGCCTGGACAGTTGTAAATGGTGTAATACTATCCTAATGGACAATGTGTTGTAATGCAATTGAGTGGAGTAAAGACCAACTTTGAGCCTTCTACACAGTATAAGCAACCCAGCCCTTGTTGTCAGGGTGTGGAGGACCGGCACCTAGTACTGTCGAGCGTGGTATGCGATGTTTTGGAGATGGTATCCCTTCCATGGAGTACCCCAGTGATTGCCAATGGACTGACGTAGTGAGCGCTCACTCCAGAGATAAGTAACAGTTTACTTTTGAGCTCAATAGTGATTACTCAAATTGGTGATATCTTGTGCACAAACTCTTATGGACAGGGAAAACTACAGTTACTATTAGGTTACTGTTTGGTACCAAGAACTCGTGCTGTAATTCTTGAAATGGCCATCCTTAACTATTGTAATGTATTTTTTTCTTTTTCTCTTGATTCACTCATATTGTCTGTTAGTAGAATAAAAGCATTGAAATGTTAATTAGTCTTTTAGTAAGCTTTGTATTCTGAAACAGGTACACATAAACTACAAGGACAACTCCGCATTTCAAAAGCCTTAGTATTAGTCTCGCTACGTTACCAAAGTTAAGTGCGCTTCATACTCGTATTGCATAAGTTACTAATTACTATCACCCACGAGGAACGCCGTCATTACACTGGTGGCAGCGGTGGGATCCGATATTACTTATGTGTACTTGCAACTGAACATTTATAAAGTATCATAGTAATTATTTTGCAGTTTTGTGGTAGACACGGTGTGTAAAACCCTTAATTATTTTTCACTGCATTTTTTGGGGTTCAAAAATTTTATTGCACTATGCCTGATTAATTATGCTAGTAAAGTTTTTACTGGACAATATTTGCTACAACAGATAACAAGTAAACACGAAGTTACTTCTCTACAGGAAATATTTTTGAGTGACTTACAGTCATATACACACGGAATTGTATTACACTTTATTATTTTGTACAAATAATACAGACAACATAAACGGGGGTAGTAAAGCACAATGGAATTTGTGGAGTTTACACAATTACAACTCCAGTCACTGGAATTAGAACAGTTACAGGGTATAGCCCGAGAACGGGGTATAAAGTGGGAAAGACGCAGTCATGAACAGCTGGTTACAGCCATAATGGGGTGGCAAAAAGTTTGCAACACTAAACCCAGTCAACCCAAGGTACCAGACGAAGACAAAATACTTCAAGCTCAAGGGGGAGGGCTTCATACTGAACATTCAGACAAAGAAGCTGCTAATGATTCTCTTAATGATGAAGAGGAACCAGCCCTTCAGCTTGCCCACTCACCCTTACCTTCTGAATATGATTTTGACCTCGGTCTAGGTCGACCCCCACCAGCTCCACCAGATTTTGTTCAGCCAGTTAGCCCAACAGTTAATACACAAGTTGGTGGATTGCCTAAGGTTGATGTTACTATGTATGCGGCTTTTGATGCTAACAAGTTGCAAATCATATTGGAGCACCAGCGCAAGCAAGAACGAGACAAACAGGAATATGAGTTGGAGTTACGGAAAATAGAAGCTGGAATGCAAGCTCCCTGGACATCAACACCAGCGCCGCAAGTGGGAACTACGAGTGATACAGCTGCAGCCCACAGAAACCTGTGTATAAAGTACTTTGGTGAAGATGCTGAATCTCCAGACCTAGCGGAATAGTTTCGATACTTAGAAAGATGTCTGGTAGTCAATCGTATCCCCAAAGCAGACTGGCCTTGTGTAGTTGCCCGAGCTTTAGCAGGGAATGCTAGATCATTGCAGGCATACAACTGTGTCCCACAAACTGACTTGCAAGATTATGACAGGATAAAGAGTCGTGTCTTGTCCTTCTTTTCGCTTACACCAGACAGTTACAGGCAGACTTTCCGTAAGCTGACTAGAAAACCAGATGAGTGTTATCGCGCCTATTTTACAAGAGTGCGAAATGCTGGAGATTTGTGGCTAGAAGCGGCTAATGTCCAAACTTTTGAACAAGTTAAAGAATTGTTCTACTTGGAACAAGCCCTAACTGGAGTACCCAATGATATTGCCAAATGGGTAAAGAGGAATAACTGGAACAATTTTGATGAAGTAGCTGAGAAATGTGACAGGTATAAGTGCTCGGAAGGGGGGAGACTTGAAATTAACCCTCAGCAGGACAGCAGAGGACATAGCAATTTCAAGAAATTTCCACCCAGAGACTCTAAAGGCGCCACAGCTAAGCAGCCAGTTCCAAACCAAGAAGCCAGGATTTCTTCTTGGAAATGTTTCAATTGTGGTGGATTAGGACACATGGCCAGTAGGTGTCCATCATCCAGGCAAACGGCAAAACCACTAGAAGCAAAACGAGGAAACAAACTCCAGTTAGCGTCGACAAAGCAGAAAGACTGCATTGATGTTTCACAGACTAGTGATGAAGCATTTTGTTTTCCAGCCATGGTAAATGGTCACAAGGTAATAGTACAACGTGACACTGCAGCAAATGTGAACTGCATACATCGAAGATTCGTACGAGCAAACCAATTTTTGCCTGATCGTACAGAACAGATTCTATGTGGGCATGGCGACCGTCGTACATGTAGAGTAGCAAGGCTGCCAATTGAGTGCGAACTTGTTAAAGGTGAGCTAGAGTTTGTAGTCCAGAACAAGCTTCCGTCTGAGTGCTTACTTGGTAACAATTTTAAATCCACTTGGCAGCCTTCTAAAAAACTTGGTCCAAAACACAGCGTTCATAGAGGCCAAAAGTTTGGGAAGAAACAACCTTTTCGAACAGACAGTAGCAGATTTAAAAATTGTTCAGGAAAGTCCCAGCAGATAGAAGACCGTCACGGTGAGCAGAAAGATGTAGAGGATGATGAACACTCGAGTGAGTCTCAGGTGGTTAACCAGAAAGGGGTGTCCCATCCATTCTCAACACCAGCTCTGCAAGTCATGACTCGGTCACAAGCAAAGCAATTCAATGAAGAGTTAGAACGAGAGGAAATAGAGCGGCAGGAAGATGAAGACCATGAGATTCCTGCCCTGGTGAATGAGCAAGAAGAGGATAATTCTCACCAAGGCCAGTCACGAGAAGCACTTATCCAGGACCAAAACAATTGCATTACCTTAAAGCACCTGTACGACAACGTGATATCGGAGAAACAGGCTAAAAGTCTGGGTAAAGGATATTTTATCAGAGATAGCCTACTCTTTTTACATTTGAAAAGAGCAAAAGACGTTGATGGTAAAGATTTGATTGTCTTACCCAAAAAACGTAGACTTGAGGTCCTTCAGCATGCTCATGACAACAAGTTAGCTGCACATTTTGGGATACAGAAGACAACAGAGAAGATTTTGCGTGAATTTTACTGGCCACATATTCATAGCGATATTCGAAGATTTGTACGCAGCTGCCCAGTCTGTCAAAAATGCAGTATACGAAAAGCAAGCGATCGTGCTAAGTTGCAACCTATTACAGTCAACGAATTACCATTTCAGAAGATTTGCATGGACTTTGTTGGTCCACTTCCACGAACGAAATCAGGTAACCGATATGCTCTGGTTGTTACAGATTTTAGCACACGGTATCCTGAAGTATACCCCACCAGGACTCAAACTCAGTTTTTTTTGTTTTTGTACGAAACTTTTGAATTTTGAAGTTGGTAGAACCAATATCATTTTGAGAGGTTCAAAGCTTTTTTTCCTATTCTAAGTGATGAGTAGAAAGCTGTCAGACTTTCTTTTGGTACAAACTATCATGCACGTTTCAACTGGCAAAGAGTTGTTTATGCCACTTTTTTAAGTTGAAGACGAGCACTAAGGTCTGGCCTGTCAGGTCTGATTTTCGAAGACTAGTATTTCATGGAAACATTAGTCTAAAATTTGGGGGGCTATGTGATGGACCAGACTAGGTCCACCCCTTGGCTAAAGTGTGTTCTTGCACATTACAAGCAACCACCTATGTACATTATATTATGCAATTTGTTCAATGATAAATGTTTTGTTCGATTGAAGAGGCCTAACTTAGTTTGATTTTGTATAAGGAAGCTACCTGCATTGTTTACTTTATTTTTTATGGCTGTTGTTGTAATAATGTACCAGGCACCCATGAACTATATCTGCCCCGCATGTAACCTACATGTCAGTGTTATGCAGGTCATTTTGAAAGTGTGTTGGCTTCGGCCTTATTTATTTTATTACAGGGGTGTTTTGCTTTTTCATTCAGCCTATATAGTGTTATAGTTACCTGTCTAAAGTATAAAACTACCTAGAATGTAGTGAACTGTTCCAGTAACAGGAAAATGTGCTTTTGATATTGAGAAGTGGGTAGAATGGTGTGGAAAATGAGAGCTGTTAAAATGTTGGGTTTATACCTTTGAGGACAAACTTAAAATTTATCTGTTGAAAATGGCTGAACTGGTGTTTTATTGTGAAAAATCCTGGACAGTTGTAAATGGTGCAATACTATCCTAATGGACAATGTGTTGTAATGCAATTGAGTGGAGTAAAGACCAACTTTGAGCCTTCTACACAGTATAAGCAACCCAGCCCTTGTTGTCAGGGTGTGGAGGACCGGCACCTAGTACTGTCGAGCGTGGTATGCGATGTTTTGGAGATGGTATCCCTTCCATGGAGTACCCCAGTGATTGCCAATGGACTAACGTAGTGAGCGCTCACTCCAGAGATAAGTAACAGTTTACTTTTGAGCTCAATAGTGATTACTCAAATTGGTGATATCTTGTGCACAAACTCTTATGGACAGTGAAAACTGCAGTTACTATTAGGTTACTGTTTGGTACCAAGAACTCGTGCTGTAATTCTTGAAATGGCCATCCTTAACTATTGTAATGTATTTTTTTCTTTTTCTCTTGATTCACTCATATTGTCTGTTAGTAGAATAAAAGCATTGAAATGTTAATTAGTCTTTTAGTAAACTTTGTATTCAGAAACAGGTACACATAAACCACAAGGACAACTCCGCATTTCAAAAGCCTTAGTATTAGTCTCGCTACGTTACCAAAGTTAAGTGCGCTTCATTCTCGTATTGCATAAGTTACTAATTACTATCACCCACGAGGAACGCCGTCATTACAGTGCTGTCTTCGCGTATGAAACATTTACATTGGTTCTTTTTATAGACCTGTAGCCACTCACCTAGTACCGTTATAAGATTTCAAATGTTTACGTATGTATTGTTCCAATTTTTTATGCACTAACAAATACAGTTTAAACCGAAAATAAATTAGAGTTCGTTTCTAGCAACATAAAATGGTGATAATGGCTAGACTAATTAGACAAATACTTTGCTCATGCCACAGGTTGCTCAATGCTGGAGTTCACACCGGACTGGATTCTTGCTGACAGATATCTGTCTATATCTGACAATTGGAATTGACTGTTTAATGTTACGTTAAAGTGGAGAAGTCTTACTCCTCTGAAAATTGTGTTAGGCACAGAAGTTTTACTCATCTGAAAATTTTGTTAGGCAAGGAAGTTTTACTCATCTGAAAATTGTGTTAGGCACAGAAGTTTTACTCATCTGAAAATTGTGTTAGGCACAGAAGTTTTACTCATCTGAAAATTGTGTGAGGCACAGAAGTTTTACTCATCTGAAAATTGCGTTTAGGCACAGAGGTTTTAAAAAAATTTGTAGCGTCCTGAAACCAACTACAAAGTCCAGAGAAAGTCTCACCGCACGGCATGAATATTAACATTAAAATAGTTTGTTTTCATGGAATTAGTAATAATATTGAATATCTCATTATGGTAGTCGTTTTGTCAAGGTATAGAAACGTTCATTGTTCAACAAGTAGATAGATTGTGAACGTATAGTTTATTGAAATACACAACTATCCATAGTATTAACTTCAAGGAATGAACAACTAAAGCAATAGCAAATACACATAGTTAAAGCACAAGTCATAACGTGTCTGTAAAAGTTAGAGAAATGTAACCTGATCCAGAAGTGTGTCAGTGTTTATGGCACAACAGATGTGTTTACATATATGTTGTTCCTATTTTTCATAGCAGTTCAGTGCAAAGTAACATTATTTTGCATGCGGACGGTTTTTTATATTTCTAGCTTGTAAGTAGTTAATTATGCAACATTAATTTTATAAAAAATTTATAAAAATAAATTATTTAAAAAAATTATAAAACATTCGTGCTTAATCCTTAATACTTTGGCATGTATAATTTTCTTACGTTTCTGTTTTAAATTAAAAACTCGTGGTAACATTACAGTTCAATCCAGAGTTCAGAGTCATTACTGTTGTTTCTTGGCCTCTATAGTCATCAACTCAATCATTATTTTTTCGACTTACTGTATGAAATGTGTCGTTGAATCACTAACTGCTTTTGTTGCTTCTAATCAAGTGTTGGCGGCCTAGTTACCAGTGCTAGTTTGCTAAAAGCCTAAAGTTCGGTGCAAATGTCATGTTGACCCTTGTAATATTTTCACCATTTATTTCCGTAATGTTTTGCTTTGCGATGGATCATGATTACATCAAATCTAATTTGTATTTATTTAACCTCATTAGCTGTGTTATCTATAAGTCATTAAATAAACATCAGTAGGAATCAAATAATGTCTGTTTAAACAAAAGCAGCATTTATTAAACATTGAAGCATACAAAGAATATTTTACTCTGCTTTTTATATTTAAATACATTAACAACATCAGCAAACCATTCCAGAATAACAGATTTACCTTTTTTCCAAATCCTATCGTTAATTCCAGAACAAGCCATCTAAAACAAATTAGGACAAATACCAACTATGGAACGAACTCTCTAATCAAACAAGCAATTCTACTTTGGAATTCTCTACCATTACAGGTTAAACAAATCAAGTCCCTATCAACATTTAAAACAAAATTAAAATCACTAATATTAACCAGATATGAAATACCATCACACCAGTACGACAACATACACACTAATTCAGAATTCATATATCCACGGCCATATTAATTAAATCTCAGTTTTTTCATTTTTTGTGCGTAGTTGTAAATATGTTTGATTTTATTCGTCGTTGCTTTCCATTACTGCACAGTAGTTTAGATTGCACTGACGCATTTGCCTTTAGCAGTGTAAGTTTTTATTAACTAACACTGATTGATCATCTCTGTAAAGTTTTTATCAGTGATTATCAATGTATTTTAATGGCAAATAAAGATTATTATATATTATATATTATATATATATATATATATATATATATATATATATATATATATATATATATATATATATATATATATATACAAGGTTTTAATTAGGTTTTTCAATCATCAGCTCAAGATAAGATTCTTTTGAATTACACGTCAATAAAAAAAGGAAAATTCTATTAAAATATATATAGTGATCAATTGATGTATGTTTCAACAAAGCAAATAAAATTGTACCCAGTCATCTCTAATACGTCAAACGAAAACAAATTATTAATATTTTTTCTAGTAAAAAATTATGTCGAAATTGTAGCTTTCGTTTGCAAATTTATATTTGAGTATTTTACCAATAGAAACCTAACTTACGTTATAATTATACTTTTATAGTATTTGTAATACTAAAATGTTAGCTATGTTGTCTATGAATAATTGTAAGTATTTATTGTCAACCTAAGTTACTGTGTCTTCACAATCTGCTTTAAATTTTGTAATATGTTCTAGTTGTTACTTTATTGTATTGTTTTTATTCTCTGGTAATATTATTATGGCTATTCAAGCATCTCATTACATGTTACTATGTTTTTGGTTGTGAATTGTTATGTTTCTGTGCGTCAATAAACCTTAATCTTATCTTAAATGTGCAGCAAACAGAGTACAGAGACCTTCTGTAAACACTGTCACTGTTTAAGAAAGGTTAAGTTACATAAAAGCATCTTACATAAGGTCTTTTCTTACACTGTTAGCCTCTGTAAGCTATTGAACGTGTTTATCACGCTTAATCAATTAATTTAAACGTTGTGAAAGTATACATATTTAAACAATACAAAATTATATGTGTAACCACTATATGTTAACTTATATGTGTATGTTTAGGTACAAGAAAACGTTCGGCGTGGAAAGTTCCTGAACTGTATGGTAAGTTAAAGTAACGTAAGGTAAGTTTTTGAATTGCCTTTTTAAATTAATAATCAGTGTAATTTCTGCGTAACATTGTTTAAGTGAAAAATAATGTATAACAGTATGCAGTTTTTAAAATTTTCAGTGTGGCTGTGTTGTTCAAAATTTAATTTGACAGTTCGAAAGTGTATATATATACATATATATATATATATATATATATATTTTTATTCTCAACATAATGTGGTAATATGCATGTTTATACTGTGTTTTCATTAAAACCTAAGACTTACTATAACATTTTTGACAGTTGCCAGCTCCTTGTTAAAATTTCGATATTTAATTATAGCTTCAGCACTGACAAAAGACAGTTTACAAAAAAGGAATGGCTTGGTAGCTTAAATCCAAATTGAATTCCAAAATTTTCAAATTTTTCTGTCTTTCCAGTTTGGTATCAAGTTGTGATTAGTCATGGGATTGTGTCATTATAAAAAACATTAATTTTTACTAAATCCGGTTGACATGTATTTGCACGAAAACATAAGGCTCCCATGTCTACTGAAAGAAAAGATAAGGAAAGATGAAGTGAGATAAGGTGAGGTGAGGAAACATGAGGGCGGGGAGGTGAGGTAAGGTAAGGTAAGTTAATGTAAGTTTAAAAATTGTCTTTCCAATTATTGGTAATCAGTGTAGTTTCTGTGTAACTGTGCTTAAATAAATAATGTTAAGTTTCGTTTATTTCACAGCCCCTGATAAAGCCCTGAGCAAGATCTCGAATTGTATTCACAAGAAATGCACTAAAAGACGATTGTAGAAAAAGTAGATTTTCGATTTATTTTTATTTCTTCCATGTTTGGTACTATAGGATTTAGCCTTTAAACTGTTTACGTCATAAGAAATATTTTGGATTTTCATAGTTGAAAATTTATTAATGGCAACTTAGTTCCAAAAACTTGTGCTTTTGGCTTTTATATTGAAACTATTGAACATTATTTACTTTACTACCCGTGGCATGTTGCTGTTAGACATCGTATTTTGTTATCAACGTGAAATATACTTCTCAATGTAGGCCTCGGAAATTTTGAAAAATCCGACACAGCAATATCAAAATGAATTGTAGGATATGTTTTTTGCTGTTGTGAATAATTATAACAGAGAAGCTAAACATTTTAACTTAAGCTAAATTGAGCATGACAAGACAAGTTATTCATTCATTCGTTTGTCTCATAGCTATTAGAAAGTCTCTTATAAATATAGTAAGTAGATTAATGACGATTGTTTGGGGTCTTAGAATGGAATTATAATATTGTAATCGCACGGTAGTAGTATAGATGTTTTGCCTCTGGCCGATTTCCCCACCCCCCCCTTTGGCTGCCCGGGGGGGTGGGGAAAAACACCCCTAAAAAAGTGCGAAAATCCGCGAAAACCCCTAAAAAAGTGTGAAAACCCGTGTGAAAGTGCGCACGTGACCGAAATCGACGAAAAAGCGCGAAAAACAAAGAAAAACGAAGAAAAGGCGTGTGAAACGAGGTAAAAATTTTGCAGTTTTTCCCTCCCGCATGGCTTCATTTGGATCGAATGACCTTGAACTCTAGGTCACGTGACCAAAGTTCATTGACCCCTGGCCCCTGGATGGCTTCTTTTTTTGACGCCCCATTTTAAACCGCGCAAAACCGCGCGAAAGCATGTGAAAGTGTGTGAAAGCGCGTGAAAGCGTGTGAAAGCGTGTGAAAGCGTGTGAAAGTGTGTGAAACGAGGTAAAAAGCGCCTCAAACGAAGAAAAAGGGAGAAGTGGAGTTCCCGCCGAGGACTAATTAGTGCTAATTGGCGCTAATTGGGGAGCCCCTGCCACCCCTCCGCCGCGTGCAAACGTCCGTCCCGGGGGTCGGGGACACCCCCCCTGCAACCCACCCCTCCGTCGCGTGGAATCGTCCACTGCAGGCAATGAGGGAAATCTTTTTCCCGCCACTCGCGCAGTGCCGGCCCTTTTCCGCGACCACTTCTCTCTCTCGGGTGCCCTCCCTTTTCCGCGACCACTTCTCTCGCGGGTTTAGATGTGTGTGTGTGTGTGCGTGTGGAGATTTATTTCAAATGCCAAAGTTTGATAAATGCATTTTCACAAATCTTTTTTATTGATGGATTACAGGTGTGGAGATTTATTTCAAACGCCAAAGTTCGATAAATGCATTTTCACAAAACTTTTTTTATTGATGGATTACAAAAATTTTTTTTACATTTTTTATGCAAAATACATACGTGCTAAAACTAGATTATTATTATTATGGTGACATGATAGTTCTACATTTTACGTTTTTTTCGCAAATTACACAAATTATGCAAATTACAGTAAAACTACACTAATGACGACGAGCGAGTACATGGATTGTCGTCGTCGTCGTCGATGTGATACAGACAAACGTTATTGTTGTTAAAAACGAATTCGTTAAATTTGCGGAAAACGCGAGAGAAATCCTCGACCTTTGTCCCGCCCATCATTATTATGCTTCCGGTGTGAAAAATGTTCAGAGTAATTTGCTCGCATTTGCAAGTTAGTTTGGGAAATAGTTCCACTTCGTAAAACACTTCTCTAAAAGAATGCGTCGAAGGACGAACGAGTTCTTCGTACAGTGCACCCAGTTTCAATCTGCAGCGTATTTTGGCTCTGGCGGTGATGGTGCGAATTGCGATCCCGTCGGCGGGCGTCAGTCCGAGACCTTTCGAGAGTTCTTCGATCGCATTGCGTAGTACTTTTTCCTCCGAAAAACCGTTGGCCACCACGGAGCCGGAGGCAAAAATCATCAGCGTCCCGCCCAGTCGCTTCAGCAGAACCATTTGCGGTTTTCTTTCGTAGCGTCTTCCGCCCGTTCTCCGCCGGAGTTCGTTCAGATCGAAGCGCTGCGAGAACGAAGCCGTGGCGACGATGTTGACCGTTTGGACTGACACGTTAGAACGTAGTTGGCAATCGTTTCGGACGCCCGAACCGCTCTGCCTCGTCCGTTGCTCTGCCAACGTATGGCGGGCGGCGGGTGCTCGCTTTCCAGATCCTCTACGCGTATGACCACGCGATTTTTGGGGAGATGTTTTTTGACGAAATCGTACATCTCTGCTCCCTTGACGTAGGTGATCCTGCCTCTGGTGGTCTGTCGTAGAATGTTTTCCAATTCTGCGTACTCGATCATTCCCTCCTCCCACGAGATGCCGTGTATGTGTCTGATTAGGTAGTTGTAGGTGGATCGCTTGTGCTGGGGAACGCGATTCCAGGGGTGGGGCGGTTTGAAGGTGTAGTTGTGATATATGCCGGTCTCTATTTCGCGAATTACCAAATTTTTGACCAGGTATTCTTCTTTTCCGCACTGGAAGGCATCTATGGTGAGAACTATGCTCGATTCAGACATCTGTGACGATGGGGGGTCCTTCTACGCCGTCGGCAACGAGTTTTCCTTCGATGACGATTTGCTTGTGATTGTTCACAAATTCCAGAGACTTGATTTTTTCGAAGGTGTATTTTTTTATGACCTTGTTGGGGGCACTCTTGCGTGCGTTGGCGCGCTTGCCGCCCCGCGTCCCCGCTTGTTGTTGTTGCTTGCGAGGAACGGTGGTTAGAGGTTGTTTGAAATAAATCCACACCTGTAATCCATAATAAAAGATTTGTGAAAATGCATTTATCAAACTTTGGCATTTGAAATAAATCTCCACACGCACACACACACATCTAAACCCGCGAGAGAAGTGGTCGCGGAAAAGGAAGGGCACCCGAGAGAGAGAAGTGCTCGCGGAAAAGGGCCGGCACTGCGCGAGTGGCGGGAAAAGATTTCCCTCATTGCCTGCAGTGGACGATTCCACGCGACGGAGGGGTGGGTTGCAGGGGGGGTCCCCGACCCCCGGGACGGACGTTTGCACGCGGCGGAGGGGTGGCAGGGGCTCCCCAATTAGCGCCAATTAGCACTAATTAGTCCTCGGCGGGAACTCCACTTCTCCCTTTTTCTTCGTTTGAGGCGCTTTTTACCTCGTTTCACACACTTTCACACGCTTTCACACGCTTTCACGCGCTTTCACGCGCTTTCACACACTTTCACACGCTTTCGCGCGCTTTCACGCGGTTTAAAATGGGGCGTCAAAAAAAGAAGCCATCCAGGGGTCAATGAACTTTGGTCACGTGACCTAGAGTTCAAGGTCATTCGATCCAAATGAAGCCATGCGGGAGGGAAAAACTGGAAAATTTTTACCTCGTTTCACACGCCTTTTCTTCGTTTTTCTTTGTTTTTCGCGCTTTTTCGTCGATTTCGGTCACGTGCGCACTTTCACACGGGTTTTCACACTTTTTTAGGGGTTTTCCCGGATTTTCGCACTTTTTTAGGGGTGTTTTTCCCCACCCCCCCGGGGAAATCCCCACCCCCCCCGGGAAATCGGCCAGAGGTGTAACATCTATCCTACTGACTCACACACTGAAAATCTCTCAGGTGGCACTTCTCCTAGCGATCAATCGTGAATTTGTTGACATTAATGCTCGAAGTTGCCTAATTTCGATCCTTATAATCGCGATCGCTTTAGAATCATGAAACACATACCGTAACCACTCAACTATCACACATGAATAAATAAATTCCATGTACAGCTGGGTTTGAGAGCAAAATCATCGTCTAGCAAGTAAAGGCTTTCCTTTTGAATAGCAGGACAGCGGAGAGTGAGAGAGAGAGAGAGAGAGAGAGAGAGAGAGAGAGAGAGAGAGAGAGAGAGAGAGAGAGAGAGAGAGAGAGAGAGAGAGAGAGAGAGAGAGAGAGAGAGAGAGAGAGAGAGAGAGAGAGAGAGAGAGAGAGAGAGAGAGGGAGAGAGAGAGAGAGAGAGAGAGAGAGAGAGAGAGTGAGGGAGAGAGAGAGAGAGAAAGAGAGAGAGAGGGGGGCGTTGTTTAGTCCGTTCACATTAGTCTAGTTGTTCTAATTTCGCTGTGTACTTCAATCAGTGCTTGAGTAAGGCATAAACTACAGGTGTCAGGGCCTCATAATCGGGAGTGGCTTCACAATTGCACATTTTCAATAGGTTATTTTGTTTTCTAATGATAAATACATTTGACAAGGGATTTTTGAAAACGCTTTTTTGGCAACATTTTTTGCATGTAAAGATGTGACCTCTAGACTGTAAATCACATCTCATACTAATTACAAATGTGATGATCAACAAAAAACAAGCAAACAGTTTCGGAATTCGAAGATATGCAAGCTTTTGTTTTCAGTTTTTTAGACATTCAGTAGCAATTTTTCTGTTTTTTGTGTAATACAGCTTTATAGCCTCAGAGGAAGCTGATGCTAGTAACTGTCATGTCAAAATTTTTCAGGAAATTTATTTTATAACTACACTGTGAATTCGCGAAAATTTTGTTTGAACAAAATAAACACTGTTTTTCTCATACTGGTACATATACTTTTAAATGAAACACAAAAACACATGACGTCTTCTATACTGTAGAACATTGTGGGGGGGGGGGCGGTGTGGCAGACTGACTTGGAACCACGCATCTTTATAGGTAGCATTTTTTTCGGTTTATGTAGTACTGTATTTAACGTGTAATATTAGTGCTCTGCCTATGTACATTGTATGTATTTGTGCAAATACAACTGAATGGAAAGATTGACCAGCATAATCAGCTTTACCAGCAAAACAACAAAAGTCGAAGGTTAAGATAACAATAACTAATAGTTTTCACTGACTAAAAATAATTACCGTAATTTATCAGTGACAAATTATAGCAATATTCATTCCTTCTTTGATTATCACTCTGAACAGCTATTGGGTTTCTCTTTAGCTACGCGGTGCAACGAGAGAGAGAGAGAGAGAGAAAGAGAAAGAGAGAGAGAGAGAGAGAGAGAGAGGGGGAGAGGGGGAGAGAGAGAGAGAGAGAGAGAGAGAGAGAGAGAGAGAGAGAGAGAGAGAGAGAGAGAGAGAGAGAGAGAGAGAGAGAGAGTGGGGGGGGGGTTGTTGAGTATTGTGTATTTTTTTATCTCAACAACTTTGACACTTAGTTATTAGAGTATTTCATGTAACTTATTAATTACTCACTGCTCTAACCTATTAAAAATATTTTTAGTTGTTTCATCTATTTTTAGTCGTTTCATCTTCAAATAAAATATTTTGAATGAATGAATGAATGAAAGAATCTATTTTTATAGTTAGTGGAATATTTGAAAACAGGATGTATAATGGTACAAATATGGGTAAGCTGAAAGCTACTAGCCAATCTCCGAGAAGGTTGAAGAACACAAAACATATAATGAAGTCAGAAAGGCTGGCTCTTGCTTCGGCAAGACCACATGAACCAGGTGTTAAAGTAAATTGATTTTTTGGATTTAAAAG
This sequence comes from Tubiluchus corallicola, assembly GCA_030141605.1. Lineage (NCBI taxonomy): Eukaryota > Metazoa > Priapulida > Priapulimorpha > Priapulimorphida > Tubiluchidae > Tubiluchus > Tubiluchus corallicola. Next base: position 18,712 of record JAQGDQ010000285.1, read on the forward strand.
ATTAGCTTTCAGACAGTCTTTAGACATCTATTGTACAGTTTTTTACTTCTTAAATCTAGCAGCTGTCTTATATTCAATTTATTATGATGTGTCCTTTATCTTTTTATTTATTTGTTATGCTGTTAACTGACACAATACAACTTCTGTATCATCTAACATCTTCTGATAGAGAGAGAGAACTAGGTGGGGGGAAAAGGGAGCATTTTGAAAAGTGGTCTGTGTGTTATCCTGTCGTCACAGCAAACGAAAATATTGTTTTTATACAGAAAAACCGCTCAAGAACTTTATTACCATAGAATTGTACAATCAAATAATTATAATACAAGCAGTTTGTTTTTGTATGATGACAAATTACATTTAGTTGTTATATATATATATATATATATATATATATATATATATATATATATATATATATATATATATATATAAGGTGTCTTAACTAAATTTCAATCTCTTTTCAGTTAGTACTAATAAAAAATAAACTGAAATCATTATACTATAGTTATTTTATGGTCAAATCGCGCAGGTCGACAATAATAGCTTTTCGAGCGCACTGCATGTGAGTTCAAGAATTTACCGCTGTCGTTCTCGCATTTTAATAAAATAGTCAATAAAATTTTCACTTAGTTCGTTAGGGCTATGAACTCTGTCAAAACGGTCGTCTAGCCACAATAGTCTTTCTTGTTCCAGAGCTTCTCCCGCCTCTCTGATTCTACCCATGTTAAATGCAGTCTGGATTAACTCATCTGTTAACGGGTTACTGTACCCGTAATAGTCTAGAGAAGCGTTCGAAGTTCTCTTCCCAAATCGCATTGGATGTCTAGCTCTACATTCGTAGCACAGTTTGTGCATCCTTTTTGCAATCGTCTGTTTGTTACACAAGTCACAGTAGGAAGGTTTGGCATTGGAAGCTGTTGCAATACCAACAACAAAGCACACGGAAATGATGATAAACGTAAATGAAGAATGCCACGCCATATCTGCAAATATATTAACATAAAAGTAATAACAAATTTAAGACTGCAAGTACAAAAGAGCTAGAAAACTTATGAGACGAACTCGTCAAATAAATAGAGCAAATAAAGATCATGATTAGACTCAGTCACAAATCATGACCATTCCTATATTAATTTTTTATACAATTCATCATTTATTGTTACATAACGACGCAAAAATTGCTACATAATGACGCACAAACTGTTACATAATTGTGATGACAACGTTGTTAGAATGATCGTTACACAATGATCGTTTCATAATAATGAATTTTCTCATTTATTACACAATAAGCATTGGTTTAAAATACTGTACAACTTTTGATTGTGATCGTCTGCAACAACGACACAAATTACATGTACATGACGTCATGCAGCAGCAGAAATTCACAAGTGTATTACAGGTTACTTATTCTTCTAGCACGGCATTACTAAAGCTGCCTTTGCGGCTTTAAAAAGAATTAATGCCGGTAATGACATTTCTTAAACAGCTGCTACTGGACTATTAACTATTACTGAGTTCATGTCCCATTCGTCCACTAACTATAGGCAGTAAACGATTAATTAATAAAGCACAACTTGGAGGCATCTCTGCGTATATCATAGCATTTAACAGTGTTAGAAAAAAGTTATCATCATCACAATTTTTAAAAAATATGGGTATAATTATATATAGTATAGTATTATGTATTTTCCAACACCAAAAATATTCCACGAATGTATTGCACGACGTGTTTGCGAAAGAGAAAATTGAAGTACAATATTACAGTAAGAGATTCAGTGCGTTGTAATAAAAAGCGGCAAGTTTTGAGATAAAAATTCAAATTTCAAATTTACTGCTGTTCTCATCGCATAAGCTCTCGAACATGTGTACTATGCCAGAATCGAAAACATCTGAACTGAAGTACAGTACCTGTTTTTTGTACAACGCATTTTCGAAATGCAGGCGTCTAACTAGAGAACGGTGAAATGTTTTGCTTTAACAGACTTATTATTACTATTTATAATGTCTATAAAAATCTCTGAATTACCCGCTTTCCATTTTAACAAGGCCCAGGATTTAGAAAAGACTCAAATAAATGCACTAAATCAGAAAGTCAAAAAATTTTTACACCTCCTCTAAGATTTGAAACCGAGACCTTCCGCTTCTCTGGCAGCTATGCTAATTGTTACACCACAGAGGTGAAGACTTTTCAGACTCAGAAATGTACACTAAAACTCTAAAACAGATTTTGAAAATTAAGCATTACAGTGTTGGAAGGAGAAGGTCTGACCAGTAACCAAGAAATAAAGCAGAATAGAAGTTGCATGGTAATACATGGTAAATATGCTCATCCATTCTTTGTTCTGTAATTAACCTGCAAATGAAAAGGGCCCAAGTGTAGTATTATTATTAATGTTTGAATGGCTTTTAAAGCGATATTAACTTGAAAGATAATAAATGTCACATAAAAATACCACACTAATAAGCATGAAAATTAAGATTTATTACATTTTTACTCAGATTTCGTGGTACGTGTATGGTGTATGCTCAACATATCAGCGTGCTTTGCAACTTTGTAAACTATTTACACATCGGGCTGTTTACTGTAGTCTTACTACAATTTAATGCATTCCTCGTTGCAATAAGTATCCTTCTCAGTCCCGAAATTGCTCATTTTTCGTACATAATTTATGAGTAGCTAGGAAAAAGGTTGTCTCTCATTAATTTATCTCGCTCAACTCAAGTTAATTTTCTCGAGAAATTCCAACGCGGCAGTCAGGAGTTACAAGAAAAGTCAGGGAGGCTCACAGAGTTTTGAGTTAAATCTAAACAAAATTAATTTTATGTTAGTAAAAAACTAACGTCCGAAATGCTATATATTATATTTAAGGTGGAATGTGCTAGTGACAAGACTTTAGTTTTTTAAACTTTTAAAAAGTTCATTATGTTTTCTATAATGCATGGCATCTATTTAGGTAGCATTTGTTTGAATGCCTGATTCACAGCATTACAAATTGGGTGCTTATTAATTCTGCTAATGATAAATAGAAACTAATATGCGACAAACTATCTGAGTGCTAAATTTCAGTGCTCATCTCAGAGAAAGAAATAAACGAGATCGTGAGGATCCGTTTGGTGAGGTGGCATTGAGGTGAGTACGACAACGACCACAACCACAACCACAACAACAGTAACAGCAATAGCAATAGTGACAGCAACAGCAACAGCAACAGCAACAACAGCAGCAGCAGCAACAACAACAACAACAGCAACAGCAACAACCATAATAATAATAAATATGAATATTCAAATAGATAATGGTATTATGCCAATGTTTGCGTTACAGTAATGTAACACTAGGATATTAAGGGTTAATTAAGTAATTCAGTACTCGATTCCAAGGTGGTCCCGATTATCATTATATTACCACTCGTTTCTTCGATAAACCCGCGTGTTTGGTCGAAGAACAAGCGGAACCGTTTTTAAGTCTTTCGTTATTTATGTCTCGGTCAGGAGTCGTACCCGCGACCTCTCGGGTGGGAAGCGAGCACGCTATCTGTACCAGAGATATGGGAGAGATAATATTTTTAACGTCTCTGAGCACCGTGTCGTGTCGAATCAGCTTTTTTAAGTTTTTCACGTAGGCTTATGACACGAGAGATAGGATGGAATATATAGTCTCATGATGCACGTTTATGTCAATGTCTCGCACTTTATTATCAAAAGGAAGCGCCCGTTTGCACTGAGCGGGTGCAAAATTAATTTGAGCCGATTAGCTAATAATTCGTTGCACATTAGTCTCTAGCTCTGCTGGAGCTATTAGTTTCCACTTAACGAAGTGCAATTCGCGAGGTGTATATTATATAATATCAGGCTTGCCAATGAATCAAACTGTTTGAAAACCAGTATATACGTGGGTTCATAAACACAGAGTTAATTTCTTACTTCCTGCAATATTTGAAAGTCACTCTATTATAAGAAGCGTAGTCAGATTCTATACTCACTTCATTGAAGATCGTTGCTTGTTTGTTATCTACAATACTCGATATACGTGACAAGAGAAGTGGTGTAGAAAGCTGAGCATTTGAACATTATTCTTAAGCTAAACCCCATCGATTTTGGAATCTATCGCTGCATAAAATCATTGTCATCCGCCCGCAAAATTAATATCCAGAATAAACGGGCAAATTTGCGTATGCGTCGTAGTTTTGGTACGCATGTTGTAATGAAGTTTCGTTTTTACTCTCAAAACTAAATCTGAATTTTATTTGTGGTGTCAAAAAGTGTTTTAAAGGAGACCAATATAAGTATTATTGAGCATAAGTTTACTCAATCTCCAAAGGTTTTTTAATTCTGCATAAAGTAACGTAAGTTATACTCATCTGCCATATTATATTAGAAAGGCATAGAAACTTGATAATAAGTAAGTGAGTGGATCAGTTCGTTAATGAATTAATGGTGCAGTTAATGATTATTTAACGATGAATTATAAATCGTTTAGTTGGGTTGTACAGTTAGTCATGACCTTGTGGCTTTACTGTTATGCGTAGAACAGATCTCATTTTCGTTGTTTTATTTAGAATTAATTAGCTATTGACTAGTTAACTGATTTTATTAAATATTTTTTACGTATTAAGTTATTTGTAAAGTATGATTTTTAAACGGGTCTGAAGTTTAAAAAAGTAGGCTGGCATTTTTTAAACCAATTTCAAGGTCATACCAAGGCTAATCATACTCGGATTCAACAAAATTATATTTAATAAAAATGCATATAAGGGCTATTTAAATCTTTTCAAATGGAACTGTGGGACTCAAATATTGAAGAAAAGAATGTTTATCATTATTATGTTAGTTATTAGAAGAGGTGACAACTCATTTTTATATCAAGACCAAATGTTGTTTCCATGTCGTAGTGAAGAAAATCTGTATATCTCAAGAGAACATATATAGTTTGGAGTACAAGTTGTTAGTTTGCTTATGTTTCACTGAAATATCTTGGAAAGCATCCCCAAATAATATGCAATAATTATATTCTATAGAATTAACTCATTTCTTGTGTCAGAGTCAAGGTCACATTAGCATAATAATATACTGCTCATTTATATGTAGTTCATAAAAACTGTATCAAAATCAGTAACTTAACCGTAGCTCAATTAAAGATGCAGAGAATGTGACAAACGCAATCTGAAGGATTGACATTGACCAATAGAGACCAAAATTTTAAAACGAACAAGGTTAAGTTTAAAGATATTTTTAATTGAGTGCATCCTGTTGTCAAAACAGTGACAGTGAATGAAGGGTACTGTATCAAGGCATATTGTTTATGAAATACGTAAGAGACGGTTTTATTGTAAAAATGGGCATGAATGCCATTGAAATCATCACTGAGCGTAAGCAACTCAAGTCTCATGTGTGCTTATTATAATTATTACTTATTATATCACTGTAGTCCACATATGTCACTGCTTATGCGCTCCATTGTCGAACGTGCATCTTTAAAAACACAAACAAAAAGACTGGAACCTTTCAAAAAGACGTATTCAGAAGACCAACGGGGAATATGGAGGCGAAATAAACACCAAAATCCAGCAGGCGTCATTCATAAATGCAAATGAGGCCAAGTCACTGGGTTATAACGTCATAATAGATCAGTTACATAAATTGCCCAAAAATTTGTTTCGTAATTTTAAGGGGCGAATTAATTTAATTGTCAGTCTTAATGACGAAATTTTCGTTTCGCTATCTTACATTAAATTTGATTTTGTCAATTAGGCTATGATGGTCAATACCCAGTTACTGACAATCATATTGAAAATACACTGAGCATGCGTGACCTTGCATGATACTATATAGACCATTATATACTTTTATATCAGCTGACAAGCATACGCACATTTATGCAGTCTAAAATCAGTCAAATGCTTCCTATTTTGACTTCAAAGCTGCGTCACTGGCTAGTTTGGGTTGTTTCTGCTGCACCTGAAGTTGATTCTGCCCCAATGAAATCATCTTAGACTTTTTAGTGCGGTTCGTAACCAGGATGACCTGCAGCACATTTTCCACCACGAATTAAGACCTTCCTCAAAAGTCAGCATAAATCACTTTTTTGATAATTTACCACCAATTTTTGAAATGCGAACGCTCCATAAGATTTTGTCTGAATAGCATATCCGAGATAAGGGTCCTCCAAACTGTGCAAAATGCCATTTTGGGCAGTTTGTGGGCAATGTAGATAAAAGCGATTTGGGGAAGGTCTGGGTACCTCCATATTTAAACGCCCCAACTGAAAAACTTCTCAGTCTCTGCATTTGCATGGATATACCTATATAAGAAAGGCATCAAACTAACTTTCCCCAAAACCTATCTAGCTCCCCGTCTCTTATAGGTTACCAGCGTATAACGTGCGTATTTCAGTTGAACGTCTACATGCAAGCATGAAACATAATACGTTCATTTGGTTCACTGGCTCACGAAACCTGATCATCTATCATGTTGCACGACAACATAATTTATAACAGTATCTATAAAACTAACAATTCCTATGTCAACCAGAAATTTCACAACTACAGCTGTCGATTAGCATACTCTTTACTGATGTATCTACAATCGAAAATTTAATGATGCATTTACCATTCACCTTTTTCAAAAATGAGTAAAATGACTTCAGTATGAGATAACTGAGTCATTTATATGAACATTGGTAGTAAATAGTTACAAAGCAGGGGCCAAGCGAAGCTAAAATAAGGCACACGCACATAACACAATGCCTCCATAATGACAAAAGTGCATGCATTCATAACGTGCAATTTCCGCACCGGGTTTTTTTTTGCTTCACTCGGTTCAGAGATACTAACTCTATAAGCACCTGAGCACCACTTTCGTAACTAATAAAGGTGCCATTATTATATTTATAATACGTAAGGTTCATTAATGTTATATTTTCTTAACGAGGGAAATAACCGAGTTGTCATTGTATATGTTTCCTGGGCGGTGTCCTTTGACACACTGTCCCGGCTATTTAATTCGTTGAACAAGTTATAGTAACTAAGGAACAAAGTAGTACACTGTAGTTTTATTTCGAAGTTCGCAGAACACACATACTATAATATAAAAATATATAGACTAAAGTTTACAATTCCTCCACACAAGAAATTTGTTCCAGAAGCGGATCAAAATTAGGGCTATGATTATGATTAGGGTTAGGGTTAGGGATAGGGTTGGGTTAGCGTTAGGGTTACGGATAGGGTTAGGGTATTTAAATCTTGTGGGGAATTATAAACTCCTTCCAATATTTGTTTTGTGTGGTTAACAAACCCGTTTTTGTTCAAAATAGTTACAATTGATTCACGAAAATTACAGAGTTTTGCCACAGGAAGACCGACGTCAGTTTAGCTGAAGGATTCGCAAAGTAATACATTTGCTTACAAAAAACTAAAAAACACTAAATTAAGAAGTGGCGATAAACAGATATGTATCTGTGGGTGCTTGTCTTAATTCTGAAATTGAAGGGAAAGGGAAAGAAGATCCTATTAAAGAATTCTAGAGGTATGATACCTGGTGGTAAAATTGGTAAGAAAGCGGTCTATTATAGTATAAGAATGGTGAACTGTTGCAAAACAAACTGAAAATTAAATTACATCAGAATTAACTTTGGTAATTAAACTGTACAATTGCTAGAAACCGAAGCAAACAGCGATGACATCATCTTGAAACTCAGAACAGCTCGTTTACGCACTAGTCCCAAAAACTTGGTTTGCGCCAACTAATTCAGACAAAGTAGGAAAAATAAAGTCATAATAATTGTTTTACCTAATTAATAAGAAATAGCCTAACAATTGTTTAGAATATCTTACCTGCCGTATATACTTTACCAGATGTCCCAGCAAACATGCAATCCTATGACGCAAAACAGTAGGCCTACATAATATTCTGCGCTTGTAAGTGTTACTCAATTTATTTAGGAAAAGCACGGAGGAGAAAGTTTGGTCAAAGCACGCATGCGTGTTAGGTGTGTCAGTGCGATGCGATGCGTCCCGCTGTGCGTGGTAACGCGCGAAGCAATTAAAGTTGTAAAGAATCTTGAACCGCAATTAACCGACAGGGAGCATTAGTCAAACGTTTGTATTAGAAAATAATTTCATCCAGTTTGAGACAATTATTAGTTTACACAAAATGAATTGTTGACACTAATATATCTTTCGATGCAATAAGCAATTAATATCCAGTAGACAACAACGTAAGCCTGCCCAGCTGCTCTTAATAGAAATTGGGCTAAATAAAAAGTTCACATTTATCTAATTGGACTGAAGTAAAATACTAGAAGTACTTTACAAGAGCTTTACTAGTAGTACTAGGAAAAATATTAGTAGTACTTTACATTACAAAGAATGATTAATTTACCATACAGACGCAATTAACTTTCGTGAGCATTCCGTGGATTTGATGAATCTGTGATGTTTTGATTAAAATGCTTAACATTTTCTTCTGCCTATCTAAGTTTACAAACAAAGCCTTACTGAGCATATATTTCTCCTATAAATGTCACTCATAACATTATCCAAATTTATTATGCATGAAAAGCTATGGAAATATGCATACTAGATTAATTACTTTCATAGGAATTTCATGTTCGTTTTCAACTTCAAGTTCAATATATTTGTCTCATTGATATTGTTAGTAAGATTTTGCATACCGTGATTTTCTTGTGCAGAAACAATAAAAACTTATTTGTATTATTTTCATTGTAAGCCCTTTCACCATAACACACGAAACTATTGTAAATGTGTAATGTGAAATAAATGACTTATGACCCTAAATGCTATGCCAATGTGGTGACACTAGTGGCACGATGTAGGCTGCACAAGTAGCGTAACTTCCATGCTCTAAACATTTTGCCAATGTTGTGACGCTAGTGGCACGATGTGGGTTGAACAACTTTCATGCATTAAATGCTGTGCCAATGTGGTCACACTAGTGGCACGATGTAAGCTGCGCAAGTAGCACAACTTTCATGCTCTAAATGCTGTGTCAATGTGGTGGCACTAGTGTGTTGTGACAGTGTGATGACACTAGTGGCACGATGTCACACATCTGCTGCACAAGTAACATAACTTCCACCCACTAAATGCTGTAGCAATGTGGTGACACTAGTGGCACAATGTGGTGGCACGATGTGGGCTGCACAAGTTTATTCCTAAATACTGACAATGTGAAAAATGCTGCTAAATGAGACAGAAAATTACCCTCGACCCAAGACTGATGATTCTATCAATGCCCTTTCTTGAGTTCGATAAATTTTCACTCTTGATCTCAACTCTGGTTATCTTCAGTGTTAATAAAAACTGTGTTATAAGCAACTTTGCATCTTTCTTCTTAGTGTATTTCACTTTTACTAACGACACTGTTTGTTTTATTGTTTTTTATTTTCAAATATACGCGACGTATAATCACGTATTTGTCTTTGGGGCTATTACTTTTCTTGTGCCATCCGTAGTTAATGATACGGATAATGTTATTATAATTATCATAGAATTGAAATTGCACGCCAGATAAACTAAGACAGCTTTTGTCGTTTAAGGCATTTGATAATTTAGAACTACACCCTTTTGTCTTCTCAATGCTGTTAGGTTTCTACGACATTTTCCGTTTCACTTCTACGATCTATGGAAATGGTCCTGTCTAATATTATATTAATGTTCGGTCTTATGTGTAGTTTAATGACATATTAATTGATTAAGGTCGGCGGCTGGCCTACATTACTTGGTGCGCGCGTCTCCAGGAATTAAGTTTTTTGTTTGAACTTCAGGGTCTTACTCACACTGAAGAGAGGGGTCCTCGAAACGCACGCATACAGCCCATGTTAATCAAATTAATATAGTTTCTATTCTATGTACAAACCCACAGTTAATTAAATTTTGAAATAAAAAATTTGATTTTGAAATCAAATCTCGGAACACAGGCTGGATTTGAACCAGGAACCTTCTGCATACAGGGAAATGTCTAACCCGCTAAACTAACATGCTCCTCAACGATAATGCCAAGATACTTTATCCCTTATAGCTGGCCAAGCAGTTCAATATTTCCAATAATTGATTACTCACGCTAGGCATAGACATAGACATTTATTTTCTCCAATAATGTCACAAATATTTTATTTTACAGTAATACTTTACTTCGTCCAAGGAGATGGGGTGAGCAAAGACGGTGGGTCATCCGATCACTCACCCTGGTCGCTAGAATGATATTAACTATTCAGATTAATTTTAATTATTTTTGAGCCCAAGATTAATTGTGGGTGTTTGCCGTCATTAATAATGATCTTGAATTTTAATATTATAAATAATTAATTTCCCATTGGAACTTCAGGTTCAAAATTAAGATGAATCTAATTGCAGTTGTTAATACAATTAGTTGGAATCATCTTGCGGGAGCGACCTAACATTTGACATGGTGACCTAGCTAGCCAAGCCAGCTATAAAGGATGAACTTTGAACTTAGTGGTCTTAGATATCTGCTTTGTGGGCAAACGGTCCCGGTTCAACACCAGACTCAGTTCCAACTTTTTAGTTTTTCAGTTTGCGTTACCTCTAGGCCTACTCTATTATTTGAAAATTTTCTGAAAATTTCCGATTTTCTTGAAATTGCATGCAGTAAGAAAGTTCATTTCACAGTTTTTCTCCACGCGTCCAGTTAGCTGCTGCTACTTTGTTAGTTTATACGGCTGCATAACAATGTCTAAATATACGCTATACTTGCTATATTCTCATATACAAAGTACAATTAATAGTCAATGCAATGTCAGACCTATTTGTATTTTTTTAGTAAAGTTCTACTAGCCATTTCAAAATCTGAAAATATACGCATGTATAAAATAAATATGTGCGTGCGTTACTTTTCTTTTCCACGAATATATACTACAGCCATCGATGTTGCATTAATAAAACATAAAATCGTCAGTCGGTTAAAAGAAAGATTAAATCTTAGAATTTCATGTTGAAATGTGCTAATAACTGTTGTTTGTTAAATAAGAAAGAAGTAATTGAGTACGTAGTTAAATTTAAAACTGAATTGTGCGAGGATTCCTTATGAAAACGGAACATGCAGTAGTTCTACAATGCGGCAAAATTCCTCACGAGGAGGACGCATAGCTTCTAGCTGGCGGCAGAATTCCTTACGAGGAATTTTGCAGCGCGTCCTCACTGTGAAATGCGCCATAGAAAACAATGTGTTCCATTTTCGTGAGGAATTTCGTCTCGAGGCGTTTTTCTGCGGGTCCTCACTGTGAAATGGGCCTAAGTTTTACAGGAATGATATGCACGCAGTGTTGATATAATGGTTTACCACTATGTTGTAGTAAATGCAGATGTGGCTACTTAATTCAGGCTAATAAAAGATTAATCATCATCGCATTGAGCTGCGTAATTTGATGATCACGCAAATTGTTAATTGACTTTATAACTCTGCGACAGCTGAAACTGAATGTCATCCCTAGAATGACCTAGTCTAAATTTATGAAAAGTATCGTACGTAATAGCAAGTTTAAAGGTTACGCACATATGTACGTTTTGGATTATTTGTTTCGAGGAAGGAGTTATATGGAGTATAGAAGCTAGGTTTGTTCTTTCTCCTTATAGGTAGCTAGGAGGGTAACTAAGTTTAGTTCATTATATATTAAATAAAGTGAACAATACACATTAAAATATATACATGTACACACGCACATATACATCATATAAAAACACGCATTACACATTAAAATATGTACACACATAGAAAAGCAGCATAATAATGTAAGGCGGTGTGGGGGAGACACAAAAGAGCAAACGCTTCTTACATGTGCCGGTAAAGTTTGCATTTCGAGCTTTTACCAATGGCGCACCATTTACAATTTTTAGTAAACTATTCTAAATCAGAACAACTTTATTAGAAAAAATGACCAAATATTTTTAGCAGATCGCCTGACATACTGTTAGGTTAACTGCTGCATAGGAGAAGGGATCAAATGCTTCCATCTCCTATTTGAACAATACTAAAAATAATTGATCAAACTTCATGTATTATACTAAATTGTACTCATTGCAAAAACCGCACCTTTTCCATTCTAACTCTTCCTATTTCACTAGTTGCACATAGTCTAACCTTCAAACTCTTCTTCGAAACATTTCTCTTTTCACACTTAAGAGTGAGTTTGCTAACTCCTTGTTATTTATTTCTATATGAACGCGCCACAGTATGACAATCAGTGGCGTCACAGCTTCTATTTTCCTTAATTTCACATCGTAAAAAATGTAATTGCCTATGCATGCTGGAGTATTTTGTGTATTGTGTGAACAAATAAACTAAACTAACTAAAGAGCAAATGAGCTAATAGTAAAGTGCGTAACTTGAACATTCACATAAACTGTTACAGTTATATAATTTCTGTTAACTTTTTGAAACTAGTGAGTTTTTAATCTATTATGGAAGCTCAATAATTTGTGGATTCTATTTTGTTCATTTCTTGCAAAGTTAATCGTTTCAAAAAAAATCATGAGAAGCATTAACAGTTGTCATGAATCTTTTTTTTTCGTAAAGATTTATACTACGTATGTATGATTGATGGGGCAGATCCATTTATATGTTATAATGAAACCCCAATAATGCATAAGGCTGATTCATTTAACTGGCATATTTAAAGACTGTATTACCAGAGTGGAAAATTGACACTGTTACAATCTGTGCAGTGATCTGTTGAATTTTTATGAAAAGTGTCTCTTACGATGAAAGGTGTGACAGTGATAGCTTTCAAACGTTAATGTGACAACACCACCACTACAAACAACAACAAGCTGTAAGAATCTTGTACTTCGACCCGTATAACCCCCTCCCCGATTCTTTTTTAGTTCTATAAATCAGCAGCGAATCTGTTGGAATAGTTGTCGCAAGCAAGTTACCACAATCATTGTTTTGTTTTGTACTTACCGTTTTTGTAATAACCTATAACTCAGGCAATTCACTTTCAGAACTAATTATTTTCCTTTGTAGAAAACAGAAATTGTGCAGAAAAATAATTCGTCCTATATCATGAAAAATTCTGCATTTCAGAGATGCTGAAGTGCAAGATACATTTTTGCAGTATAGTAATGATAAAAGACCTATTATTGCTTATTGGTTGGTTCTTCTAAACAACGGCGCAATAGAACAAACCACTTTTGATGCAATTTTGGTTATAAAATGTAATTTCTATTGGTCTGCACGTTTCTGCATTAGACGTAACGACTCTAATCAATTTTTGCTGATTAATCCAGCAAGTAATCCAGGCATGCCGTTGGTCACAACGTTGTGATATGGTACTCATCTGGACAGTGCACTGCTATCATTTTAGAAGCTGTCCAAATGTTGTCGGTTTTCAGGTCAGTGTATTAGCATGCAGTACATGTACCAATATTATACAGAAATTGCTTATGGTATTGTATGTCATTAAGTTTAACAAGATAATCAATAAAACTATTAAATCAAAAGATAATCAACCCAGAAATGGTTGAAAGCAATAACTGCTTAGATGCGTGGCAGTAACTTAACTCATTTATACAGAGGTGATCCATGTCTTGAATATAGTGTTCTAAAATTAATAAGCTTTAAAATGCAAAGTAAATGCAAATTAATGTAAAAGCTGAGAGAAACAGATTTGTTAACACTTGTATTCTTTCAATTAGAAGGATCATCAAAAACTTCCTCTCCTAACTACTAGCTTAATATAAAGTAAAGGTCTTTGTCACACTTCTTTTTGTCACTTTTTTGTTATTCCTGTAGATGTATGGAGGAGCAAAAACATCTGCGAACATCAGCAGACCACTGCTAAATATTCTAATTAGGACTGTGACACAGGTTACCTCCTTCACCGTTTTGCTGATTTGCAATTTATTACACAAATTGTCTTGTTAGTAAAAACATAACTGGACTGTAGTGCACAGTGTATCATAGTACAGACTTCTTATTGGAATTAGTTAATAACCTAATTATCATAACAACATTGCGCTGGAGCTAGAATTTAGCTACCAACAGCATTAAACAATGTAAGCAGTCAGCAAAAGAACATTAACAGCAATTTATAAAATAAGATGAAGCTGGCATTTTATTCACTGTATTCAGAATTCTTCATGAACGAGCTTTACTACGAAATTTTACAAAGAATTAATCTAACATACAAAAATTTACAGCACAAGCGAGTTAGCCAGTTTCAGTGAGCTGGAGGTGCATCTCCATTCACCGGCTTTCGGGATAACCGTCTATTCTCTTGTACGTTCCAATCGTAATACAAGTATCCAATGATGAAAGCTGAAAAATAAAAAACAAATGAACAATAAAACCAAAGAAATTTGTCGTGTGACAAGTAAAGAAATGTCAGCGAGTTTACAAAAAATAAGGGAAAATAATTTCATGGCTGTGTCAGTTCCAGGCTATAAATATACCACAAGTGTTACTAATTCTGACTAATCACAATTAAAATATCTGTTTAAACAAGTGAATGCAGATTAATGATAACACTGATTCTGCATTGTATTTATACATTTATTGGAAAATTATTGTTCATGGCTGACATTAAATCGTAATTAAATAATCATACATACGCGGCACAACTTTCAACACTGATGTCTTGAACCGCCATATAGTGTTAGGAATAATCTTGGTAAAATAACCTGAAACAAACAAGCAAACAAATTATTATATTATTTCATTGAAAAGTTTGCTATAAAGCACATATGTAACATACTGGGCTGCTGTTTAGATAAATAGACAAGAGATTCTAAGGTAACTCAGAGCATTTAAAAACAACCAGTTATTCAAATCATCAGGTATGTTATGAATTTATGCCAAAGATAGAATTATGCAAACAATTTGCAGTTATATGTGAGACTAGTACATTGTTGTATTTGATTTCAAAACTAATTGTCTCGAAGCTTGATGAGCAACTGACTGTCATACACCACCGGTTGTCTAGAGTTGATTAACTGACTACTAAGTACTCAAACAAGTGAAAACTGCTCAAACAATAAAATAATTATGTAACAGTGGGCTTTCTAGTGTAATACATTATTAAAACATCTTGCTTTTAAAAAACAATATGAAGCAAATTTGATGCATCTATTCTCTTTATCGTTTCCCAAACATAGCACAGCTCTATCCACATATACAGGTTACTTAAACTTCTTAAGTGGCAACTCCCAAATCAGAAGCAACATCTTATCAATCATGTATGTATAACCATGCATAAAATTCCACCATCCAACTATGAGATGGAGCAAAAGCGAGTGATTTAGTAAGATTCAAGTCGGGAAGGAACAGGAGGTTTTCCTCATTTCAATTTAGTGTGAGTTAAAAAAATAAAAGTGCACAGATATAGGCAGTAGCTGAATTTTTGGCACATTTTCGCAAAAAGGTCATTGCTGCTTAGATTTTGGCTAATGTGCTAAACTGAGGTTTATAATATTACAAGCGATGTCATTAGACATTTTTAGCAATTTAAAAAAAAATTAAATTACCTGCAAATGCTTTTTGCTCATATGGAGATAATGAGTAATAGACGATTCCTCTAACTTTTGCAGGTAGTTCACCAAAGTGTAGGCCCATTTGGATCAGCTTATGTCAAAGTTCCTAAAACTGAAAATTGGCATTTTGTTTGAAAAGTTGCTACTAGTTAATCAAATACATATCAATGTCATTGTCCTGATAAAAACATGCTTCATGTGGAAAAAAAACAGTCACTCTACTGTCAGCTCAGTCTACAGAACATACTTAGTTGTCGTTATGGAATCAAAGAGGTGACATGAGAACATGGGTGTGCAAGATGCATAAAAAAATAAATATCATGGGAGAGCTTCAGCAAGACCATAAAAGGCTGAAAAAACTGCTCGAATTTGTGGGAAAGTAACAAGTGAAACAATTTTGTCTCTAGTACGTATTAAATTTACAGCAAAATCGGAAATCAGGCCAATTCCGTTTTAAGTAGATATTTCCGTTTTAGCTGCCCAGTTCCATGAATTCCGTCCGTTTTCCGTGATATGGAAAATCGGAGGACCTATTTACGCAACTGAATAGACCACGTGGCAAAAAACAAAATATAATAATTTAATGAAAAATGTGCAATGATACTCGATCAAATACATAAAGTATATAGGTAACCGAATAGGCAATGAAATAAGAGAACCAAATCAAATCAAAACAGAAGAATAAAGTATACATGAAGAAATAAAAAGCGAAACAAAATATGCATGTCAACTGGTACCAATAACTAAATAAATTAAGTAGCATTACCGTAGATCAACAGGGCGAAGCATGATACTCAACCAAATATGGTAAGTATAAAAATGAATAAACTACTGAACAAAAGGACAAAACATAAAGTAACAGAAATGGAGCATAATGTAGAAAAGTTATTTATGTGAGAACAGTTCGTCTATAGACGTAAATGGAATGGAATATTAAAGGAAACAGATTTATGACAAAATGATACACCCACACATTAGAGTAGAACTAACAAATAAATAGTTTATTGAGGAACAACACAACAAACGCTGTCTGCGACAATGCCCAACCATGGTGTTAAGAATAAGACTACCCGAGAATGAGTCAATGAGTGTTCCGCACGAGTTTACCTTACAAAAGTTATAGGGACCTTGAGTTGAACTCGGCTGCCGGCCTTTTTCAAAGATACCGTAAAGCAATTGATTGATGTCATGTACGGATGTATTTGGTGATTGGTTCCACGGAGTTAACAACACGGAAAGCGAAAAAATGGGAACAGATATTAGATCGGGAACAAACAGTTTCGAGTGACGTCCTCGGATTATATCAAGACACGCTGATTTACCTAACTTCAGTATTTTTTATTATAGTGAAATAAATTCACACACGTCACATCAAATCTCTTACCGAAATTCTTTGACAAAAAGTATGATAGTTTCCAAAGTCAAAAAAGGCAATACCTCCTCAAGCAATAAGCACAGTTAGCGCACATTTGAAAATGTTCGAAGCCAAAGAACCGTGTATTCAATTTCAATTTATTGGAAATTATTTTCGGGACCGCCTTCTACGATAGTAGCAAATTCAAAATTTCAATTTTTCCAATTCAATTTAATTTGCGTTTTTATTTCCATATACACAATATAAATGAAATAAAGTAATGATAATTAAATTATTCATCACGAAGACGGGATGGTGATTGGCGAACAACATTATAGTCGATGAATTGAGTCATTTTTCAATACATGAAAGTATTATTGGGATGGCTCATAAGTGTAACGACTACCGATTAATGAAATAATCTTGTCAGATACAACCTCTCATAATACAAATTATTATGAAAGGTTGTATTGCTGCTGCCACTGCAAAATATCCAGACACTTTAAGGTAAGAATCTGTGAACATCAAGCTGTATTGTCTAGAAATAGTTCATCTAGCATTCACGACCATAGTTGTGCCTCTGGTCACTAGGGGTGAGCATTCTTTATCAGATAGCAAATTCGAATCAAACCGAATTTCAAGCTTTCGAGTCCGAATCAAATTCGAACTCAGTTTTTTCGAATATTTCAAATCATTAACAAAAACCAGTATTGCAAAGCACATGTATTATGCTTGATTTTGTTCTGCAGTAAAAATGCTACTATTCATTTATAAATTGTGCACAGAAATCATGACTAAATTATGCTGTTTCAAACGTTTTAATGCTAAAGAATATCATGTAGTTGAACCGGTGAGTTATTCAAACCCATAATAATTTAGGTTGGAACCGAATTTGAACGTTCTAACTGGAACGTTCGGTGCTTCTCTCCCTACTGGCCACTGATTTAAATACGTAATAACTAATCATTGTGACAGAACTTCAAACAACTGGGATCTATTAATAAAAGAAAGCTTACCATGTATTTTAATAATTAAGCCGTCTCTTAATGTGCAAATTAGT
This sequence comes from Tubiluchus corallicola, assembly GCA_030141605.1. Taxonomy (NCBI): domain Eukaryota; kingdom Metazoa; phylum Priapulida; class Priapulimorpha; order Priapulimorphida; family Tubiluchidae; genus Tubiluchus; species Tubiluchus corallicola. The sequence goes on from JAQGDQ010000285.1 coordinate 36,635, forward strand.
TCAATTTCACTAATTTTGTTTTCAAACGCTCAGCTATAGTTTTATTTATATACTAGCCAAACCCCACAAAAAGAATTTTGTGCACAAATCAACACACAACCCACACCACACCACTCCACCTCATCACACCACACTGCACCACACCATACCACTCCACCTCATCGCACCACACAATACAACCACACCGCACCGCACCACACCATACCACCTACACACCACACCACCCACACCATACCACTCCACCACATCACACCACACTGCACCACACCATACCACTGCACCACCCACGCACCACACCACACCACCCACACCATAATACCCCACCACATCACACCGCACAGCACAGCACAGCACCACACCATAACACCACACTGCACCACACCACCCACCCACCTACACACCACACCACCCACACCATACCACTCCACCACATCACACCACACCGCACCACACCATACCACTGCAGCACACCGCACCACCCACACACCACACCACCCACACCATACGACTCCACCACATCACACCACACTGCACCACACCATACCACTGCACCACCCACGCACCACACCACACCACCCACACCATAATACTCCACCACATCACACTGCACAGCACCACACCATAACACCACACTGCTAAACACCACCCACCCACCTACACACCACACCACCCACACCATACCACTCCACCACATCACACCACACCATGCACCACCCACACCCACACCACACCATAATACTCCACCACATCACACCGCACAGCACCCACACCATAACACCACACTGCACCACACCACCCACCCACCTACACACCACACCACCCACACCATACCACTCCACCACATCACACCACACCGCACCACACCATACCACTGCAGCACACTGCACCACCCACACACCACACCACACCATAATACTCCACCACATCACACCGCACAGCACCACACCATAACACCACACTGCACCACACCACCCACCCACCTACACACCACACCACCCACACCATACCACTCCACCATATCACACCACACCGCACCACACCATACCACTGCAGCACACTGCACCACCCACACACCACACCACCCACACCATACGACTCCACCACATCACACCACACTGCACCACACCATACCACTGCACCGCACCACCCACACACCACACCACACCACCCACACCATAATACTCCACCACATCACACCGCACTGCACCACACCATACCACTGCACCACCCACACACCACGCCACCCACTCCATACCACACTACCCACACCACACCCCACACACCATCCATAGCACAACACACAAAGCACACCACCACCACACCACATCAAATCCACCACCTCACGTGGTGATCATGATGGTGGCAACGATGACGACACCTATAGCACAAGCACCAACAGCACAGCATTACAACAAAACCATTCCAAACATTTTTCACAAAGTTGAAACTATGTGCTATAATATAATAAATAGCAAAGGCCCCGCAAAAGATTTTGCGTAAAAAACCACGTATAATCAATAACACGCGAACATTCTACCTAGTCCTCATTTTTAACACAAAGCCCGTAGCAGGTTTTACTGAATTACACAGCTGCGTAGCAGCTTTTTGCTGAATTAAAGCTATAAGATTATAGACAGATATAATGGATGACGTCACAACAATGCCTTTGCGTCAGCAGTTTCTTAAGCGAAAATTGTCGAAAATGGAACCTCTAATTAACTCGTCGGTACTTCTCTCGGTGGACCTGCCCTAATATATAGCCCACATCATCGTGTAGCCCCGTTCTTCCTCTTTCTGATGAGCTGTATATCTCCTTCCGAGAGTCCCACCAGGCGCCGCTAGAACGTTTTTCCCGCAGGCTGTTTGGTCAAAATTTCGAAAAAATCGCGTTGGGTCCGGGAAAACGCCCGTTGCGGGGCGCCCTGGCCCTCTCGCGAATTCTAAATATGCCTACTACACCCACCGCTGAACGGGCTATCTATCCGTACCCAGCACCCTCCTCGGCCCATTCCCGTTCTCTACATCTCAGCCGTAGAACTTTTGCAAAAAACGGCCGAAAAAGGGCCATTTTTGGAGGTTTTTCGCCTCCCGTTCCTCCCGGTGGGCCCATTTCGAAAAATAAACCATCAATGGCAAGACACTAGATCGAGACCTTTCGTTTGATATATAGATCGCCGCAAATGGTGCCCTCGTCGGAGCTGTAGCCTCGAATCTTATATAAGATACCAAGAATATTAATATAAGAGTATAGATATCTCTATAGCCGTTTCACAGTGCACTAGATCTTTGGCTTAATTTATGCGAGTATAATATGAGTACTCATTTTCGTGTACTGTAAAACTATAAATCTAGTTGCTGCTTGTAAACTCGTCACACTGAAGATGACTACCAGGCTATACAATCGAAATGTTAGTCATGATTATAATAATTTTGTTTTAAAGTTTTTTTATAAACGATGTTTCACTGTTATTCATAAGAGTCTATGTGTTAAGGCAAATGGTGCTACTGCTGATGGCCAGGTTTCGGGTCTCCACATGGCACCATAACAGCCAAAGTGGTAGCTATTCCGCTACATCGCCATAATCCCAACAGTGGTAGCACAGTCCTAACAAACTAACATAGCAAGTGCCAGCTGAAACAACCAGCAAGGCAATTGAAACGCTTACACATAAGTTACGAACTATACGCCTATACGTACCTCGTTACACAATAAACCCTGCGTGCGCACCCTGTTAAGGTATCAACATCACTCCAATGGGGATAAGGAAAAGCACCTCTCTTTATGACATGATGTCAATCGTTGCACCAAACTATCAAAGGACTGAAACAATATAGGAGATTAGAACATCTACGTTAAGGCTAGTGGTCATCAGCAGTTGCCATGTTTCGCCGGCCGGAGATTCCGGGCTTAACTTGACCCTCTACATGGCTTCCCAACAGGCAGGATGTTATTCCTCTGTATTGCCGTAACCCTCAAATTGGTAGCATAGCTGCCTGCTACGGTAGAACGCCCTTACAAGTAGTGATCATAGCAAGACATCACTTGTTATGTGTAGTGTTATATGTGTTTACTAAAGAGAGTTGTTGTTCATAGTAGCTGAAGTGTTCCCGATTTCCCGTGAACGTGCTTACGTCACAGCGGAGGCGGACGATAGACCAATATGCTTGGCGTGATTCCACATAATTAATGACACAAGATACGAGCTCTGCATACGCAGTTACAAAACTAGCCTAATTCTACCACATCTATCAGCTTCAAAAGCGTTTAAAAATACCGCCATTCGATATACGCGGTACAGATATCTTACCACTGGTTTTAAATTAGTTACTACTTTCAAAAACAAAGCTTTTAGAGCGTTGAAGTTGCTTATTCAAATAATAAATGATTTTCTGACAGGCTAACTCACATTACAATAAAAAAGAGATTTTATAGTTTTAATCTCGGACCGCTATGAATGTAAAGAATAGTTTTGTTCAGCGCATGTCCGGCGAAAGGCTGCTTCTCAGGGAGAATGCCCCATGTTTGGATCTACCATAGCTGGACTTACCTCATACTGTGTCGCTATGCATTCCGGATGCACGTGTAAGCGCCCTAACACGCAAGAAAGTGGAATAAATGAATCAATTAGTGAGCTAAAGCTGCCTCATAGCGCGCGTGACTATTAGAATAAGGATGGCTTATCAACGTACGACAACCCACCTAAGCTACATTCTTCATAATCCGGTATTTTATTGACATTTTACATACAATCCGATATACTGTTGGAATCCAGCACTCAATTGCTGGGAAAAGTAAATGCTACGTGCCTGTGACGAGATTGGAATCTAGTTCCTCATAGCACTCCAAAATGAGCTACTGAACCGACAGAAGCTTCCTAACTAGATCTGCATATGAATGCATTCTCCTTCAATGAAGTAAACGATCAGAATTTGAATCGTGATCAAAGAAGCAATTTCTCAGATGACTCAGACTTAAATGCAAGCACCCCAACCTGGCTCGGATGCAATTACACATCCTCCTTCCAACCAAAGAAGTAGACAACCAGTGAAGCCGTCCAGAACGAGTACTGAGCTTATAGCCTAGTCACCGGCCAGACAAGGCGCTGTTTGACTCCAGTCGCAAAACAGACGCCGTGACCTTTTGCTTACGCATCTCGACTAAATTCTAACGAGCATTTTTTTTCAATTCATAAGTTTCTCCTGCACTGCAGGGAACATTTAGTGCAAGCGGCCTACCACAATAAGTGCTGAAATTAAACGCGTCGCTTCTGGTAGTTTGAGGATTAAGAAAAAGAAGCCAGGCTTCGGACAGCAGTTACCGTTCAATCAATCATGACTGTTAGAGCGCATGTAATATGCCTCGCGATAGCATACCTAGTCAACCTACAGTACTCGACGCAAAGACGCGCTTTCTTGGAAAGAATAAAATGACTGCAGGACACGTAACGAAGCCATAGAAACGCTGCCCAAGCTTCATGAATGAAGAGTGAACATATTTCGACCTGCGTCACTTTTCATTAACAATAGCCATTTTTATTAGAGAATATGACCTACATGTAAAAGATTAAACGATTATCATAACGATTGTTGAAAAGTATAAACCTATAGGAAACGGAAATAGCTGTGTGATCAGCGACGGAACACCTTAATCGACGGAAACAACAGGTACTCATTCGCATATTCTCATTTAGAATACGGAGTAACTATATAGTGGTGTCAGAATATTAAAAACGGATAAAAACTTATTGAATGAAAACCAAACAACCGACAACTAGAACAAAAAGGGAAAAGCGAATGAGACTTCCTTATAGAATTACTTCGCAAACGAAAACACAATAAAAGTTTGTTACAAAAGGTATCGCGTATGTTTTAGGCAATGCTGCACAGACTAACAATTTAATATGATCTAGTTACTCTTAGTCAATTAAACGCCGAACGCACAGGTCATTTTCAAAAAAAAACGTTGCAAAAATCTTTCAATAAGAATTAACATTTTTTGTAAATAAAAACAGAAACTGAAAAATATTGGTTAACAGAAAATTAAAAAAATGTTGGTTAACTGTAGGTAAACGAGTGCAAAAAATTCTTATTTCAAAACATTTGTTACTAGATCAAAAAGAGATTTTTTGTAAATCATCCCTTGCAATATATAATTTTATCCTTTATGTCTAAACTTATACACAAACCGCACGAAAGAACTTTAAGCAACAAGAACATCTAGAATGCGTTTATGACAAAATCTTTGCTCTTGATCTTTGTCTATAAATCATAATTTTGCTATTGCAGGAATTCTCCGTGTTTCATTACATAGGAAATCCATTTTATTGCAATAGCATTTTGGGTCCTGTCTCCGTGACCTTTGACCCAGAGGTCACCATTCTTATACCGTTTTTTCTTTACCTGTATTAGGTGCCAACCCTGCAAATTTCGTGATTCTATCTCTTATACTTGTTGAGTTATTGACCAGACCCCATTTTAACACTTTCGGCTATGTCACGTGATTTGGCCGGCCACACTTACTTTTCCAAAAATACTTAATGCACATCTACTCTTGCCTGGTTACCCACACATGCATAAACAGTGACTCCTAGTCCAACACTGGAAGAGGAGTTGAGTGACAAAGTCATTCGTCCTAATTTCCACATTTTGGGTCCTGCTGCTGTGTCCTTTGACAGAGAGGTCACCACTTATATAAAGTTCTGTGATCACTTATGTTAGGTGTCCACCCTGCAAGTTTCGTGATTCTAGCTGTCATACACATTTTAACACTTTCGCCCATGTCATGTGACCAGGCTACGCTCACTTTTCGAAAATTACTTAATGCACATCTACATTCACCAGCTTACCGCACATGCATAAACATTGTTACTCAACCAGGACTTGGGTGACAAAGCTGTTTACCCTGATTTTCCCCTTTTTTCTCCTAACTCGGAACAACTTTCCTAGACTCCAATTTCCAAAACAGCTATCCCAAAGGACCTAAATACCGGTGAAAAAAATTGAATTTAACTCAAAGCCCTAAGAGGAGGTGAACAACAAAGAAAAACTGACCAGTGGCCTTGACCATTTGACCCGAGGTCAAATGTCGCTAAACCAATTTTAGCTCCCATAGCTCAGGTGTCTACCTACCAACTTTGTTGACTCTAGGTACCATTGTATGGGAGTTATTGTCCTAGCGGAGAAATAATAAACGGTTGATTTCTAATAAGATTCTGCTATATGCAGAATCTTAATAATCGCACATCGAATATTACGCCTGTACCTTTGATATTTAATAGGTGGGGATTTCACGTCAATATTTTTATTTCTAATAGACGCAAAATTTTAATTTTTGCCACCATATCGAAACTTAGGATCTGATTAAGAATTTTGATAAAAGTGGGCATTGGTCAACGATCCCCCCTCCTGATTTACGAAATCTTTTCAGGTTACTTTTAGAGAGTAAAAGCACTTTCAAAAGATTAACAGGAAAAATGCGACACACTGGGGATGTTGTATTCAAGACGTATAGTGTTGCAGAGTCGTAAAAACACTTTTAAGATATTAAAAGGAAAACAACTGATGCTCCAGGGATATGATAATCAAGGTGGATAGCCCCAAATACAAAAGAATGCCATGATCTGCAACCAAATATCAACATCATCATTTGCCCATGTCTATTGTAGACAATCGGAAAGCAGAATTTTAAAAAAGAATCATGCCCTCAAAAAACAGGTAATCACAGCAGTAATCTAGTGGTTTGTCAGCATCACTGCGAGCCAAACAAGGGCTAAAATAATACATTCTTGTACTTGCATTCAAAAACAGCCATTAGTACGCAAATATCAACAGTGGTATAAATGTAAATAAGCTGAACTTTTGGGCGAAGCCACAAGCACAAGCAAACAAGCGATACGTGTTTTTTATGCCCCACAAACTAAATTGCGATCAGAATATTTATGAATCTAGGAAAAGTGCAAAAGAAAGCATCAAAATATACCAAAGCCCCAAATGAATATCATTACCAAAATCGTTAGAAACCTAAGCTCAACATGGTGCCAAGAACCAAATTTATACACAAGCAGTCAACTTGAAATGACTTACACATTCAGCACCCCACTAACTACGTGTTAAGTATTCCCGACAACCCCCATGAGACCACACCCAAGGAAAAGCCTAATGGCCAATAAACATGCCCAACTAATGCATACATTCAGTTAGGCTAGTGCGTTTTTCAGTGGATAGAGATTTGGCCATAATTAGTATCCATACACCTCAAGTGAATCAAGTATTGATGTGTATCCAGCTCGAAATGCATTAAATCCAGCGGCGACAACAACTGGACAATTACTCTGTTGCAATTACATGTACACTGCATATCGACGCTCATAAAACCGATGCAATACACGGTCTGACGCACAAACTAGAGCACGGTCTCAGAGAAACATTCAAGGAGCAATGATATTGAGTAAAAGTGAATCTTTTTGATACTGGTAATGCACAGAAATGAACAATTCTTTATAAAACACTAAAAGAACCATTTAAAAATGATCAAGCAAACTACAAAATTAAAAATTTTGGTTCGAGCTAATACTAGATCAGCACATTATTTCTTAATTCTTTCAATTATTAATAAATAAACGTAACCAATAAAATGATAAATTACGCTAAAATGCCAAAACTTGCAATCACAGTGCAATTTCACCTTAAGCAAATGGATATTTCTAGTGAGTATGTCAATTTGGTGCAAGTACATAATACACAAAAGTGGGAGGCATTTTTCATAATTGTACAGAAATAATATTATAAATATCTGGATTGAATACATATTCATGATTAAATGTTTAAGTATCTGTATAGTTGTATACTAATTACAATAGCATTATAACAGTAATAATTAAATAACAACTAGAAAAATCAATATAAATATTTAACAAATTAACTTGAGGCTCTATACTTCTGTTGCAGTCCCACAATAGTACATATAACAATTAGACAGCGCTGTATGATTTAGGCAATTTATGGCAAGCAAATGGTAGCAATCTAGCAAATCAAACTGCAACTATTACAAACTACTTGAAAATCATAATTTCTCTGGCATAGTCTCTTAAAAAATGTTTGTAAGTTTCACTGAATTACACAACAGCATCTCTGCTTATTGTCCTCACCAACAACCTCAACACTGCTGAATTTGTACTTTGTTTCTGTATAGGCATGATCGCCGGAACCCGATTTGTCCTTCTCCCTACTTGCCCTTCTAAAAACATTGGTATCAAGAATACGTAACCCATTCGACGTTCGTCGATTACTCTTTGAATCTGGAGACGCCTCTGTAGCATTTTTCTTGGTTGCGTCGATCTCTAATGGATTTTCCAAATCATCGGATGCATCTCTGCTGTTCGTCTCTTCGTGTGAAGCTGAATTTGATGCACCAATTTTGATGGCAAGGTCTAGTCGTTCCATAGCAGTGGGAGCTACACTATCGCCATTGTCCTTTATAGAATGAGCATCAGGTTTTCTGGTATTAAGTTTTGGTGACTGTCTCGGTGAAACACGTTTCTGCATACTGTGCAAATCTTTGTGAGCCTTTTTTACCATACTGGGTGAAGACGGCACAGCTATATCAACGTCAGCAATATTTACTGGCTCTTTGGTTTCATTTTGCAATGCCCTCACTCTTGCCTCTTCCTGAGCTTCCCTTCTTGAAAGAGCTGTTTTGTCTCTTATGCTAGTTCGCCTGATAGACTGGCTTCGGGTGTTGGTACTTTGTCTGCGCATGTGAAGTGGTCGGCGGGATAAGTTATACTCAATCTCGCTCTTTAACTCAATGATTCGATCTCGCAAATCAGGATCTTCACAAATGTCAAATGGCGTTTCATCATTGTGAGTCGTAGCCTCAATGTCTGCACCATTAGATACTAATATTTCTAGTAGGTGAGCATGACCCCAGCAAGCAGCAGCATGAATTGGCTGCCAGCCGTCGTCATCTTGAGCATCCAAGCTAGCATGATTATCTAGTAAAAGTTCAACTACTGTTATGTAACCATTAGCACTAGCAACATGTAAAGGAGTTGCACCAACTTCATTCCTGTATTCTATGCTTTGGCCTGTTTCAATCAATATTTTTGTGTCCTTATACATCTGATGCTCGGTTGCTGATCTAGTTTCATCAATTAACTCTTGGGTCACGCCTCTACCAGCCATAACTGACTCAATGTAATCTAATGTGATTTCATCTTCACAAATATCATAGGCCATATTTCCATCAGCATTCACAGCTAACAAATCAGCACCCTTGTTTATAAGTAGCTTGACTAGATGTAAGTGACCACATGTGGCTGCTGCATGTAGTGGTGTCCATAATTCGGAATCTGTAGCATTAACATTAGCATTAAATTCTAATAATAGTTGCATCATTTCTTCACTGTCATCAATGCAACACTGATGCAGAGCTGTTAGGCCATCGTCATTGGTCACATCCGGACTTACGCCTTTTGTTAATAACCTACGAACTTCTTCCACGTCATTTCTTGATGCACTTTCCAGAAGGACAACAGAAGGATCAAACTGTACTTGCGTGACCTGCTGCTTCTGTTTAACAGCAGAGTTCTTCTTTTTCTTTGAACTCAACTCCTTTTCTCGGTGAGAATATTTCTTCAGTTGTTGGCTACGTCGTTTCCGAGCGTGCTTCAAGCGCTCTTGCATAGGCATTTTCTCCAGCATGGGCATTTCTGCCATTAATTCTGAATGTTCAACCATCTTGACTTTGTTATGAGGTCGGACAAAGTAGATTTACTGTTTTGCAGTAGTTCCCTGTCTAGTATAGCTTTGGCATTTCTAATTGTAATTTTCGTCCCTGTTTCATCGAATGTATACCTGAAAAAAAAATCACAATAAAGCTAAATCAATTCAGTTAGCACTAGCAAAGCCAAATCTGTATATCAATTTTATGAAAATTCTGTAAAATATGGATATGCCATGGGACACTTCAGTGAAGTGGACAGTGGAAAAATATCCATGCAATTCCAGGTAGAACTTCGAATCGATATGTGCAAGTTAGAATCTATCATTAAATACAAATCAGGAACATGAAAGGAACATTCTGATGCATATAAATTGAAAGTGAGACAAAATGAAATATCGTACAATGATATTACGAAGTGTGGACAGTGTAAAACATTAATTTTTAAAACAATTTCCCAGGCGATTGTAGCTAGCACTAGGTAAACTATAGCTTCTACAAGTTAGAATAAGAATTCTACGTGGAGTCACAATAGAAAAAAATCTAATAATTACTGTTTTAATTCTCACTGCATCTGTTACAAACACAACTCAAATAAAACAATCGTGCAACAAGTAACACATTTAATTTTATTTTCAGCAAGTTATGAAAAACTTCTCACGGTTTTAAGTGAATGTAAATATTAATACTCAAGTTAAGCAAAGTGCATAATACAAACAACGATATTTCTAAACAAATCTATACTGGGTGTTTCAGCTCATAAATAATTAAGGAATTTACAGTGAAAGTTTTAAACAAAATTTCAATTTTCAGTTTATAGTATAACAAATTTTAATACTATGGCTTTTATCCCACAGTTAATGAATTTGAAAATTTTTAGACATTTATTTATTTAAAAAAACTTTTATCTATACCCAATTCAAACTATCAAGTATCTTGAGTTCACCCACTGATAGTTTCATATCACTTGGCAAAATATATGGTATATTATAGACAATACATTGACAGAAGTGCTAATTATCAATTTTAAGAAAAAAACTTGATTTATGGCATTCTCTGTAACTGATTGAATTCAGTAAGTCATAGCCTTCAAACCAGACTTGCAATGGGCAATGCATGTGCCTTATGATATGTAGCTCTTTAAAGATTTCAATGAAAACGACTGAGCACAAACTACTCTGGAATAAAATGACACCTGACAATGGGAAAGATAAAGTTGCACAACTAACTTACAGATAGAAAGGCAATGTATTACAGGTCTCGCTGATGACTTGTCATCACAGTGTTGCTGTTTCTAGTAGCATACTTATATGGTTAGTCAAAAAAATGTTCAAGCATATCAAAAATTCAGTAATTTGCAGCAAGCAAATTTAAATCACGAAACATATACGCACTATACATCTCGTGCACAGTAAAAAAATCAATTCATTTTACTGTTTCTAACTTTGCTATTTCTAGATGTGGAGTACTTTGATCTTTGGTACCACGTTGCTTTAATACTATTGGCAACACAAAGGTGGATCCAGGATCAGTTCAGAGCCTTGAGACACAAAAACGTTTCTCCACTGATTTATGGGATGCTGGAAATTGGAGTGGAAACAAGGGTCTCTTTCTTTGTACTTTGTATTTAGACTTGTTGTTTATATGATTTCACATTTAAGGTTCTGAAGGTATAAGCAGCTGCACTGGTGTTACAGTCACACTCAATACTGTATATGGCATAGAGTTTATCGATAGATACTTAAAGATAACAGTTCAGTTTAGCCCACAAGTGCTAACTAATAACTACTATCTAGATACCAAAATTGTAGAAGAAAAAAGTTAAAGGTCTGTTTATAGAAATTACGAAGATAAACTGACAAGTCCATTCCGGGCATTTCAGAAAACTTTGTTATAGTTGAGGAACCTTGAGAGTTCAGAAAAATGTCGAAGACTAAAAAACTCAATTTAAAAGGAGCAGAATTCTAACTATGCATAACACTTTATAAGCAACAACTCTTCCAAAAGAAGGAGAACTTTCAGTACTACTCAAGTATTAACATTTTGACTAAACTGTTCAGCAAAACAGCACACATTCAAAGGTAAAATAAACAATCGTTATTACTAATACACAATGTGTTATCTAGTCATGATCTTATTAATAATTGGAGCCAAAAGTATTATTCGAAAAAAAATTGCAGGCCACACATGACAACCACTGAAAAAAGGTGTTAGCCATCAGCCACTCAACCAAGGAGTAAACCAAACCTTTTTACACTTATTGGCATAATACTAATTAGACATGTCTTTTAAATTTTTGGGCATGACTAGAAATATTCACCACCCCTTGTATACATTAGGTGAGTAGTACTCAGGCTTGCAGTGAGTAGCTGAAAGGCATTATGTTTTCTTGTAATTATTTAGAAACTCACATGTTACAATGCCATAATTTTTATGCAAACTGCTTGCACGAAAAAATTGTGAAAAAAAACTGATTTTGAGCACAACAAGCTAATATGAACGTTAGTAGCATCGAGGGATTCACTGAATTCAAGATTAGAAAAGACGTCAATGCTGCCATCTTCAATTTAAGATGATAATAGTAACTATAAGTAAAAAATGAGAAAAATCAAAAGCCCGATGAAAGCAGATGTTAATACATTCTTGTAGAGTTTCCAGATGAACCTTTGCAGCTTTAGGCCCATTTCACAGTGAGGACACAAGGAAAATGATGCACGGAATTGCTGTCAGAAAATTTCCGATTTTTTCTCGAAATCCTAGTTACCTGCAACTACAATTACTCGTCAACAAGGACAAGGAAAACGACGTCATGTTTTCTCTAAGTGCTTACTACGATTGTGATAGTATTAATTATCATCGTTATGGGGTTCACCCAATTAACGAAACAAGACAGCACCGTGGTAGTTGTTGCAACCTTGTATGGGCATTTGAAAGATGATGGGGAGAAATTATACAATTATACTAGAATGACTCCCGACACTGCATTGACTCTCTAACTTTGTAATTTGATATTTTATGCCATATAATTATGTCTAAATTAAGTCATAGTTGTTGTATTTTATCAAATGCAAAGTACAATTATTAATATTAATCAATGTAATGTTATACCTGCTTGTTTTTTTAGGAAAGTCCCACTAACCACTTCAAAATTTGAAAATACACATACATGTGTGTAAAATAAATATATGCATGCATTATTTTTCTTTTTCATGAATATAGCCGTCACTGTTGTATTAATAAAACACAACATCATCCGTCTGTTAAAACAGAGATTAAGTCTTATAAATTTATGCTGAAATGCGTTAATAGATGTTCGTTAAAAAAGAAAGAATTAATTGAGCAGTTAAATTTTAATCTGAATTCTGCGAGGATTGCTCACGAAAATGGTACTTGCACTATGTGGCAATTTTCCTCATGAGGAAGATGCATAGCTTATAGCTGGCAGTAGAATCCTCACGAGGAATTGCACAAGGAAATTTCTTCAAGATGCATCACTGTGAAATGCACCACAGAAAACAATGTTTCTATTCTCGTGAGGAATGCCGCAAGGAATTTCTCCTTGAGAAATTTTGCTGTGCATCCTCTCTGTGAAATGGGCCTTATCCTTTTTTTTGAAAGTGATAGACATTACTGCTGCTATCTAGATTTCAAAATGGCAGATAAAAATCTGACTCTGTCAATGGATGAGGAAATTTTTTAGTATATTTATCTGAAGTTTCATGGCAATCCATTGTGAATCGGCGAAGCCTTGGGCTTTTTTTTGAAAAATTAACTTGCTAATCAATCTGACGATCGATACAGAATTTGTTCTAGTATGTCTCCTATAAAGCTTCATGATGTTCCATTGCAAATTGAAGAAGTAGAAGCTTTTTTCGAAAATAATGTTATTGTTTGAATCCCATCCCGTCAGATGATGCAGAATTTGTTCTGGCACATTCCTGTCAAGTTTCATAATGATATATTGTAAACTGGCAGGGCCTTAGGCATTTTCTCAAAATAATGTTTTTGCCACCATCTTGAATTCAAAATTTGCTGTAGCATATCCTTATGAAGTTTGTGACGACTTCCATTGCAAATTGGCAGAGCCTTGAGTTTTTTTCGAGAATAATGTTATCACCGCCATCTTCAATTCAAAATGGCAGGTCGAAAATCCAACTCCATCACTTAATGGAGAATGCATTCTAGTATATTTGTGTGAAGGTCCATGACGATCCATTGCAAATTCACGGGGAGCCTTAGACATTTTTCAAAAGGTCATCACTCCAACAGAAACAAGAACAGCAACAAGACTGAAGAACAAGACTAAAAACAACATCCATAGTTGTTCAGTTGAACATGAGTAGCTATTTGGATCGAGCACTCAAACAAAAATTTCCTTACATTCGAATTCACAAAGATGACAGCTAGCTGTGTGGGCACCTATCTACCACACCCTAGTTCTTGGCATCAAGGGAAAGCACACAGCCACCTTTTTCGGTTACCCTACTTACATCTTTGTCAAGCTTAAAATGTTTCCACTTAAATCCGCAAAATTTCCGATGAAATCGAATGAACAGTTTACTCTCTCTCATTATTAGAAACTGCATTTTTGGATTGAAAGTTTGGTGTGCAAATAAACTTGATTAAAAGTTTACAATCCCATAAGTGTACGAAATATTTATCAAATCAGAAAGTTTGAAAAAATTTTCATTCCACAGGGACTCAAACCCAAGACTTTCTGCTTTCCTGTCAGCTATGCTAACCATTACACCACAGGGGCACCCAATCTTTCACCCTCATAAATTTACTCTGAAAAGCCAACCAATGGTCTATCAAAAAACTGGAATGCCATACTAAATTAGAAAGTTGAAAGACTGAGTCTCAACTGGGACTCGAATCCAAGACATTCTACTTTACATGCAGCCATGCTAACAGTTATACCACAGTGAAAATTTGCTGGTCATATAATGTAATAACTGTATTCCGTCTCTGTGCACTTGCCACTCACTGCTCAAGAAGTATGGACAATACTCTTACTGTTAAAGTTATAAAGATTTTTTGTGTTCAGTTAGAATGAGTAGTTGCTAAACTCAGTAGAATAGTAGTAAAATATGAAAGATTGATGAATAGAACTTCTAACATACACTGGTGCTTTTAGTTATAAAGGCACACTGGATGAAAGGTTGGACAAGCCTCTGATAAATAATCCTCTTATCATCAGTGCGGAATAACTAGTTTTATTTTGCACAGTACCTCTTTACGCTACTGGCTCAGTTATAGTTGCTTGCTAGTTAAAAATGCTCAAAATTACACTAGCATCTACTGAATGTTTCTAAATTAGATCATTAAAGGTCTCGTAAAGAACTGGCACTGAAAGCATTTTTGAATGAATAGTTTTTGTAGTGATGCTGTGTATGAGTTTTTCAAGGCTGCCACCATGTGGCAAACTTGAGGCCCACCTCAAAAATTTCTCTGTGAGAAATGACTGCGCATTACAGCTCTCATTCACCTCTTATTCTGAATGTCTAGTTTGATAGGCAGTTGTGTCTATATGTGTCTCTTATGCACTTCATATGTTCATTTAGATTCTCTTTTGAACTTGAGTATGGCAAATGTACTGCTGGACCTTTAAACCTGTAATAAATTACCACTAACATTACATAGGACACTAAATAAACAGAAGGTTAAATCACATGCAGCTTTTTTATAAATACGGAAATTAGGTCACCTTAGACAAACATGTTATACTAAGCTACCATTTTCAGTACAGCTCTGATCATAACATGATCTACTACATATCAGCACAGAAGAATAACTTCCTGTTCATAATGAGCACTATTGGTAGCCTAAAAATTTTGTGCCTAATGCTGATTTTAATAGCAGAAACTAGTGATCCATCAAAAAGAATATAAAAAATACTGAATCCAAACAAGAAGAAAATCAAATAATCCATTTAACCCCAAATTTTGCTTCAGAGCAGCGTGTTGAAATTGTGGCCCATTTTGAGCATACAGTTTACTGATAGAAAAACAACTGGATTTGTCGTCCTGGTGATCAATCACACATGGCCAGTTTTAGAAAATGTAGCATCCCATTGTGAAAATCGAAGAACTGATCAAGACCTTTGCAATTAGGTAATGAGGGGGAGTAATGTTAGCCCTCGCCATGTGCTGCATTCCACAGCTGCAAAGTCTCTCCAAACAGCTGAAAATAACGATGTTTCTCCCTGATAGTCTTACTATTATGGGAAAATTCAGCATTACCTGGGCTACAAGTCTTACTATTATGGGAAAATTCAGCATTACCTTGGCTACAACACACTCACATCACTGCCGTTTTTTAAAGCTAATTTAAGGTCAGTTTTTCAAGAAAAACGATTGAATAGTTTTCTAGGACATATTTTTTTTACAGACTCAGAATCAGTTTCAGCTGTAGGTCTATACTACAGTGCACGTTGTTGTTGAAACACGCATACATGGTTTTTATTACTGTAACGCAAAATGTAAAATTGTACTAAAGTGTCAGCTTCCTGTTACTGCTTTGCCACAGCCTGGATGGCTATTTTCTCCAAGAGTAATTAATCTGTATATAAGATTCACACTATTTTTTTGTAAATATATGTAGTCAGTTACATTCGAATGAATACAGCCTAATAAAGAAATAAAGAAACCAGCTGTTACTGATTAGTAACCGATAAATGGTTCTTGATTTCATTTCAATTAGGGTAAATGTGAAACAGAAGAATTTGATAGGGTTTTGATATGACAAAACATTTCTCCATGACATTTCACAATAACTGCTATAAAGGTATAACATAAAGCAAAACTGCAACTTGGTAAGCATGACTGTGGTTTAGTCAAATGTGATTGAGCAGTTTGCCCTAATTTTCACATTTTGGCTCCATCTCAGACCCTTAAACAGTTCCAGCTTTTTTAGTTACTTTACCGCTACTGAGCCTGTACTGCAAGTGTCTACCCTGTAAGTCTGTTTACTCTACGTATTATAATTTAGAAGTTTTCAATGCCTGAAACTTGATGTCTAACATAATTTGTGTCATATCACAAAACAAATTAAAAAATTAGTGTATGAGTTCTCTAACATCTGCTGTTCGTCGATTAATTTTAAAAGTGATACATGAAAAAGTACAGAAGAATGACCATTGATTAATGCACACCACCACAAAGCCTTTGACTGCAAATTCACACTGATTGTAAAATCTTTAAATGCTGTAAATTCCATTAGCACTGTACCACTTACAGCTGTCATGAAGCTTACCATAAATTTTTGTTGCTTTTCTGGAAGACAGAAATCTCACAAATGTAATGGATGTTGTAAAATTTGTAATACAATTTCTTTAAGATTACAAGGTTTGTGGATGATAATTTTTTACTGACCTTTGTGGAGTATGACACATGTGGATATTTGTTTTCTTACTTAATAACATTCCTGCATTTGTAATTAAGTTAAGAGTATACAATCCAAGAAAAGGTACGTGGCAGAGTGGATTCGTGTGCATGCTTTATGTGTGGTAGCTTGGGTTCAAAACTTTCTGTGGACTCTACCATTCCGATCTAAATCTTGGCTGTTTGTCTCATAGCGAAAGGATGTCTATACATTCAAATCAGGATGAGACGCCTCTGCTGGTTTAATGTCTCATCTTAGAGGTATATATAATAGAAGCCAGGCACAGGTTAGGCCGCAAACATTTTGTTAAGTGGGCTCTGCCCTAGAGTACTAAATTGCTACTTGCAGTGAAAAGAGAAAAAACAAGATGGCTTGAGGAAGAGGCACTGAAAGTAAAATTAAATGCATTAAAAATGTAACGTAATTGCAATTATAAGCTGGCTAAAATAAACGAATGTGAATTTTGAATGACATTTGTAAGATCACTATCACAGATGATTATACAGAATATGAAAGGCTTAGACCTACACAGGTTAATGAAAAAAGTATGACATCGATACACATTTGCAAAAAAGTAAAACAGAACATTGTTCACCAGGGTGCAAATTTACCCATTTTTTCTACTGGAAATGGGGACAGGTAGCCAAAAAAATTTGCCTGTCTCCATTTTTTTCAGTGTGTAGAGAATACTGCACAACATTAATTATACACAATAATTTAGCAACATTGTTTTTGCCTAATCTGTATTTAACTATAAATACTCATTCAATTTTTTTTGCAGCCAGTATGAGTATTATTAGCGTTATAGAGTTCGGTGGTCAGTACACACATGCTGCATGGCTGATAAGTAACTGTGTCCGACAGCATCATAAGCAGTAAATATAACAGAGCTTTAACAAGCAATAATCAATCTCTATGTTGAATTTTGTGTAAAAAATATCGAAACATCAGCCATATATATTTTAGTCAAATATAGTTTCTTTCGTATTTTAATTTGTCTTTTAAAATAGTTCGTTTGATGTGTGAGTAAACGGAGTGTTCAAATTTAGCATGCGCCAGTGAGAATGTCATTAACATGGCGGCTTTTGTCATTTAGATGCGTCTTAGACAGCCAGATTAATTATTACTATGTTGTAAACACTAAAATTTTGTGTAAGTGGTGCATCGCTAACTGTAGATGTCAAGTTGGAAAAGATAGAAGGCTTCATTAATACGAAAATATAATAAATATGGTAACCTTAGTTTATTGGCCAAAGGGACCTGTGTTCAGACGACTTCTGCCTGTTGTCAAGTAGATTTACCAGAATTTCCAGTAAGATTGACGTTAAATTTGCACTCTGTTCATACACGATCAACGTGAATATTCACGCAAGTATATTTAGTTATCAACTCTTCAAATATAAATTAATCCTAAATCAATTCAGTAATTTAAACTGGGTACTAGTTTATAATGCTTCATTGTTTTTGTCACCATATTACATACCTACATAAAAGTGCTAGTAACACAGCTTATTATGATACAACATTACACCATTAGGAGTATAGGTGCAAACATTTATTAAAATCATTACTGAACTAAGAGACGTTAGTGTACCTTTAGAAATAAAAGTTCACTATAAAAAGTTTCCATTGTCTGAAAAACTATTATAAAAGTTTCTACAAAAGCAAATTTCAGCTTACGCAAAGACCCTGCAAGTCCAAATTCAATTACCACGACGTACATGTATCAAGTTAGGTACACACAAACTTTTATCAATTTGATTTGAGTATGAGAGCTGAAATTGTGAGGAGGGTAGGAAAATAATGAGAGAGAGAGAGAGAAAGAAAGTGAGTGTGTGTGTGAAAGAGAGAGAGAGGGGGGAGAGAGAAGGGGAGAGAGCCAATTTCTTCAGCCACTTTTTTCAATTTTCACAGTACCTGGTATTAATGACTCAAATGACTAATCGTCAGCAATCCCTGTCCAGCAGGCAGCAGATACTCATTCAGTTTCTCAGAACGGACCGCCGGTAAAGAACAGAAGAAACACAACATACAAGAAATACGGGTAGCAAAGTTTACGCTGATATTTGGTCAACTATAACAATTACTGTAATTACTCTTCGACCAGTCAACCAGCTACTCGAAATCGAAGAATCTCGTTAACTAGACCCTAGTGAGCACTGCGACTACACTTCAAAATGTCATCGAATCACATAATGACGCATTTTATTCTACTCATGTTCATTTTCTTTGTTTGTAGCTGAAATTTTAGTTGCAAAAAGCTTGGAAACCTTTTTAACTAATGCCATGACATAAGGATAATGTAACTGATACAATTAATATCATTAAATGAACTCGATTACTGATTTGATGATGTAGATAACTTTTGCAAGTGCAATCGCTGATTAGCAGCTCAACTTATTTCGCGATTCCTGTAAAACAGTTGTCCCGGACTGCAGCATAACAAAATAGAAAAATTATTAAATTTTTTAAAATATTGATTATTAAAAATTAGTTTTCACCATGTTGTATTTTGATATGAATTTGATTCGCCTAGCCAAACTATTTTTACAGATATCAACTTTTGTTAGTGACTTTTCAACATAAGATTTACTATTATTTACTTAATTACTATTTAATGCAATTGTGTTTTCTATAATTTTTTAAAGTTTAAAATCAACATAAATTTGACATAAAATCAACCTTAATTATTTGCATTGCTAAACGTAACATCATGAGGTGTCATGATTTTTGCAATGTTTTAGCGGCAAAAAAAACATGACAATAGCATACATACAGTGGCATAAACATCCTGACAGGAGGCATTAATTAGCAAGAGTAACAGCTGCAGTAACAGCAGCTGTAGTGGTACCAGTATGTAACTAGGTTAGTATTTAGCAGCTGTACCATGCAGTAATGCTAGCAGCATCAAATAAAAAACACCACATCAAAAAAAGGCTAACAGTAGAAATTAACAATAGCAACAACAACAAGCATGCAACAGCATGAGAAAAGTGGGACGAATTGGTAGCAAGAAGAATAGCCAGCACAACTTAACCAAGCATGACAACTTGGCTAGCTAGGGTTGAACATCAAACACATGAATTTGACTCAAATTAGCCTTTCTAGTTTGAACAGGATTCGAACTTAAAATTAAAGATTCGAATTATTTAGCACATCAATTGCCCACGATATAAATTTATCACTAAGACACTTTGAAACATCATGCAATTAGTACAATAGAAGATGTTCGCCTTTAAGCATGGCAACTCATAAGTAGCAATAACAATGGCAATGACAGGGCAATGCCCAGCAACAGTACTGGCAATGATGGTGTGACACAATTAGAATTAACCTGTTTAATAATTATTGATCTTGCATGGTCAACCTCGACAGCCATATGTATTATGATAATTAGGGGTGAGCATCGAACATTCAAGTTCGAGTGCTTGAATCCAATTGTTTTAATTCGAATGAGTTTTTTTAATTCAATTTCGATTTGAACCTAGAATTATAAATTCGAGTAATTCAGCACTTGAACCACATATGTTCTTTCGTCACTAGAATGGCTTAAACATTACACAATTAGCACAATTTAGCAACAATTTCTGAGTGCAATTTTTAAACTACTTATTAGTGGTTTTATACTGCAGAAGAAAATCGAGTAGTTGGGCGTATGCATGATCTTTGTGAAACCACTTTTTACTGAGGGTTCAAAAACTCGATTGAAAATCTTTCAAACTCAATTCAAATTCGATTCGAATTCGATTTCTGGTAGAGAATAATCACCCCTAATCATAATTATAACTATGTCGACGATCTGTTCTCAATTCTGACCTTGGCCATGGTTATAAATTGGCAAAACCCAGGGCCAGTTAAAGGGTTTTTGTGTCATAAGCATTCATTGCCATCCCAACGTCACTATTATCGCAAGAAACAGCGTATATTGTGTAGCACTCAGCTCGTACTGTTCGGTGGCAGTCCTGATTCTTGACGCATAATTAGTCAATGCCCCAACCCTTGACTTAATCATCATTTCAAAAAAATGTGGCACGAATCTCGACAACAGTAACAACTTTTTTGGAATTTATTGCAAAACATAACAGAGTAAGTTGAAACAGATATCTAAGGATATTGCAGCAGGTAGCAGCAAGAGCCATGCATCATTACATAATCGTGATATAGCTAACATAATTATCTAACTAATAATATTGGCCTAGAAACTAGAAAATAGCTGTTTGACTCATAAATTGGATGTAGTAAAGACTTAAGGCATTATAAGACGTATGAGTAAGTACCTGTCTTAATGTGTCTAAGCCTGTGCCTGTACAAACAAATGACAATGCCGCTTCTGTAATTGTTTCTGTGTGGGTGCGCCCAATGTAGATTCTATACCAATTCTCAGAAAACAACAAGAACATCAACAACAGCAACAACAACCACAACCACCACCACAGCCACAACAAAAACAACAACAACAATAATGTATGTCCATTACATTAATAATAATAATATTGTGCGTGACTGACTGTTCGTTATTGCATCATTGTACAAGGTGATCCTAGCAAATAAAAGTAGACTGAATTGACGTTCAGAATTTGAATCGGAAACTACGACGGGCCTGATCGAAGTTGTCACGGCTTGAACACAGGTGATTAGTAATTAATTTTAGCAATTTAATAATTTGTCTGCAGACAGTATAAAACATAAAAAATACAATGTGCTGGTATGCCAGCGCATAAAACGTTATAAGGCTTTTGTGTGCTATGATTATTTGCAATTGTAATTAGTGGAAGTATTTTGATACCCAATGGCGAAAGTCTTACACAAGTGTCCCAGGGTCTAAAATTTTTATAGAAGTATTTAGTATCGAGGTAGTTGCGGGCGGTGGGGGGGGGGGTATCTGTAGCAAAGCTCCACGAAGATTTCAAAATGTATCGTTTTCTAAAATGTCAATTTTATTAGAACTATCACCACCCAAATATATTCTCGTTGGAGTTGCTATCTTCAAACATTTTTTCAGTTATTGTTACTCACTCTTATATACAGATGAAGCACACTTAAGTGATTTAAAAGCGAACTGTGAACTATATTAACAAAAGACCCATTGATTTTGTTTGGTTTACTGTTTCTATCATTTTGTCAAGGCACAGCTTGAAACAATAATTCTGTAAAATATTTCACCCATCTAGGCATTTCTTATATCTAATGTTGCTTAACTGCTGAACCAAGTATTTTTGAGTGTCATAAAGGAATTAAGCGGTGAAGCTGTTAGGATATTAGCACATGACTTGTATTACTATTGGTTAGCGACTAGGTGGCAGGGCCAATTGCTACGGTAACTGTAATTGTATAATTTGAAGCCAATCACAAACTAATGAGTCAGCAAGATAACACTTCTAAGCTGAAACTGTTATTTGGTGAAATTTCAGTACCACCCACTGAGCAGTAGGGCTTGAAAGGGTAGCTGTGCTGCTGAAAATCAATGTATCTTATCTTTACAACAGGAATGAGATCGCTACTATATTGTTACTGCATAATAATTATGCACACATATTACACCAATACGTTCCACCACTGCCAAGTTTTTGAGTGCCTAGGGACAAACTGATACCTACTGTGCCTGACTCAGCAAACAGGCATGTAAAACACACTTACAGTGCACTGACATATATGACGACTGCTAACATAACTATATAATATAATTAGGGCCCCAGGTTTCCGTTTCAAAATTGGTCAAATTTTGTTTCAACGAATCATTGATTCTTCTTCACAGAAATTAGAAGCTAAGTTGTCCTCTAGCCACTAATATCAAGTTTTGTACTATGCAGTAGATCATTAAAAAATGAATTCTTATGTGAATTAAGAAAGTAATCTATCAAGCACTTATGTACCGTTACATAACATAAGAACACCGACATTTAATTTGCAATTTTAAACGTTTGTTTCCACAGATTATTCTAAAATCTGTTTTTCATATTACCATTATAATACAGTATTATTAATTGCTTCATGATTTTACAACTGTTGAAGATCGTTTTACTTTTTTTGGTTGAACATCACCTTCGTCACCCATTTTTAAAAGATGAACTAAATAGGCTCGAATTGACATCAAAAAGGGACAGAGTTCAAAGAAATTTTATTATAAATACAAATTCAATGAAAATGCAATATAAATTTGAGCTTTTGCATGAATGTGGGAAACTTTTTCGCAAACGTACTGCTATTCATTATATTTTATTACAAATAACATGAAAAAAATAATGTTGACACACCAGGCTGACACTACAAAATTTTCCGTAAGTGAAAGGACATATATGGGGTTCGCATATTGCATAAAAAACAGGTGGGGGAGAACTTCTAGCAAGGTCATGGAAAGCAAAAGTGGTTCCGTCTCAGAGCACAAACAGTTTAAAAAATCGACTTTGTAACCACAGGACTGCATGTTGCTATACTACACCATTTGAAGTTTTTGCTTACTGCAATATCTATGACTAGATTTGCTCTGTTATTTTTTAGCCAACACAGTGTTTTCTTTTAAACTTGGTTTGTAAGTTGACGATATTTGTGTGAAAGAAACGACCAGACTAAAGCCGCAAAGACTAACATTTTAGCTGTAGAGATGGTAAACTGTAAGTACAGTTGTACACAGATGATACATACTGACATCTGCTAATTTTCAACCAGACTGCAAGCAATCTATTGTTGAAGATCTGTAATAGTGCTTTGCATAGTTTAGGATTATTTGGTATCTCTCTAACAATCTATCTTCATAACTGGCTATAGATGGTAGTAAGTGCATTTGAGCTATCTTTTTATTCCATCATCCATCAACTGGTGAGCATTTAGGCAAAATGAAGCATGCAGACTTTCGAGAAAATTAACGTGTGGCAGTTTATAATGTTTGTACAAATAAATATTATATCAATTACATATTTTACCAACTTACTGTTAACTTCTAGGACATGTTACTTAGGTTTACAGTGCCCCAGTGTTAGTTGCTTACTAAAATCGACTATTTTAAAAGGCTGTTAAACAAATAAAGTCACACATAGCCTAGAATTTACAATAAATACTTCAAAATTATGCATTCACGATTTCTGGACAGTCACTCAAGACTGCTAACAAAATCAAAAATTTCTGTGTTACGCAAACAAGATCTAACTTCAATGAAAATACCGATTCTGAAAGCTGTATGTAACAAGTGTGTTTGCTTTAAATTTTACCCATCCTCATATTACCGTAATTAATGTCATACTTTTAAAAGACCATCAATGTTTAAGAGTATTTGATAAAGAGCTCTAGTAACAGCAATTAAATGCCATGCCACTGATACTGCTGTTACTAATGTTTGTATGCAATGTTGACAATGTAGTAGATGAAATGAAAAGCCCATGTAGCATTGCATTAGGTGGTTATTTAAATTTTGTATGCACCAGTTTTATACAGCACATTCTGATTTATTTAAGTGTAGGATCAGATACAATAGCTGTGAAACCTTGCAATCGGCAGTTATATAAAATCATGAGTGATGACGAGTTGGATGGCGTTATTGTTGAGAAATCTAAACAATGGTAAGAAGAAAATATATTTAGAGAAAAATTAAGACTTTATATGTTATGTTATATCATTTTTTATATGTAGCGTTAATAATGCAGAGTTTTGTTGTTTAGTATTGCATTTATTTACTCTTATTTGTTTTGGTAAACCTTCCTTGCCATTTCACTGTCTAAAAATGTCTAAATTTTGTTTAATAAACTGACAGTTTTTTTCTTTTGGGCAAATTCACTTTCATTGGCAATGTCAAAAATGTACTTGCAGTATGGCTTCATTGAAAGTTACCTTGATTGCTAGACTGGTGGACACTTGTTACTATAGTTATCACGAATTACTATTCAAATTGTTTAAGGTAATTACTAACAAATCCAGTAAGCAGAGTATAGTTTTGCACAGTTCAAGTGAAAGTCCTCCTGTGGCAGGTTTCCATTGTTTGTGTAATTGAAATTTAAACTGTTTCTTTATTATAATTTCATATGGGATGTACCATCCAATTTCATTAGAATGTGAAGTGCATTGATCATTCTGCCCAAATTGTGATATGTCCAGTTTGTTAAATTCATACCGTCTTTTTAGCCAACAAAAACATGGTCTTAATCTGTTGGAGGACATACATGAAATCACGTGCCATGTGAATAATGACTGGTGACCATGACGAAAGTATTTGTAATCATAAGCTCTTGTGTGTGGCTCATTCAAGCCTTGTTATAATGCCTCCCTTTGTAATGCCAACTTCGCTTAACGTCCAAGTTTTTAGCAAAACAAAATATTTATATTTGCATAGACATACATGTATTAATGTACCTGTTTATAGTGCCAAGATCACTATAACGCCAACTTTTTTGCAGTCCCAAATTAGGCCGTTTTACTATACTTTTGCTATGCTTTTACCCAAATCTCAACTTTTATTGCCAAAAAATTCTATACAACTTTTCTCTTTGTAGGTGTTTTGTTTGTGAGGAACAAGCTGCGGCATATTGCTGTCCAGCTTGTGAATTACGAACTTGTTCCTTGAAATGTGTGAGGCAACATAAGCAGCAATATCATTGTACGGGACAGCGTGACAAGACAAAATACATTGGACTTCAGGCAATGAATGATCTCACACTTCTGAATGACTATCGTTTGTTGGAATCAATAGGACGTGTCTGTGACAATGCCCAGCGCGACAGTTTGGCACATGCGCCAGTGAACTCTTTTTATGAGAAGAAAATGATCACTAAAGCTAGGCAAAAAGGCATGGAACTTCTTATGCTTCCAAAACAGTTTAGAATTTGTCGTGAAAATACAACGTTTTTTAGCCACAAGCTGCATGTTTTCTTTTGGCATATAGAGTTGATTTTTCCAGCTGTAAATGGCAGGTTTATTGAGAAAAAGCAGCACGAAGAAACAAAGTTGAAGACGGTCCTTTATAAATATTTTTCCATTAGCTCAGATAACTGTACAATTAGCCAGAAACTAGGAAAGCATTATGAAAATTGCGGCTTGGACAATGTTTGTGTGTTTATGCCTGATGTACCAAATGAACGAAATGTAAATGCTTCTTATACTAAGTTGGACATTAATGAAAGTATTGTTGCTAATCTCAAGGGTAAGAAGGTGCTAGAGCATCCTAAATTGTACATTGTTTTGCCTCATGAGGTTGCAAAATACAGTAAAGATAGCTAGTGACAATTGCAGCTGTTTCATTGCTAGATTTGCTGTCCTGGTTTTTGCTAAATCATGTACCTAAATACTTATATTTTTAGAATGTCTTACCTGTAACCTGCTATTACTGTGAAGATTTTTAAGTACAGAAAAATAAAGCAGTAAAATTTAGTTGTTTGCAAACCACATTTGTTTATTTTTGCCTATGCATGTCAAGTTTTTACTATGAATTAGAAGCAGAATAATTTTTTCTGGCGACAATACCATAATTTGCATCATTTTCCAAAAAACTTTGTTTTATGGAGAAGAGAAATATAAGTATTGACGTGATAATCGTTCAGGGACAATTAAATCTGCTCAAGGACCAATCCCACAGAAATAGCTACATGTATAAGAATCTATTGAATGATAAATAATTTCTTTTAACTTTTTATGGCGGTCAAGTGTGAGAGCTGTTTTTTTGGCATTTGGTGTAACATGCGGTCATATAAACAACATATAAACATTCAAACAAATACAGATTTGTGCATTTCTGTATTAGCTGAAGATTGTAATTTAATTGTAATTACATGTATTAATGTGACTGAGCAGACCTGAAAATGACAATACAGCTGCATAAGTTAATGGCCACCTCGAAAAGAAAAAGAGATCGAGGGATGGATGAAAAGGAGGAAAGTGAAGAAAAGCACAGAGAACCAGAGTAGCTGTCTCGATGTGAAGACTAATGCTGCGCTGACACCAGTGACAACGGCGAGGATGACAGTGACAAAATAGTAATAATAATAATGATAATAATATCTGTTTCTATTGTCGTCATCAAAATTGTCATTATCATTAATTGAGTTGTATAGCAGAAGCTGTTGAAGATCACTGATAAGAACTACATGTAATAACTAACAGTATCAGCCATGAAGTTTATTCGTTTATTGTATAAATTTTTCCTTGTGAAAAAATCACGCCTATGACAGTAATTGTCCAGAACAATTAACGTGAAGAAAGCTCACACAATGGCGCAATGCAATGCACGCACGTATGGAGATTATCACAGTTTGGCAGTTTTCCCTTGTGAAAAGTTACGCCTCATTACCAAGAGCAATTAAAGGTAAGAAAGCATACACTGTGGCGGAAACGCAACACACGCATGTATCACAGTAAGAGTTTGACAGTTCCAACTTCCATCTCATGAAAAATTACACCGAGTCATTACCAAGAGCAATTAACGGAAAGAAAATGCACACAATCGCACAAATGCAACATAAATATAACACTGTAACTGCAAACGGTTATAGTCCACGCTGTCACGCAAAAACATGTTTCCCCCAGGGCTTACATAACCTATATGATCATCCAGAGAGCCGTCATCCTAAACACTAAGGATAATTGTTTTTTTATATTAAATGATGCTGTTATTTTTCTCACATTGTTCCAGGTATAATGTTATAGCTTTTCAAAAGAGGTATGTATTTTTGGCTATTGAGGTGCATGAAGTCATATCCCACACGCTCTAAATATTCCCCACATTGTTTTTCTATTGTAAGTATTTGAGTTTTCGATAAATCGCTTCGCCATTCTTCTGCTGTTTTTGTAGAATTTCTCCTAAAGGTGCCCATGATTGTTTCCCGTCGTCGCTTAGTATCTCCAAGCGCGTTCTTCTTCAAGTAGCGCTCAGTCTCAGCTGTGTAGTTCAAACCAACAAAGTTGAATAATTCTTTGGTTTTGTTAATAGGATCACTGGCTATATCTTCATATTTTATGATTTTCAATACATCATCGGGTAGATTTAGCCTTGTCGCACTATCATAATTATCCATCATATCATAACACAGCCTCGAAGGAAATTTTGTATTATTTTTAACCTGTTGCCAACCAAGTTTCATTCTTGACCTCAATATCCCTCTAGGATCTCGAATCATGTGCAAGATTTTGACGATATAACCAGGTTGGTTTAATAGAGAAGCCACATCCAAGACATGAAGCCGTAAAATTTTATAAACATGAACGTTGTAGCTCTGACATGCTGTTTTCCACTGTTCAGAGGAAGATAAATTATTCTTTGATACTTTTCTACATTTAGATACACGTGCCTCCAGGTCTTCGTTGTCACAGTTCTTTTCTCTTGCCATGGCTCGACTTCGATACACTGAATGTCTAAATTCCTGGTAAGCAGTAAAGTTTGCTAAATAACCGTCGGCGTAATTGCATGTAGAAAGTTTCTTCAGGAGTTTTTGACCTTCCGCTATCATCGAACCGCTGTGCCGATACTTGCCATAGCCGGCAGAAAATAAGTTAACTTGAGGAAACCAGATGGGCTCAAATACGTAAAAGACATCGGGGTGATTGTTGAAGATGTCGCCAACAAATGTTGAACCACCTCGTTTGTAAGCTGAAAGATGATAAAAAAATAAAGTTAGTTGATAGCGTTTGAGAAATCAAAAACAGTGATGGGTATGCATTTATGAATGTAGATTTTTGGTACACTTGCAAAATCTGTTAGAATGCTTTTAAATTTACTGGCAAAGTGACTGATTTTGGCAGATTTGTGGTTGTCATTCTCCGACCTTCATTCGGTCGTCATCTATCTGTAAGCTATATGTACATCAGAATCAGATTTCATTGTGCTGTACGTACCTAAAAAATATATAAGTGTTTTCTTCCTTGTTGTGTTTCCTTTTTCCTGTTCAGAGTCATCTCGTTTCGAGAAATTAGGATTCTGAAGTCTTGTCATAGTTACATCAAATTCTTGGGTATCTAGAAAATCAGCATGCGATACAGCACCAATGAGATAGGATTATTAAATCCTGGCATGGACATCTGTCTACCATCAAATCATATGAAATGGAGCTTGCTTACGTGGCAGAAATGTTTAATAACATTAATAAAAAAAGATGGCACAATGTTTTTAGCAACTGTTTTTGAAGTTGGTAGAACAATGATATTTCATGATAACTTATTAACAGCTAGTGGAACCTTGTCCTAGTACGTATTTCGAATGTGTTGTGAAATTCCAGCTAGGTGCCTTGTTACCCTGATGGTTATTAGAGTCAACTTATGGGACATTTAAGAGAGCTGATACTTCTTGTGCGCTAGTAATATTTTCATGAGTAGTTCGTCTTGGTGCTGCTTTCACAATGCACATTTTTGCAAAGTAGAGCACTGTACGGCTCCATTATGCGCAGTAACATAGGATGCGTGCAGTGTGTACCAAACATCTTCACGGGCTGAATGACTTTTATCCAAATATAATTGAAATGTTAGCATAAGTAATTGTTGGCCCATTATAATACATGTAGCATCCCCAGCTCCCAAGTCTATGTATGCACGTTAATGGCGCCATTGTGGGTTAATAGGCAACTAATTCCCCGTTACAATTACCTGTTCTGTCTACCTTATCCAGTCAATAAATCTGTCCTTTATTTAGTGTGCTTTAATTATCTGGACAGCAAAAATGTCTGCATCTGAACAGCTTTCACAAAAATTGTTGTTTGAAACTTGTGTCATCACACGCGCAATGATATGGCTTTTGAGTTTTGACATGGCTTCATAGAAATAGTAACTTGCATTGCAGTAGACTATTTAGAGAGAGAGAGAGAGAGAGAGAGAGAAATAGTCACTGCACGTTCAAAACGAGCATGTGCAGATGTCGTTAAATTGATCTTGATTTTAATAATGAACCTGTACTGGCCAGCTTCTCCGGCACTGAAGTCAGAATGACACATTTGGTGTTCAGATTTCAAGGAAGAGGACATATTACTTTATACCAAGACTGTTTAGATTTAAAAATTTTGACATCGTTCGCATGAGCTAAATCCCACGATTCGACCCGTTTGATTCAAACGATCCCAAATAAGGCAATCTTTGTTTCAGACTTGATGGTAGTGAGACCCTTAGCACAATTTGATACCTTTGATACGTTGAGCTTTTTTTCGTATTCATGCGCCCGTGAAAATGTTACACACAAATAATTATTAGGTACATAAAAAGCACAAAATAACTTACAGTCCTGAACAGGAGTTACGCGAACATGTTTTCCTTGTACATCGATTTTGTCAATGCTAGGCCCAAACTTAATGAAACATAGACTGCAAATGAAGGCTAGCGCAATGAGTGAAGGAAATCGTCTCTTCATCACCTAAAAAAATTAGTTCAATTGTTTGATAGTATACCTGTTTTGAAATCAGAATCTGTACCTGTACGTTCAACGTCACCGTTTTGTGCATTACTCTATTATGTGATTGAAGCCAACTAGACGAAATTTTTGCTTGTTGAGTTCGTCCAGGCATTCCGCTCTAAGCTGTCGAGTTGTGCAGACGTTCTCGTGTCGTAACGATGGTCTAGTAGTCATGGTGTTTGCTTGTAGAAAAGAAGTCTGTCAGCATGGTGTATGACGTATATGATAGCTGCTTGTTAACGATGATACTTACCTGTTTGTCTGACACTGATGGAACTTACCTGTTACTGATGAGTATGATGTATGAAGTATTGTACACCCCTGTACGACCTATACTGTTTACACAGCGTTTAAAGGAAATTTGTCGATAGCTGCTATATAAGTATGGTACCAACATGAATCCAGAAAAGCGGATGTAGTGTGGCAGGCTTGTGGCGATGGCGACTGTGTGGCCACAAAACCTATAAAGACGAAAATTTGCCCGTGTATAGCCAGTATGGCGGACATTACTGACTGCGAATAAGACGACGTAATCTGCATTATTTGGCAACAACGAAAAGAAAACCCTCACTATAACAGTCCTGTACACTTTCTGAAATTTCAATCATATTTAAGGTGTCAAAAAACGCCAATTCTTTGCCACTAGTAGCACAAGGACAGTTCTATTTTTAGTGTTAACCACGTGATTCAAAATGGCTTCCTTCAAGAGTTACTGTTTCCCAAAGTTGAAAATGTTGATTTTATTGTCATAAGTACTAAGTATGGTACCAACATGGGCTTAGTAAAACGGCCGCAGCGCGTAAAGCGTTTGCAGGTGGCAGCTGCGTGGCACATGGTTAGCGTGATGCCGGAAGACTTTATTCAAGAGATATGGCTTCCCAAATTAGGCATTTCGATACCTTCGTCTCATTTAATAAAGGAAACATCTCGTTTATGCGTTTGCAAAATTTCAGTTGAACAAAAGCGGAGGAAAAATTTTCAGCACAACGCATCTTATTTTTTTTCACTGAGAATCCAATGATATATAGTACGTCTCTGTACAACTTATGGCTTTCTTTTAGGGAGCGTTTAAAAGAAACCATGTTGATACTTGCTACATAAGTATGGTACCGACATGTGTCTAGTAAAACGGCCGTAGCGTGGCCGGCCTGCGGCGGTGGCGACTGCGTGGCTCATCATTGAATAGAGAATTGACAGGATAGTCACCACTGGGCGTCATCGTGGTAAGTGGTGCTTCTTGTAGGAGTAATGGTTTATCAAAAACGGACATATATTGACGATTTTCTTGTCATAACTCAAGCGGGTCAAAGGATCACGACCAGAAATTGTAAGTTAACACGGCTCTTTAGCTTAGCCACAAGCACTCCGAATTTCGCCAAGTAGCACTGTATAATTTTTGCGTTATTCTAAAAAGATGCGTATCTCGGAAACTAAGCATCGCAGAGCAAACATTTTACCAGATTCTGAATGTTCACATTTTCGGTGTCTAGCATTTTATTTGTTGTACATCTAACATCGTCATTTTGTGGTTAAACGAAATTCGATTCGCAATTGCGAAATAGTTCTTCTTAGTCTACATTTCTTTGCGACTCAAATGATGTATCGCACGTCACTGTACGACTTTAAAGGGAACTTTGCAGTTTTTGCTATTGTCGTATACGTTACGTACATTAAGCATAGTACCGACAATGGCATGTTTGAGGCCCAGCAAAACGGCAACGGTTCAGCGTTCAACAAAACTGAGCCGGTTACTGATAGCCAGGGCATAGCGCTTTATATGTTTTTCCATTTGACTAGATGGCACTTTTTTGCAGGAGTAATTGCTTCTCAAAGATAGACGTATTTTGACGATTTTGGGTCATAACCCAGGCGGGTCAAAGAGTCACGACTGAAATTACAAGCAAAAGTGGTTCTCTATGCTAGCCATAAGCACACTAAATTTGGTGGAGTAGCTATGTCTAATTTTTGAGTTATATTCTAAAAAGATGCGTATCTCGGAAACTAACCATGGCAGAACGAAAATAACAGCAGACTCTGAATTTCAAATTTTCGACCGGACATCCTATTTATTCCCATTTTTGGCTAAACGAAACTCGACGCGCAATTTTGATACAGTGCATCAGATTCTACGTTTTATGGCGAATCCAATGATATATGGCGCGCCTCTCTGTTACTTATATCTTCCGTTTAAAAAGCGTTTAAATGAAATGTCGATACCTAAATGTTAATGGTGATTTCATTATTAGTCGTGATTACATTGGCGAAAGATAGACTGGCGAAAAGGCAGACTGGCGAAAAAGTAGATTGGCGAAAAACTAGACTGGCGAAAAAGTAGACTGGCGAAAAGGTAGACAGGCGAAATGTTAACTGGCGTAAAGGTAGACTGGCGAAAAAGTAGACTGGCGAGAAAGTAAACTGGCGAGAAAGTAGACAAGCGAAATGTTAACTAGCGTAAAGGTAGACTAGCGAAAAAGTAGACAGGCGAAAAGGTAGACTGGCGTAAAGGCAGACTGGCGAAAAAGCAGACTGGCGAAAAAGTAGACTGGCGAAAAAGTAGACTGGCGTAAAGGTAGACTGGCGAAAAAGTACACAGGCGAAATGTTAACTGGCGTAAAGGTAGACTGGCGAAAAAGTGGACTGGCGAAAAAGTAGACTGGCGAGAAAGTAGACAGGCGAAATGTTAACTGGCGTAAAGGTAGACTGGCGAAAAAGTAGACTGGCGAAAACGTAGACTGGCGAAAAAGTAGACTGGCGACATCCAGCCCCTACTAAATCAAAAGCACCAATGTCACAGAGCTTTTATAAACAACCCC
Source organism: Tubiluchus corallicola (assembly GCA_030141605.1). Lineage (NCBI taxonomy): Eukaryota > Metazoa > Priapulida > Priapulimorpha > Priapulimorphida > Tubiluchidae > Tubiluchus > Tubiluchus corallicola. The sequence goes on from JAQGDQ010000285.1 coordinate 69,903, forward strand.
AAGCGTCCAGCAAAGAAAACTGCCTTCACCAATGCCAAAAGAAAAGTCCAAAAGGAGCTCAGAGCCATGCAGGACTCCTGGCTAAGTGCGAAAGCTGACCAAATCCAAACCTTCGCAGACAGAAAGGACCAAAAGAACTTTTATCAGGCTCTCAACGCTATTTACGGTCCAAGTCTGGCACAACACCAATTCTCGGTGCCGATAGTTCAACGCTTCTTACTGAAAGTGATAAGATTCTCCAACGCTGGGCTGAACACTTCAACATCATTCTAAATCGACCATCCTCAATAAATGACGAGGCCATAGAAAGACTACCCCAAGTCTCTACCAACAGATCTCTTGAAAATCCCCCATCAGATAAAGAGGTAGAGAAAGCCATAAAGAGCCTGTCCAGTGGCTCCGTATTTGCGGTAATTGTTTGTTATTAATTTAATTTTGATCTGTTTTCCTATTCAAATCTTTATTTAGTTCTAACAATATTTGCTCGCCATGCTGAAATTAGTAGACTCACTATTTAGGGATGGCAGAGTAGATGACCTTTTGGTCTTTCGCCATCCCGCCCTTCTTTAATCTTTGTAAATCATTGTTATACTATCTACGATTGTTATTTTGAAGGCAAAAATAAATTATTATTATTATTATTATTATTATTATTATTATTATTATTATTATTATTATTATTATTATTATTATTATTATTATTATTATTATTATTATTATTATTATAACTGGCGAAACGACATAGACAATCATCGTGAACACACAAGTTTGCTCAGTGAGTACGTTTATTCTTAAACGCATTAACTTTTTTGATTTGCTTATAAATAGACCTAACACATTAATTATTTACAGCATCCTCTTCAGAAATGGCTTATTTTGTTAGTTACTTCTTCCCTGATGCGTTCATGCCACACGTTGTAAAGCACCATATTTGTTTGTTTATTGTATGACTCACTGAAGCAGTATCCGAGTCCGTCTTTACCCAAGGGCCTATGCTAATGTCGGACAATGGAATTTTTGTGCCCGACTTTAGCCTGAATTAATTGCTTGTGTAGATAATTAACACAAATCTTTGCCCATGTGAATCAAAACTTAAAAATAACATGATTTTAATTGTTTTAGAAACATGGGGTCATCGTTATCAAAACGGCTGGAAAGAAGGAAAACTGCAAATGTAAAAAACTTAAAGAATAAGATAGGAAAACTTTATAGCAGAATATATAAGAGTATATAGCAGAATATAAAACAGAATTCATATGTTTGTTGTTCTTGTTGTTGTTGTTGTTGTTTATTGGACACACACACGCACGCACGCACGCGCGCACGCACGCACGCACGCACGCACGCACACACACACACACACACACACACACACACACACACACACACACATATATATATATATATTCAAACAAGGTCAAAGGCAATTCAATGTGTGGGACTACAGTAAAAGGTGAAAATGTGAATATAGGTTCAAAGAAACAGAATTCTTATGTTTGTTCTTGTTGTTGTTTATTAGACATAAAAATGTATGTATGTTTATACATTAGTAAAAGTACAAACAGTTTTCGTCTTTAATTTTTGCTATTTTTTGCTGTTTTTTAATAGTGGTTAGCATCGTGCTTTTCAGGAAAATAAGTTTCTGGTAGAGAAATTCACAGGCGAAAAATATGAAGGAAAAACTGAGTTTATAAGCACCTGTCCTGCACATACAAGGTGCACAAAAATCCAAGTGGGCAGTAAGAGCCGAATCCACAAAACTCGAAAGTTTTGAAATACTGTATGATATCTGCACGTGAGACAGTTGGAATAACTATTTACTGACGAGAAAAGTTTAGTCAAAATATTGAACTTTTGAAAGAGTTAATGCTGTTGCAATTATAATGTAAAAGACTTATAAGCCTATATATGTAAAAATTTATAAAAAGATCTATTTACATATTGACATAAACAACATTTTACTACCAAAAAAGTGTAGAAGATTAGATCAAGAGCATGTTCATTAAAGATGCCTAATGACCAAATTTACATGTAGGCCTAAATATATAAAAGTAAAACGCATTTTTATTATAAATACAATAGGTGTAATTTTTATGAGAGTAAATAAGTTGCTCAATATAGCAGCCAGGTAATATATAAAATGCATGTAGAAAGATCTTAAGAAGGATCTATAAGTATAATGGCCTAAATAATGATGTATGAAATATATGTATATGATAAATAGAGACAACAATAACAATAACAATAACAGTAACAATAACGATAACGACGACGACGACGACGACGACGACGATGATGATGATGATGATGATGATGATAATAATAATTGTTAACAGGCCTACATAAATTGTATTTAGCTCGTAGGCTTATAATTTTTTTTACCTTAACCCAGTTTTACTCTGCGGAAGAATAAGACTGAGAAGCAGAAGTGAGATGCGTTTGTCATTTATACCGTTATTCTTTTGACACTTTTGGCAAAGCATGCAATTAGCATGTGCATTCGCAGCGACCTGGACTATTCTACTACTTTCGTCATGAAAATAAAACTGTTAGTGAACAATTGCCATCTAACTTTTTGTTTTATGAGAATAAAAATACAGACTTTACAAAAACACGCCTGGACTTACCTAGGTCGAAGACCCTCAAAATATCACACACACACAAAATTTGTGGAAACTGCAATGTGGTTACGTAGACTTCGCATTTTCACGCACGGGCATTAGTTTATATTATTCCGCTGGTTATAGTGGAGTTGTTGCAAGTAATCAATTGTCCAAAGATTTTGTTCACTGCTATGCAATATTAATTATATAATTAGCTAATTAGCCACATAGTTCACCATTCGTACTTCGAAGTGTATATGTGATGTGCATGCTAGGCATGTTAGTAAGGAATGAAAAGTAATAAATAATGCACTATTAGTAATGCTTATGCGAGAATGGCTTCCAATTGGTAAAAGTGTCTAAACAGGATGCAAACTGCATTATTGTGAATATTATTGTGCATTATTGTGCTATTGTGAATTATTATTATATTCTCGTGTATTAGTTGGATTTTTATAATAATAATAATAATAATAATAATAATAATAATAATAATAATAATAATAATAATAATAATAATGACAACGGCAACAACAACAATTTTTATTTAAAGTCGACATTTGGATGAATCAATAAATTGAGGCTCAAAGAGCTTTTTGCCAACTGTATAATAACAAATCTAAAACTACACAACAGAGACTATTATTAACCCACTTTTACTCTAAATACCACGCGCCAGGCAGGGCAAAAGCAGGTAAGATTTTTAATGTTTTTAGTATGACCTGTCGCAGTATCGAAATCACGGCCTCCCAGACGAAAAGCAAACGCGTTACCATTAGACTATATCGTCTGTTTTTTTTTTACTTTCAAGCTTTCGTCATAACATTAGAAAAAATTAAGCAAATTACTATTAATTTCTTATCTCCCCAGGTTGTCCAGGAAGTTCTTCTTGTTACCATGTCGCTTTGCGTACAATCTCTTTAGAAGATGAACTAAGCAGTAACTTTTGATCTTACATTATACAATCTTCTTCCGAATTTACATATGGACGAGTAGACAGACAGAGTTTGACATACTCCATCAGTGAGGGTAAAATGGTCCAACAATTTTGATCGACAAACAAATATTGTGGTGACAGTTTGAGCTACGCTTTTTAGGCTTACAATTTAGGGTTAATAAAAATACACTATTTATGTTAAATCTGTAACACCAGTTCACTTTGCAAAAATTAGGCCAATATTGTTTGTTAGGTTTCGTTACTTTGTCAGACAATGTCTATGTCACATGTTAAGTTGTCACATTTTTTATTTCTTTTTAAAATTTTGCAGTGAAGAGTTTATTTACTTATTTTTATCTATATCAGTAAACATAGTACCACATTACAAACATTTTTGTAACACACATAAAATTATTGGTAAGAGAAATTAAAAACGCTAACTAAAATACATATTAAAGATAATTTAACCTAAAATTTCATAATTTAAAATCATCACATAATACCTTTCGCCAGTTTTTAAAAACTGACTCTAATACACACCAGATACAACCTCTAATTAGAATGTCATTTTTACTTGCAAATAACCGATTTCTTAAGGTATAGCAGCTCTTCCTTATTAAATTAAAACTTTAAAGTGTTGAACATTATTATGTGCTCGTAAGACGCTCTCATACATAATTCGTAATGTTTTGAAGCCTATTAAGAGCAACATTATAGGCCAATCTGAGCTTTGTAATGTTATATCTCTTCTAAGAATCCATATACTACTCAAATAAATTCCGTTACAATGCGACACTTTTAAATTCCTTTGAACAAAAATAAAATTTACTGCATATATATATATATATATATATATATATATATATATATATATATATATATATGCATAGTGTATTAGGTCTTGCATAAAATAAATATTTACATAATCACTATAATCATCAGATAATATGTGCTCTAGATACTTTTCACTTTTACTGACTTTAATGGGTTTACTATTAAATAAAACTAGTAAACTATGTGAAAATTAGTCAGAACTTTCTAGACGCCGTCCTAGGTTTCAGCCTTAACTGAATGCCTGTAATGAGGGAAGAAGTCGACGTGCTAATTATCTGTCCTATTTCTGTGCCGAGGCTTCGTAAATAGATGCCGTAACCGTCTGGCATGGGTATATTCTTCTTCTTCTTCTGTTTCCTTTTTTAATAATGAGCTTGCTGATTTTATCAATCGTATGTCAAAAGTATGAAGAGAAGTCTCTTGTGTGGGGGCATAAAAATACAAGGAGAAATAAACATGTTAAAAACACAAATGGATCTATGGCAGCCTCACTGAGGTCGTCAGATCTCGTTCGGACTTGTTCAAAGCCAAATGGCAGCATTATCTCGGTTTTTTCCAGTTGCTAAGTTTAACATTTGCTTACACTTCAAGTACCTTTCACTACCTGAGTTATACCATGTCCGCACTAATTAACAGGTCTTCGTTTCTTGTCGAATTGCCAAAATCGGTCCACGTTTAAAACAATTTAGGTTCACTATGAGTTTTTTCTATAGCTTGAAATTGTAAGCTACACAAAAATAAATAAGAGCGGTAACAATACTGATCCCCGAGGAACGTCTACAATCGTATATATATTTAAATGATGTGTACATAATTGTTTATTGTGCACTTATTTTTCTATCATACAGGAAATTTTTAACAAAGCTCAACGTTCTACATTTATACCAGCTTAATCATCTAGTTACGATACCACATGTCTAGTTACGAGTCACTAGCCAAATTTTATCGAGCGCGTTTTGAAAGTCACAGCGTATTTCCACATTTCCCATTTTTTGTCATTGGTAATACAAACTTCTGCTCGAGTTATATGGCTCTCTATAAAACGTTTGCGTTCCTCAGCAACTTTCTAGATGCTAATTTATGGCTTTCTAATGTGTTTGAAATATTAAAATCGTTTGCGGTAAGCTATGTCTGGTACTTTATTTAAGTCATCAGCTTGTTGTAAAACATATTGGTTACATTTTAAGCAATGTTACAGATGTAAACTGTATCAAATCAGAGGTGTAATATCCGTTGCGCTTAAACAAGTAGCGGATATTACATCCTCTAAATGAATTTGTGGGTGATTTAACTATTGCCGTGGTCAGTTACTGCCGTTTCGCGCCATCTGCCGCCAAAATTTAGCATATACCATAATAATAATAATAATAATAATAATAATAATAATAATAATAATAATAATAATAATAATAATAATAATAATAATAATAATAATAATAATAATAATAATAATAATAATAATAATAATAATAATAATAATAATAATAATAACAAATCTTGATTTGAAAAAGTTTTTTACAATCCTTCTATACGCAGGGAAGATTTTAAGAAAAACATGTTATAACATTGTTTATTTCGTTCAACTTTTAAATGGATGAAGGTCTAACGTTATGGAAAACGATGTATGAAAAATCGCGCAGTTTTCATTAATTTTTTGCAGACTTAAAATTTTACCTTACAATAAGGTTTTTCCAAAAAAAGAAGACAGAACTTTTATGCAGACTCATATTTGCGACATTATTTATCGGCATTCTAATAATTTTTTCACGATTATTTCCTTTACAATGTTTATGAAAATTTGACAATAATGAATGTTCCTTTCACTTATTATCTCTCTCATATTCAAAGATGGAATTCGGTTTCGCAGTGTCACCCTGTTATATTCGTTTATCAATCTACAACAAAAATTAAATGTTCAGCAATTTGTTCTTCTCTCTGGTCACAGTTCCATTGATGCTTTGATCCCTCTGATGATAAAAAATCTAGTTCCTTTGTTTAAAAATAAATTATTTGCCGTCGTCTCAACGAGCCGTTCCCTTTTATTCAGTGAAAGATCAAGAGGTGTAATGTGCGCCTGGCCTTTCTCCTTGTAACTGTGCACGGTTTTTCATTCTGTTTGACCATATTTTCAACAGGTACGCTGCAATATAGGTTTTGGAATAACGCATCATTTGCATGGGCACATCGCGTAATTTCAAGCTGCGGTCATCTGGTTCCCAAATTATTTTTAGATAGTGTTTGACGTCATTTGCGTGCTTGGTCAGCGTCATATTTGCATTTCTTCTGTTGAACTGTCGCTCTTCATTTTCAGCCAGTTTTCTCTTTAATAAATCTCTACCATTTTCGTTTCATAGTTTTAGCATAAACCATGAACATGGTCATCGATCATAACTAAAGAAAGTGTTCTACCGAACATCATACTATCAATTTCTCCATATTTAGCGACTATCACAGTTTATGCTCAACAACATTTGTTCTAGCGGCTAATGAGTGGAAGAAAGTTATTGTTGAAGATAAACAGCTACTGTTTGTCTTATCAAAGTCAAAATTTAGTGAGAACGCTCTTTCTTTTTTGAGTAAACAATGTTACTGCGAACAAAACTGCAAACACCGGACTGACGTTTTTAAAACTGACAGCGGACTAAACTACTGGAGAGGAGGGCTAAAGAATGGAATTCTTTGCCAACTGAATTAAGGAGCAGTAGCAATATTAACTTGTTTAAGACTCACCTTAAAGATCAAGAGTGTTATTCTAAGTAATTGTATTGTGCTTTTTAAATTTCGTCTTTTTGAGCTGCTTTTAAATTTTGACACGTCCTGTTTTTGTACAAAATATTTGTTTGTCGCGTCGCGTCGCGTCGCGTCTCGTCTCGTCTCGTCTCGTCTCGTCTCGTCTCGTCTCGTCTCGTCTCGTCTCGTCTCGTCTTGTCTTGCCTTACTTTTTAAGAGCTTTTATATCAACACCTAGCTCAATGCATTTCTTATGTAATCAGTTTGTGTCAGCATTTTGTAAAGTACAAAATCAGCAAACTCTTCAACTTGAGTACATTCAATTCAATTTGTTGTTGTAATTTTAAAGCATTGTTGTAAACTGTAAAGCATGCATGTATTGATATTACTGTATATATTCATAAGGGTGCATTGAACAAATAAACGCACTTAGACATCTACTCATGCTTTACGTATATTTACATTTAGCTGAAGACGACAGCGCCTGCAGCGTCTAAGCGTAAACTGAAATCGGTTTTCAAGAATCCAAAAACTCTTCGCGCATTGACGCAGCCGCTAGTCAAATCAGTAAACAATTCATAAATATCCAGCTAAGTGAGTTAAACATAATTATCACCGCTAGGAGGCAGAAAATCACTGATTTTCGTGTACGTATTTCTTGAAGCTTTGATATTTGTGTGTGCGTATCTGTGTGTGGGTGAGATAGATGGACGGATGGATGGACGGACAGAGAGAGAGAGAGAGAGAGAGAGAGAGAGAGAGAGAGAGAGAGAGAGAGAGAGAGAGAGAGAGAGAGAGAGAGAGAGAGAGAGAGAGAGAGAGAGAGAGAGAGAGAGAGAGAGAGAGAGAGAGAGAGGAGAGAGAGAGAGAGAGAGAGAGAGAGAGAGAGAGAGAGAGAGAGAGAGAGAGAGAGAGAGAGAGAGAGAGAGAGAGAGAGAGAGAGAGAGAACCAGAAAGAGAAAAACGACAAAGAAGAAAAAACATAACATGTACCCAAAGTTAACATAAAACTAGATTTGAAATAAAAATCTTAACGACAAAACAATTGTGACTGCGTGAAACCACTTCTCTCATCAATCACAATAAACTTTCCCGTTTACGATATGAAACGTGAACTCTAAACTGAAGACGGATGGCAAAATAACCTGGGCCTCCTGGGTAGCTGCCCACTCAACCCATCCGCTGCTCGATGATTACCCTGTTAAGCTAACTTATGGAGAGTGACATTTATAGGTGTAAAGTGGATATGAATTAAGCGCTGTCGTGCTAGATTTGTGAGAATGACAGTGCTAAGCTGGTGCGTGATAGATTGCATGCATTTTGCTTCGGACAGGGCAGAATGGTGTGATTTAGATAGAGTGTAATGGAGTCGTTTTTGCAATTTATGTTAAATAGATTTTTTGTAAGCTATTATTCATTGAACGACCCTCGTATTGAACCTGGCAGATTTTTTGCAAAAACATCAGGAAGCAAATTATTTGATAAAATGAGGTTCAGTTATTATAAAATGACATTATATATAGATTCGATATAGCAAGGAAAAAAGGCGAGGCGCAGCCATATACCTACATACCCAATACGTGACTACAAGCACTTTATTAATATGGATCACAACTTTGTGATAACATGTATGTAATAAAAGTAATATGCTTTGCAATGCAATTACAAGAACATACCAAATACTTACAGCCTACTAAAAGCATGTCTAAAAGTCGTTGTATCTATGTAAATTTTACAGCACAGAAGAAAAGCTAAAATGTGGTTATACATAAGACTAAAATAAAGTGCAACTTATTTTGTTACGTAAGTTAAGTTTTGTATTGGGGGTGGGGGGTGGGGGTGGGGGTGGCTTTTCACTTTCACTGCCAGTGAGCAGCGCTGGGTGACGGCGGGCGGTTTACAGAAAGATGACGGATGGCATCCGCTAATTCGCCAGTTAAAAACAATGCTCCAGAAATGCGTACGAAACTTGTGCGCCTATATGGTCTCAGATATTCCTGACAGAAACCCTGTTATTGCTTTTTCAGCAATAAATTTCTTTAAAAAGTATATTTATGAACTTTATTTCTTACCGCTAAAGCAAATGCCTAACCTATTTTCAGTTAAAAGGGCTGACTTGGGCATGATGACGATAAGGGCGAGGAAGACAGTTGTGAAATGCAACAAAACCATAAAGACTTGCCCAACTAATACACACAGCTTACATACGTAATGGTGGACAGTTTTTGGTGAGGTGCTCGGTGAATGGGTGGATTTGAGGTCAATTGTCACGGGTAAGGTTTGGCACTATAAACTCTCTTTCAAGTAACTTGGACGGCAGAGGGTGTAGATATTACCCATCTCCGCTGAATTCTTATTTCAGGCGAGTTGACGGGGCTGAGCAGAAGCTAATCTTAACTTTGGCGACCCTTACAAATTGCACCCAGGCCGCAATTTCTGTTTTGAAATTAATTGAAGTAAATATCTGATTGAAGCTCATTCGTTATTTTGGTAAGCACTGAAAAGCGATCTTTTGGCAAAAGGTTAACGTAATCAGTGAGTAAGCTGTTTGACTCCTCGGAACTTAAAAAAACGCACACATTGGGATTTCACATTGGTCAAAGGTGAAAGATCAGATATAGTAGTTCTACACCTAGCTTAGACAGTGCCTTTGACTAGACTGAATAGAATAGAATAGAATGGAATGGAATGGAATGGAATGGAATGGAATGGAATGGAATGGAATGGAATGGAATGGAATAGAATAGAATAGAATAGAATAGAATAGAATAGAATAGAATAGAATAGAATAGAATAGAATAGAATAGAATAGAATAGTGACTGCTCAGTGACTAACTGAGTTAGTAAATGCAAAACTGCATGATCTGCTGAAAGGAATTAACAGATCAATATCCTCAGAAATGCATTCGGAAGAGGGGCTTACTACTCAAAACTTATTAGGTGCTGAGCAATCAAACGTGGATAACTTATAGTACCTTAGAATGTATACCATAGTAATTTATAGTAACCTAGAACACAAGATTTTATACGGGTAAATGGTGCATGCATAGCGTTAAAAGTTAATACAACTCGTAAACTGTAAGGAGATGGAATGAACATAAGTTTGGGGAACTTATGTTATCAACTGAGGGATAGATATTAGTGACACTGAGGCTTTGAGGTGGTTGCTTAATGTCAAGTGTCGACTTTTCTGAAAGACAATTAGAAAAGGAAAAGATCACTTCAGATTGTCCGAGCGTCAGTTTGCATCATAGAAAAAATCCGGTATTCACTCACTCTGTCCGTCACACTTTTTCTCAACTCCGTGTTTTTTCGCCTCTGAAATTTTTATATTTTCATGAGTCTGTGTTCTACGGATTAGATTCCGAAATAAATAAATAATTCAGTTCAATATTTCTCCAAATGTGTTGAAATCTGGCACAAAGATCAGTTAGGATGCCCTTGGTTCAAACAAAAAATTTGTAGAAATTCGTTAATTAGGTAGCATATGTAATTAAGGCTGTTTAATTAATTAATGAATTAATTTTAAAAATTGATTTAGATCGCATGTTCCCTGATCTCTAGGTTGACGTTTGGGTTTTATGGAAAAATTACTTTCATTTAATTCTTAATAGTATATATTTATTAAATATAATTAAAATGTTGTTGGATTTAACTTTTAAATTCAAACTAAAGTTACGTAAAATTAACTTCTTTCGGGAAACAACCTCTTTAAGAAAACTAAGAAGATCCAAGTTATTAGGTCCTTTTACTCGTGGATCAGGTAATCTGCTGCCTGCAAGGTACAATGATGGCTTTACATAAATTATGGGCTTAAGGCTTATAAATCAGTTTAAATAATATGAAACTAATATTGATTTAAAAAATGTGAAAAAGTTCGTGACTAAGCCTGGATTAAAATCGTGAATTAACAACCTGTGAATTACAAGTTATTCGACTGTTTGGTAAGCTACTTATGCTTGAACTTGTTCCTGTCTGACTCTCAGTAGTCCATCCATTAACCTCTCACCCTATTGTAATTTCTACGTAAGTAACGGTTATTTGTGGCATATGTAACTTGCTTATTTCTCAGATTCACTACTCTCTGCCTCGCGCGCATGCGTTCAGCCTGCCTAGCCAATTACAATATGAGTTTGAGTTGGTAGCCCAAGATTTGCAGTCTGTGAACATTATATTTTGAAAAGACTGGCTGATTTAGGATTGTTTGATTTGAAAGTCAACATTCTTGAAAATTTAAAAGGAACTCACTGTAGTCACAGCTTAGGCTAATATCTTTTATTTTCAGGTACGTTTCACTGTTTCTAAACTTAAAAAAAGTTGGTTTATTGTTGGTTTACATGAAGAAGAAGCTGTAATTATAATTGTGTTAATTGATTTTTTTGTGTAAAACTACCGATAAGAAATGTTAGAAATGTTGAAGTAAATTAAAAGCAAATGAAAAATTTCTTTATAGCAATCATTACAACGTTTCAAATATAGAGCGTTACGTTAAATGTTAATCTACAAATAAATTTGGTCATCGGTTACGTAACCATATTTTATTGGATGGTAGTTAAATTACGCATCACAAGTACGACATTAGATCTTGTGTAAAAACGGGCACGGTGGGCGAAGGCTAGGCTAATCTACACAATTATTACAATTTGTTCGTTTGTTTGTCTGTTTTCTAAATATACAATATATCTAAAAAAGTTGTGAATGGTTTGATTAAGAAGTTTAGGTGAAACAAATGGGCTCTGACGCCAGAACGAGTTGATCTATAGGATTTTGATGATGCTTGGTTTGCAGGTAGTTGGAAACCAAATTTGTTATTGATAGCTATTGTTTTATCTTCGAAGTGCATGTTAATTTAGCATATAGGCAAAGAAATTTTGTGTAGAGTGACCATGAGTCTATTAGTCGAGGAAAATTTGAATAGATTTTAGCTTGATCGATTAGGAAATAAGGAATAAATCAATTTTTATTTGGTTTAGTGTCTTCTACAGAGATATTTTATATGACATCATAAACTATTACACAAATTATACATGTAATAGAATTTCACCTTATGCTAAGTAAAGTGTATTTGCTTATTTCTGGTAAAACTGATATCCTTGACCACAGCTTTATGCTTTAAAATTGCATTGTCCTTTCCTTTAAATATGTTACATTTAACAGTTAGATCCTGACTAACTGTTATTTGTAATCAGCGTTCACAGTTTATTAGAGCCAATGATTGTTATCGTGTCAGATTTATTAGTGCTACTCTGAAAAAATCAATAACAGAAGTTTGAAAAAACGCTCTGCAATTTTATTATAAAAACATAAAGGCACACTCAAATCCTAAACAACACAAAAACAAGTACAGCATTTCTTATTATAAGTTCTTTTTGCAGATTTTTTCTTCTAAACTACATGAAGTAGGTACAAGACATACGCTCTAATGCTTATTAAAAATATTTAAAGAACTGCTAAACACGCGTACGTACATTCATAATGCTTTAATTCTTTACTTAATCGAAACTGTCAAGTTGCGGTTTTATGGTACAGTCAAACATCCAATTTAACTTTTGTAAGTCATAGATATACTACTTACGACATCACAGAAACCAAAAGTATTGCGAGTAGACAACAGATCAACTGCATTTTTTTCTTTCACATAAGCAGCCCTTTCTACTCTTTTAAAGGTAGCAACAATGCCTTAGACTTCCTTTGTGAAGTCCGGTAACTGTAACAGAAGTAATAGTGTTGCTTACAAAATTAATGATCAGTCATGCACGATATACATATCTAATTACCGGGATCGTTTGCTTTATCAATATTTCTAGGAAGTGAAGCCTTTGGTTTAGCCTCGCGCTTATTAATTTTCAAGCCTCTTTACTTTGATCACCTTGCATAACTTTCCTCGCGAGATTATCCCCTCTAATTAGTTTTTCTTGATTTTTGAATTCACGTGGCGGCTGTACGAAAATGGCTCACGTCTTGAGTGAGGGCTACCCAATTTACAAAGGATTAAATATTTATTTCTACACTGCATGCGATATACTGATAAAAGTTATAAGTCTTTTCTCTCAGAAGCGCATCAACTTGTATGTATTTTAATCAGATGTTAATGAGGAGGAAATTTCCCGATTTGCGTAAAACAGCTCATGCTTTTATTCCCAAGTACAGACTCTACAGTGAATTACCTCTACATCACATCTCTATGAATTTTTGTGCTTTTAAAAGTCTTCTGAAAAGACATAATGTAAACAATGGATTAGTAAATAAAAAAGCAGCTTTTAAACAAGTAAATAAAAATTAGAATTAGAATTAGAATTAGAATTTGAATTTATTACATTTACCAATGACATTTTTACTAAGACTACTGGTATACCTGCGGGCAGCACCAGGAAGAAAATCTTGCATTGGTGCTACCCAAATTAACGGTAAATTTGAGAAAAAACAAACATGAGTGCGTGAAATGATCTCTCCTCCCCCCACCTCTCTCTCTCTCTCTCTTTCTCTCTCTCCTATTACTAAGAACAACAACAACAACAACAACAACAACAACAACAACAACGATAACTCGAAGACGCCTTGCATGTCGTGCATATCTTAAACTACCCACGCGTATAACGTGAAATAATTTAAAAGCACTGGCACACTTACGACTAAAGTTGATAAACTTCCTGCAAAAATTTTTTTCGTTCGATTTATTCTTGTGCGCTCAAGCGCTCACGAGATAGACACTGATTTATGTTGAGAGTTGATGTCATTATTTCAAATTTTTAAAACACATTTAAATAATGGCAAATGGCATGTCGGTCAAAAAATTGAAGCCACATAACTGTGACACACCTACAATTTTGTTGGAAGATGAAACCTTGGGTAACGGATTGGGTAGTTTGATACTACCGCACTTGCGGCAAAAGATTACTTTTAAATATTTATTCACTTCTTAAATAGTTATCAATCAAAATCCTATCAGTTTTAACTTCTGCCGTCTGTATTTATGCGTGATATAGAGCGATTCACATGGAAAAATTAATCCAAGCTTATTTGCTCACTGATACTTCTGGGAATTATAAATCATGGTCAAAAAATTTACCAATGGTTTGTTGTCATGCATTATTCAAAATCGAGCAAGTAGATGTATATTCTCCCCTGAACGCAAGTTTATGTATAATATTGGACATACATTATCTTGAGTCAGTGGGCGGAATCATTCATCAGTGACCTGAGAACGTGAAACACGTCCATGGCTCAAACACTGGGCAAACTAGATAGCTCCCTACCTAGGTCGCTGAATTTTCTTTTTTTGGGGTGGGCAAATCCTGGAAGTAATTCTTTAATTTTTAAGTCTAGCATAAGCAATAACACAGTGTGTGTAATTCCTTACACGCACAACAGTTTAATTAAATGAAACTAACTACTTGGGTTATTTTTCTGTGAGAATGTATGATTCATCGACGGTAACACTAAAGTATCGCCCGGGTCCTGCAACAAGTACTGACGTGTTGCCACAGTTTACACTGATTGCATAGAGCAGCAGAGTAAGTAGCGACTCCTTCCGTTAATTATTTCTTGTATTAGCATTTATCTATTTATATAGCAGATAGCCAAAATCGAAGCCTCCAGGAGCGAAACGAAAGGTAAAATGTTGAAGCAGAGTAGCAAAGCAGAAAGATTTGCTAATGAAGCATTTGCAACCAGACCAGAGTTATGGTTGTGTACACGTTGAAACTAGTGAAGAAGAGGAGTTTGGGTTTCAAAAAATTACAGATGAAAAGAGCAAATGGCTGAGGGAAAATGTATATGAAGAGTGTGCACAAATTTTGATTGCTTTGGAAAATCCAGGTTATAAAATAGGGTTATAAATTCGATTTCAAATTCAATCCGCACAAACTGTAAATAGACGTGTGGTAATGACTATTTTAAATAGTAATTAATTACACTTAATTAGTACACTATACTACGTGTATAAGCCCAACACTCAGGTACCGTCAATACTTTATTACGTACATCAAAAATTCAATTTTGGGGTTGGCGGGGAGGAAGACGGTAACTTAGTAGAGAGTATTTGTTAAAATACTTTTGCATAGGGCGCCAAACCATCTAGAGCAAGCCAAAAGAGCGAATTTTATGTTTCAGTTGACGAGTTCTTCCTTGCAAAATGTCAGATCATAATTAGAGTTGCTCGTGGCTAATAATCAAAATTATTTTCGAGAAACGCATTGCTGGTTTCTAGTAAAAGAAAAAAATGACCAAAAACTGCTTGACCATTTTTTTACCTTTTGCTTTGCATGTCATTGAGTACAGTTTGTTTACTAAATTTAATATTGGCTTTGGTAATTCTGCGATAATGATTCTGCGCGTAAAAATTTTATGTACGTTTTTTATCCTGCTTTGATTCTAACCTAAGGCTCGTGTCACACAGAAATAGGAGTAAGGAACAATCCGTAAGCCATAAGGTGTCTTCACTCCGCGGTATGCTCCATTTACTCTGCGTAAGGCGTTTTGCCATAATCCATTTCAGCAATGCAAGTATCTAATTGCAGTATTAGTGAACTATCGTACTTGAAAATGGCTTTTTAATACTTATGAGATCATTCTGTTATGAATTCTTATGACATAAATAAATTGTGCACTGTAAAAACCACGATTACCGCGTTAGCGATGACCCAAAATGCCTTACGATAAATGAAATTAATGGCCAAGTTCATTTCGCTATAAGACGAATTATGAAACCACTCAAAACGGCTTGTGAGGAGTCTACCGCGTGTTATGGCTGACGGTAGGCAGACGGGGGTAGGCGAAAGATGGCAAATGGATTATCTGTGTGACAGGGACCGAGGGACCGTTGGTTAGTACACGTTCATTTTTCGTGAAGCCGTTTTTTCTCCTCACGGCCTATGCTGTCCAGCTCTGTGTGATACGGGCTTAACAGGCCGTCGTGTTATGAATTTTATAAAGTTTATTGTTGACTCAATGTTTTAGTGCCCTAACAATATGACTAATACCAGCCCTATATTGTCTTGTGATGAGTTGCGTTTTACTGCACTGTATTGCTGTATGGTGTTATGCTGTCGCACTACCTCACGTTACACTGCAACACATTACATTAAGTACATACAAAAGTATGCATTTTACAACAATATTCCAAGTAACAGTAGCAGCACCAATATCCTTTACTCTCATTTGAGTTGCATGATTCTACCCTACTGGTGGGTGTTTTATGGAAAGTGTGAGCATAAATATTCAAGTGGCTTTTCAATAGACCATTTTACACGCTGTTTTATGGAATCATTTGACAGCCGTTCAAGTTATTAAGAAATGTGTAAACATGGCACTGGGTGCAGCATAATTGCTTGAGTTTATGACTGTCGATCTTTTCGCAGATATGATACATTCTGCAAGTCAATGCATTTGCATATTCATCATGACCATCTTCGTCTCCATGGTGTTTGCAGACAGGTTTTCACAGTCACAATGGCGGCCTTCTGGACGGTATGGCAAAAGAGATCATTCTGGTGAACTACAATGGGATGGTTAGTAATTTTCGAGTCTTTTAAGTTACCTTCAATCTTTGAAAAAGGTCATTGATAAAAAAACAAAAAACTCTTAGCATTTTCAATGTATTTTTCTTAATCGTGCACAGCAAGCAGAATTTGTGGAGTTGTCTGTAGGATACACGTGCATCCACGCAAAACACATGCAAAAGACCAAACTTAGTCGAGAATGGCAGTTTTTATCTTAATTGAAACTTCCAAAAACTTAAAAGGTTTGTTATCATATAGCTATGCAAATTAGTTGATAAATAAAAAAGAGCATTATGTAGCAAATATTTTGTCACAATGTAACAATTTTTGTGTCATTTTGTAACAATCGTTATGTAACAAAAATCGGTACATTATGTAACAACTAACATTGAGTTGGTCGCGGTATTTGGTTGGGTTTTACATCGGTATTCCGTCAGACCAAACCCAGCTAGACTTTTAGCAGATCAGACCTCATACAGACCAGAGAGGCCAGTTATAGACATGCATGAGGTAGACCAGATCCTGGACAGATGCGGACCGACCCAGAGTCACTGCGTAACAAACTAACATAGGCTTGGTCGTCGTTTGTGGGGCCAGAACCACATCTAGAACAGGAATAAAGTGACCAGTCCAGAGCAAATCCAGACATTAACAAGACTTAATTTCAGTCTACGACTAAGCCTACACAGTGCTGTATTCTTTTGTCAAGCCTAGAATAAATAAAAGGCATGTTACTTTTCGTTGTGGCCTTACTTGGCCTGCATCTTAGCAAGGTACAATATTTTAGTCAGTAGAACTTCATTTGCATTTTTCAAATAGCCAGTGAACTCTTCTGAGCTTTTGCAAACTTTCCTGAAGAATGGGTCGTGTGGGCCATGTAGGCGCTAATCAATTTATTGCTCCTTTTTAACATTTCCTGTATTTTAGTTACCTGTGGCTTCGTGCCATCATTTGAATTTAGATTTTGAAAACAATTTCAGAGCAATTACATTTTCCGTACTTGACTCTCTAAACGCATGAGCTAAGTAAACTTACCGAGTGAACAATTTCACAAGATTTCAAAGTAATTAATCGAAATCTAACATCATATCTGTAACCTTAATAAACACGCAGGACATAACATTAGCATCTAATATTGACTTTGGACAAGGTTTCTTAAGCAGCAGCTAATGATATGGGTTGAAGCCAGTTGCTGACTGGCGCATTAACTGGATATGGCTTCTTTAAAAACCGTCTTGATCATTTATTGACAAAGTTGGAACTAGAAAACATAAACAGACTTCTGCGTTTGTAGATTTTATATACATAAACAACCATTTTAATGAATAAATACTTTTTATTAAATAAATTATTTTTAAGGGTGGGTTTGAATTAAAAAAATCCGTAGCGCAATTAAGATTGGTATAATTACGAGAATATACAATTCAATTCAATTCAAATTTATTGCCTCGTAAATTCAACATAAGATTTAAACATACAGTTAGTTCTCTATAGGAAATACACAGCAAGAGGCGGGGTGGTGAAAGACCAGCTGGCAACCGTCCCTTAGTAATCAGACAATACTGTTCGATGAAATAAAAAAATGGTGTTATTTTTTGCTTTTCGGTCAGAAGACACATTTATTCACAAGGGAATTCAACTATTCAAGTAACAATATTATGGGTAAGGATTAAAAATAAATGTTAAGTACTAGGCTCTATGTCGTGTGATGATATTAAGTGGTTAATACAAAGATTGGTTTTGAGTCATTTACAGAGATCTAAAGTAAAGTCGCCTAATCTCTCCTTCCTATTCGAGTGCTCGTAGAAATACAGTAATTTAAATTGAAAAACACTATGAATAAAACATGGGGTATCCATTGAGAGTCATCAGAGCATTACAAGTTGATTAAAACATCTTATAGACTTAAATCAAGAGCTTGAGTAGTTGGGTTAACTCATTGCTGTGCCCAAAGTCAATGCTTTTAAGAGTGCCCTGGCTTTGTACACATGCTAGGCTACATGTCCCGTAATTGGTTTCATTTTTCCCGAAATCTTCGAAAGCTTTTTCATATATCACTGCATCTGAATCTAACAAAACGGTCATTTTTCTTCTGCACATTCATTGCCCCAAAATCCGCTGTTTTTATTGTAGGTCAAAATTATATGATTTATTTTTTTATATTTAACTTTTTATTTCAAACCAAAGGTTCATAGCATATAATATTTACATATTCACATAAAACAAGAAACAACAACAACACACACACACACACACACACACACACACACACACATTAACACAGTAAATTAATAAACGCAGATATATACAGCAATTACACAGTTAATAGAAAGTTCCACCAATGGCGTCTGATATGCGACGTTAATTTTGCATCACTAAGAAGTAAGCTTTGACATATAACATTAGTATTACCATTAAAAGTATACTAATGTAGGTATATTACAGTATACATGTATTAGACAGTTTTTGACTGTTAAAAATAACCGAAATAAATAAATTTTATAGTCTTTTCGCAGATCTTTTAATTTTAACCAATGTCAGGAATTTTGTATTACAAATTTTAGGTATCGAAGTGTTTTCAAAACTAACAAAAAATGATGGATGTTTTTGAATAGTTAAACAATCGCAGTTTTCTAAACTTAATTTTTGTGTACATTCTCTGGTAGAATATAATAAATATGCTATAAATTTTAGTCTTTAAAATTTTCCTCAAAGTTAAAATAATTTTTTTGTTTCAGATGATGCTTTAAATAGACGATGGCTTTCACAAACTAGATACGGAAAAAGGAGTGACGGTGGGTATTCTACAAAAACATTAGTACTGTAACTCTTATAATGAGAGGAAGAGGCTAAAGTAGGTAGAAAACCGTCCCGTTTATCGCATTTTTTGCGCTTCACTGGGTGCTTTCAGTAACAAACATGAAATATTGTCTCCCGCGGAAACTTAAAGATGTTGTTTGCAAAACATTGATCTTTTGTATCTGTTCTAAAACGCAAAAACTGGTATATTTGGTTTCTCACTGCTAATTTAGTGGCTTCCTTTGATTAACGCCATTGGATGTTTGCTTGATTAGTTCATTTTTGTCTGCCTTAAAAGTTAAAATTCACAACTTGTCAGGCGGAGTCATCACCCTAGCTTTATTGAGGGGCTAGGATATTTGCAATATAGGTGCATTCATGTATTTCCAAAACTCAGAAATTATTGTAGATATTTCAGTGCACTCCTAGTTCCCTGTTTTTTACCCGCTTCTCGCTTATTTTTACAGTCGCAATTTTGTCCGCGAACTCGACTTGTACCTTTATATGGTTGGGAGCAAAAAAATTGTTTTTTGTTAATTTTGCATTCATTTTTAATTTATAGACAGTTGGACGCACCTAGGTTTGACACACACATGATACTTCTTGAACGATAGAGAAATTACGGCAGGGTAGATGAAAACCTTAAATGAGCGATTAAATATCGACTTTTGTCAAAACAAAATTATGTCTGTGGAAAAGCTGGAGCAGAGATGATCAGCATCTCTGTCAGTGAACCCGAAGATGTCTGTGGGTTACATTCACCGGGAAAAAATTTCGAGTAAGAAATGCCACATTTTTATCAATAATGGCGATTCCGTCGCCAGGTCTTCTAATTGTTGTTATTTATACCTGATATTTGATCGTTTATACATTTCAGGTCCGATCGGTATTGATGTGTTTGGTGATGGAAGTTTTGTTTGTTTTGGAGCCAGTCTACCAAATACATACCGCTGTTTAAGGTAGGGTTAATACTGATTATTCTAAAGCTTATGTAACACTTAGTCATTTTCTGTGCAAGCAACTATGTGCAGGATCCCAGCCAGTCGTGTGCAAGATGCTTTTCTTTGTGGCAAAGTGTTTAGTGCCAACAACTCGTGCATTCACACGTGGTTTAATAGCTTACACGCGTGCTTTTGCTACTTTTGATATGTCGTTTCCATCGCAATTTGATTGGACAAAACAGCAAGCGTGCTTTCGGAGTTAAAAGTTTGGAATTCCAAATACAAATCTTGTTTAGCGATACCACTTTATACGAGAATGTTAAGCCTAAATTGAATTTAGGTATCCGTGCGATTTACATAATATATTATATTGTCCGATGCTGAGAAAGCCTAAACTTTCTGAGGCAATGCGATCTCAGAAACTATCCTGGGAGGTTCACTGTGTGTGTGTGGGAGGGGGGATAAGTACATCTTCAGTACAGTAAGCTAATCTAATACGAGATCTACTGTCGTGTATAATAGAATAGCATACAGTGAGCTTGAGTAGTAAGGAAAAAGTTGCAGTGGTGGTAGAGGAATGTCTTAATAATACCGAGGGGAACACAATGCGCTCAGATTCTCCATTTTGGCTTCTAGTTTCTGGGTGTCACTAAATCTTTTGACAGATGGTAGTAAAGACAGTAAAAAAAAATAATCTTTATTAATCTTTTTATCTTAATCTCTTTTAATATGTTTAATAGTGTCTGTTCATTAGACACTGCCTTCTTCTTACACTTAACTGTTATGTTTTAATTAAAATTAGACTATGATCGGTATTGTAGACAAAATGTTTTGACGTCAAAAATCTATAACTAGAAAATAGCCGTTTGCGAAAGCTGAAGCACGTGTGCTTTCCGAAATCTCGCGTCGTTTCTAGAAAGCATGTGTCGTTTTTTCAGGTTAGCCGAATCAGGAAAATGAAAATGGATGTTGTTTAATCCCATCTTATTTAAACAGAAAAACATTCTTTTAAAATAGGGGCATTTTTTTTACTTTTGATATTACTTCATTTCGTTTCACGCATGGGCACCTCCCGTTTTGAACACCCATTCTTCCATCAATGACGTCTTTCATTGATTGAAGACAAGAACTATGCTGTCAATTTCCGTCAAAAGTTTTTTGAAAAAAAATAGGTAGCTAATTTTGATAATATTTTCTACGAAAATTAGGTAAGCTGCAGAAGTTTAAATTAGTTTAAGCAAGCACGCTTACGGAGAGCCATCATGCCCTTACGAAAAGTCAAAGTCCATCAGGTACGTCAAGTGAATGGCGGCAGTCACCATGCCTGAGAATACAGTAGTAGAAACAAATTTTATGCTTCATAGACAGTTTTTTTTCGCAAATTTCCTTGTTATATTTTTCGAAGTTTAAGTAATAACGGCAAAATAAATCCAACATGCTAGGTTACTTGTCCTTGTCGTTAAAGAGCTCAGAAGTGTATGAATAAAGTTTTATCGGTCATATTCTACAGCTCGCGTGTCTACTCTTTATCATGATTTATCTGTTATAGGCGAAGTCCAGGAGAAACAGAAGATTAAATCGTTAAAAAGACAACCCAAGTGACCGTATGAAGCAAACTCTTAAATGTCGACAGTGGCTACTATATATTTTCTACCACAGCCGTCACCCCAGCATTTCGCTAGACTTACGTTATTTTGAGAGATAACAACAGACGACAGCATGTCAAAGAATTCTGAGATAAGATCCATACAAGATAAGAGAACAGTCAGACCTCATGGGATATATAGCTCAGCGCTAGTGAAATTTTTACGATGCTTTATCTATCTGGAAAAGAAAACATACAGTGTAGAAATTGAGTATATTGGCTCTCACTCTCTCTCCAGAGGCAATTTATTGTTGTAGCTAATTATTTAGCATTGCCGTAGCAATACGCAGTTCTATTAACAGCCACCATTATACAGTCAAACCGCCTTGTACCGCCTACTTTGGGACTGCAAAAAAGTTGGCATTAAGGGAGTTTGGCATTACAACAAGGTGCATTGATACATACATGTTTGCCAAAATTCAGCATGTGCCTTAAACAAGGCTGGCATTACACAGCGGGCGTTATAACGAGGTTTGACTGTTACAGAGCATATGCAATCTCTCGTCTTGAATCATTGTTCTGTATTTGAGGGCAGTTTTGAGACATTTGGCTATGGTCACATTTAACTAAGACATTTTTTCTTGTCGTTTTATTGTTGAAAGTTTTCAATCACAAATTGTGCCACATCATATGCACGTCAAACACTGGAATCGTGCATATTCACCAACGGGTGTGTAGGAAACTTTGAGTTTGCAGCTTTAGCTCCACCTTAATGCTCACTCGAGGATGCAAGGGATTTCAGAAATGCCCACCAAGCTTTGACAGGAAGTGGCAATGTTTGACAGTTCTCCAAGTCAGCAATACAGAAATTCTCACCAATTTCTCCCGCGCGAACTTATTTTCCCTTAAATTAATTCAAATTAGTTGTTGTCTCACGAATATTTTAATATTACGGTTTATTTGCAGTTAACTGATACGTATTTCAGAATAAATTTTCAGAACTACAATATGTACGACACTGTACAACTATCTTTTTGTTTTCATTATGGAGTGGAACATAACTTTACAACACTTATGGTACGGACGGAGGTGTCACGGAAGTAAAATGTGCAAAGTAAATTTTCTGAAATATCCTTTCTTCAAATCAAATCAAACTTGGTTTGATTTGAAGAAAGGATATTCTTGTCTAGAATAATTTCAACAGAAATAAGTGACAATTAGGCCTACTTTGGCCTCATACAGCAACTAATTAAATACCTTAAACGGTTTCGATAATAATACTGAGAATTGATACAATTTTGTAATATGCATATGTATCAGAGATTCGACCCAGTATTTTCATGTCCGCAACTTCGCGGGTCCGAGAAAGAATGGTTCCGCGCACTGCAAGTCACAGGCCGTAAGAAAACAACAGTTTCGGTGTCCGCCCAGCTCCGCAGAAAAACAATGGATGATTATGTCAAGCGTAAACTTAAAACATGTCGTGCACCATGAAACCAGGCCAGCGGGGCAACAACAAAATCGCAGCATAATTAATTCTCTCGCCTTTTAAATGAACTAGCTGAAGTCTGGTTAGCACGCTTCATAAATTATTAATAGCACTACAAATTATTTCAGGCATAATAAAATTAAAAATAATTACAAGAAAATAAAGTTGACCTAGTGAAGGTGACAACTAGAATCTGTATGCTACACTTCTATGTCATTTATATGACAATAAATGTAAGCGTCTGTATGCTAGAGATAAGTAATTATATTACTTGTAACTCGAGCATTACTCATCACATTGTGTCACCGTCATCATCACTTCAATGTCATTGTTGTTGATGTCTGATCAGCAGAAGCGCATTACCTTTCTAACTCTAGGAACATCATTGCAGTCATCACCAACAGGAGTAGCAACTGCTATAGTCATCACTTGTTTGTTTTAATATCATGTTATTATCATCACCATCATCAATACCACAAACACCACCATTACCATCATCATTATCAGCAACAGCAACATTTGGATCATCAACATAAGTTCATTGGTATCGTCACCACTATCATTTAAAAATGTATGATGATGATACACAATAGCATTTCTTGCCTTTGCTTTATTAAATGAAACTAAGAGTTGAAGGATGCTGGTCGTTATCAGTTACTAAAAAATTAAATATGCTCCATTATTAGAAAAATGCTAGCATTGCTAGCAACTCATCACTCAACATAATCACGTTTTCGTTTTACTACGTAAAGCGTTAGTTTAGGCACATAGTGTATGCTTCAAGTCAAAAATGTAAAGCTGACTATATCTAAACAGCTTACACTATTGGAATCATGTAAAGGTGTTATATCTGGAAAATAATTAGATTGTGATCTCGCTATTGGGTCCGCCGCCAGTAGTTAGAAAATGTCTAGTTACGCATCCGCAAAAAATCTTAGGGATCCGATTCCGCATCAGAGATTGCGCACCTCTGATATGTGTCAGTTATAACATTATGAGCAGTTTACCAAATTGATGTATTTAAATTACGCTGTGTAGAGACTTATTATTACACAGCGCGGTAACTTGTATTTGAAACTGTTCGTAAAAATACTTTCTCAAAAAAGACAAGGGTTATTAAACGACTAGATTAAATGTTGATGATGCACAGTGGCGTACCTATTAGGGGAGCAACCGTTCTCCCGACATTTTTTTAAAACAATTTTTAAACTCTTTAGTTCATTTGTGCGATAAAAGTCGAATATTTTTTTATTTTTTAAACCCACGGCCTTAGAAGAATTTTCCGTATCTTCTTCGTGTTTTGATTTTAAACACAAAATTAAAACGTATAATAAATGCGTTAAAATTTTTTGGTATGCGTCCAGGCGACTTTTTCAAGTGCTTGCTCCCTTAATTTTAGAAGCCGGCTATGGCCCTGATCGTACAATAACTTTCGCTTTTTTCTACGAGTAAAACACTCTAGATTTCGTTACACAAATTTTAAGCATGGCCTAATTTTAAATTTATTTTAAAAGCAGTAACGTCTTTTCAATAAAATTTATGCACAAAATCTCAAATTTTTCAAGTTTCAGTTTATTGGAAATTGTCAACAAGAGGTTTTAATGTCACAAAGTTGACTTAGAAACTTTGTCATTCAACATGCAGACTCGTTTACAAACTGAATAGAGGTTTACTAAAGAAGCAGCCAGTAGGAAAAATAAAAATGGCTCCTTGTTGCCTGGGTTGATAAGCTTGTCAAGTTTTACTATAACTAAAAAATGATGTTCATTTAATTTTCATAATAGTGAATGTTACTTCAAGTTGTTGAAATATGTGACAGTCGCTGGTATCAAAAATTCCACATCGCAAATTTTATATCATGTTCATAGGACTACATTACAGATCCACAATAGTTTCTGCCATGGATGAAAGTGGCCTTGTATTATAGGGACGTTCTAAAAGAAAAAGCACAAGAGAAATATGCAGTGAAAATTAACTTTACCTGGTGCCTCATAAAATTTTGCTATATACTTTGGCTGATTGCTATGCAATTTTAAATATGCATTGCAGTTACTGTTTTATACATTTACGAAAAAATCTTTGAAGGTTACTAATTTACGTAATTTTAATATCAAATTAAGATCTAATAAGTACATTATATAATTAAAGTCGTTTTAGCTGTAATACTTTTTGTATTTTTTGTGGATCTTTATTGAATTAATGTATATAGCAACAACAAATCATCAAAAATTAAGCAGAAGTAGCAAACGATACCTGTTTTAAAAATGCTACACAAAAAACTGATTTGATGTACAAAATAGAAATTGATTAGCAATTACTGCTTATTACTTTTAAAATAAATTTATCTGATATAACAAATACGACAAAATGAACTTGGTCTTCTTTATTATGACACCACAGTGATGTAAAAAATGTATTTTACTTCATTATTGAAAGTTTTGCTACCATATAATTTGTTAGTACACTGTTTTCGTTGGAACACTCTGGATACGACAGCCAAGTACATACAACAACAATTACAAATTTTTATATCTTTTATTCTAAACATATTTTGTATTTCCATTAAATTTTTTCTTATCGCACGGATAATGCATCAGCATTGTTACACAATTTGCTTCAGTAATGTTTAACTAATGTGTGTCATAGTCGCCTATTATTCATTGTTTCTTGCCTTTTAAAATTTATATTAATATAAACAATAAATTTTTCAATAATGGCTTGTTACACTGTAAAGTACTACTGTATTATCACTTTCAGCATTGTACCACATGACACTTTTACAAGTTTCCACTGTTAAAATATTAAATACATAAAGTAAGAAATCCCAAATTCATTAATAATTAGCACAATTAGCTTTTTCACAGTTCCAGCTACTGACAATGATCGTGAAAAGGTCAAAGGTTAAGTGAACCTAACAACGTTATGTGAACCAACGCATTTGTTTAAGCTTGACAACAGCTCAAGGGCATGCTGTTAGTATAAGTAATAGTTCTTGGTCTTAATTTTTGCTTCATTTATTTTATTTTATGTGGATTTGTACAGCTATTTTGCTAGCTGTTTTCAGACAGGAATAATATGTTAGTTGAAAACTATACACGTGTACTATATACTAAAAATAAAAACACATTTCACCTGTTTCACGTACATGTGGTTACTAGTGATGTCATTAAGGTCACGTGACCATTGTAGTTAAGTAAGACGCACTGGTTCAGTTAACCTTTGACCTACAACTGTGCATGCGCATAGCAAAACTGTGAAAAGGTTTATTATAGTAATGAAAGAAACAATGGAAGACTACTCAGCATTGCTTCGCAAATCACTTTGTAGTACTGCATTAAAAAAGTATGGCCACAACAGCACAGATTATGCTGAAGCCCAGATTATACTTCACATATTGCTTTCTTACATGCTGTTGTATCAGTTCTGAACAACTACCAGTAGAACTATAGTTGCAGTTGCAGTCTACTGACAGTTATTCAGAACTGGTGCAACAGTGTAAAAAAGCAATATGAGAAGTATAGTCTGGGTTTTAGCATAATCTGTCCTATTGTTCTACTGGCAGTTCTAAAACTGTATACAGTGGTATGCAAAGCAATACTTAACAAAAGCATATTTTCTAAAATGGTCCCCAAACTTGATACAATGTTGCCCAAAAGTTGGTTGTCTGTATCACACAGAGGAACAAATGCTTCCTAGTTTTTTAAGAGAATGTCATTTTGAACCTCCATTCTTATTACTCCAAAGTGCTTAAAATGCATACTCCCATTACTGATTGTGCTGCGCAAGATAAAACAGGATTACAGAGTAAAATTAGTATATTTATTTCATCACCATCATTAATTCATTATACAAGCAGTTGTATTACACCAGACAAGCATTGTTAATAATATTTCTGGCACCACATTGTTGCTTCGTGTTTGCAGTTGATGTGTTTATTTCCAGTGCTTCAAGTGTTAAATATGGCTGCAGTAGATCTTGGTTAATTATCGATAGGCTCCACATTTATTTTTTTACAAAAGAAGCTACTCCTTATAAGGAAAACTTATCATTACATGATGAGCTCAGGGTTACAAAAAACAAATACACATGGGATATGGTAAAACACTAACTTGCCAAAAGATTGTTGTGCAATTTTTAGTGTTTTACCATAACCCATCTATTTCAGTTTTAAACCTAGAGCTCATCATGTAGCAATAACCTTTCCTCGTAAAGAATAGTTTATTTTGGAAAAAAGCCAAACATTAAATAAAGTGTACTTAACCATATTGAAAGTGTATGCACATTACTGCAGCATGAATCTTCGAGTGGCAACCATCTTTGAAATTGCGACAGCTGTCTTAAATTGCTGATTCAGAATTGTTGACATGTCAACATGTTATACTAGAGGCCTAGCTCGTCAAAAAAAAGATAAGGAGCATTTGTAACTCTGAGTCGCACAGACAATGCAAACTGAAAGGTTGACTGAAAGGTTGATAGTGATTTCACAACAGTATTTTATATAAAATTGCAAAAATACTCATCAGCATGTAAGTTTAGGTGTATATGTATATATTATCAATCCAACAACGTAGTTACCCACATAGTCAGCATTGCAATGACTATTTAGCCATTCATCACTTGTTGTACAAGATCTAAAAAATAGTATAATAATAAAATACTTATGACTGTCTTTGAGTTTAAACTGAAACTTCTTCAATGAGTGACAAAACCATTTGTGTTCCCCACTCTATTTTTTTATTCTTATAGTGTTGTCAAAACTATTACAGTTAATGATAATTGATTAGCAAAACTTGCTAAAAAATGATAATAGCAAGGTGATAGGTAGGTCATATGAAATTTTTTTTACATGTAATGTACATTACATTTGATTAATAAATTGAACAGTTCTTCAAAACATAAGCTATACAGTTCATTTACAAAATAAAAAGCTCTTCTGATTTGATTTTTGACACAATTACTAGTAAATGACCAACTTACCCTCATAATTAACATTGCCAACAGTGTCCTCCATACCTGCAGTCAACATTTCAACTTCTTCATCGGTAAGTTTTTCACCTGGTATTATAAAAAAGCTTAAAATTTAGATAAAAATGGCTTGTTTTATTACTAAACTACAGAAACAAAAAGATCACAAGTCTAAGACAACATTCTGCATGAACAGAAACAGTTCGTTGCATTCACAATTTCCTAATTCAAGCCTCATAGTAACGAATCAAACTCAAAGCATAACAACAACAACATAACAAACAACAATGTGTTTTGCCCAATTAGCCGATTGAACTTATTAACGGATGGGTGTAGTATTACTGGTATAGAAGTATGAGTCACCAGCTTAGTAAGCACTTGCAAAGGTTTTTAATGAATTTTAGAAAGGACGTAATGCCTAAATTCCTTTGTGCAGTTAAAAATTAGAAAAAATATTTTAAAATATTAATTTATATAAGTGAATTAGCAATAAATTAAAAAGTATACTTCTCTAAATCACACAAGTCTGTTTATTTGTAAAAATTACAAAAATTCCTTCAAAGACAGCGGCTTTATTTTATCGCGAAGAAGTTGGCTCACAAAGTTCTCATAATGATAAAAATGTTGAAAATCTGTTGTTACATGATGCACAAATTCCATAAAATACTCAGTGCTTGGCGTGCTTAAACTGTTGGAGGTGCGCCTGTTTCCCTGCAAGTAGCTTCGTCTGCTATAAGCTCCCGCTTGCTATAATTGTGACATATTTACTGTACTGTACATGCATCCCAGCATAACAGCAACATCTAACTCAGTGGTGTGCAAACTGCGGCCTGCCAAGAGATCTTGTGCGGCCTGCAAAAGGTTTTTCAACCCGATGAAAGTGCGGCCCGGGTGATGAATTGAGTCGCAGGAAGTATTTTCCGGAAGTATCAGGAAGATATTTCCAGCTGAAGTCTGCGCCACGATCGCAAAGATAGTGAGGGTAGTTTTTTCACTAGATCGGATGGCATTAACCCTTACAAGATGGTTGTCACTTAATGCCACTATAGGACATGAGAAATTTTACGTTGCTCATTTGGATCACAAAAAAGCGATGTAATCACAGAACACAGCAAACTACAGCAATCTGATTGGCTGGGAGGAAGACCAACAAGCCAATCTCTAGGCTTGTATTATCAGGCCGGTTGATTGGTCCAGTCGTTTTCTTGGTCATAGCAGGTAGATCATTTTGACTTGGTTATTTTACAAAATAAATTATAAATAAAATTATAAAATAACCAAGTCAAAATGATCTCCTACTATGATTAAGAAGATGACTGGGCAGATCAATTTGTAAGTAGCCAGCAAGCTGAAAAAGTGTGGTAACCCCTGATATAGAGGATTCCCAGATTTTAGTTTCTGCTTAGGCTCAGTAGTACACGCCTTGATCAGTGGTTGTTTCATCGTTTCATCAGGTGTAGTGTTTTTATAGATTAGAAACATGGATAAGAAAATGAGGAGGATTGAAGAACATCGAGTGTTTGAACAACAAGATTAATATGCACTGTACTACACAGATTGTGTGATACACTGTACTAATACGCATTGTAATAAAATTACCACTATCTGACATGAAAGTTGAAATCTATGGTTTTTAATGTAAATTTTAATAACTTCTACAATAGTTTTCTTGAGTGTCGTAGTAATGATGTGCGAAGATAGAATGCAAAAAAATCGCTATTAGTTCGTACTGTTCTTGTTTCCTTGACCAAACTGCATACGGCCCATGGGAAAGTTTATTGTGGCCCGGCTAGTCAAATAGTTTGCATACCCCTGATCTAACTGACTAAAGTTTCTGGCAAAGACAGTCAGAGCTTCAAAAGCAAACCACTAAACATGTGATTAAATATTTAGCTTTGAGGAATTCTTGGGTAACGAGTGGACAGGCGATGGGTCAAAGCAAACCATTAGGCTAGCGTAATTTTTAGCACATGATAAACGTTCCTGCTTACAAACAAAACCGTACTTAACATGATTGTTTCTATGTATATTATAGGACAAAAGCGAACTAAGATGATAAAAAAGTCAAAAAAGCTCATTAGTCACACGAAAGTGTCTTACTGAAGCATGTGAAAGCAAAAATATTGTCAATTATGAAGAGTTATTTGAGTCAATTACGACAGTTTTTGTGTACATTTGAACAGAAGCGACCCGTGCTAGGAGTTTTTGTGTCAATTAAGCGATTGAGTCTATTAACTGTGAGTCCATTAAGCGGCCCTACTGTATTACAAAGACTGCTCTATATAAAAATATTTGTTGTAATTCATCTAAAGATAAACAGTTTACATAAAAACTACAAAAAACAAAATGAATTCAAAGGTAACATAAATGCAAATGTCTCCTATTTTACTCAACTTTAGTGTTTTTATTTAAAACATGCAACAATATAATTAGAGAACCAAAGTGTGGATCGACCAAGCAATCTAGTAAAAAACACCTTCTCATACCTATTGTTGTAAGCAAATGTCTTAGTTCGGCACTACTCATTGTCCCATTTCCATCCTTGTCAAATACTCTAAGGCCTTCAATGAAATCACCAGCTGTGGATGGTTCTGCATTACGAATTACCGTCTGCAATATTGGCAGGAATGTTTCAAATGAGATTCTCATTTCTGAAAAAATACAAATACAGAATCATCATACCAGAAATGCAGTAGCTTGTCGGAAAAGGTGATCAAACTCGTCATTTCAATATGCATCATTAGTACAAATTTGCACTGACAGTTGCACGGGCATGAAAAATCAGATTCGCGTACCCCTTTTACTATTACCTGTAACCTATTGCATGTCTGGGCACTAGACTGTCAAGATTCAATAGTATCCTCACTATGATATAAGCTTTTACAACATAAAATCCTGCTCTCATTATGAATATTCAATTTACTTTATTATAAACTTAATGTAAAACTTGTTTCTTTTGCTTTTTATCTGTACATGGTTAGCGGTATTAAATTTGAATAACTGCCATTTTTTCGTTGCGTGAGACGCATGACGTAACAACTGCAGTAAAGAAGTCACCTTTCTGATACGATAAACAAACATAGGTAACCAAAGATACTTTCTGCACTCTTTACGTTATTCTCGCTTACTTGCACCAAAGACACGAAACATGGCGATCTTCACGGCAATGTGCACGTTCGAAACTCGCCTCAAAAAAGTGAGTTATTTAATTTATTAGTCACTTTTATCAAAAGTAACTATAAATTCTTTGTGTAACCATAATAATGCGTAAAAACCTTAATGTTTGTTGCGATTATAAAGGCCTTTAAATTTGTAATTCCAAACAAAAACAAGCAGGGATACTTTCTACAAGTTATCTTTGTGAATAATTAAAGTTTGTTTTTTTGCACAGCTACTCATTTTAGCAAAAGTAGTTTGAGCTGCTATCTGCTTGCAACTGATTAAACACATTTAAGCGTAGTACAAAGGCAAAAATCTTTGCAAATATTTAATTTTTGCCGATGCTGTGCTGAGTTGCCATAGCTGTACAGCTGAAATACAGCAGCTTAAATAATAATGTGTAATAATTAACTACTTACTAGGACTAGGTAGAATTATCAGGCTTGAGTAACAAACAGTTTGGAGTAATTACTTGCAAGGTACACATTAGTTTGCATCCTACCTGGCTTGTCATGGTAACCGCATCGTCGCACCTCAGCCTCCGTTGGATTCTGGCCCATGGCTCGCAAACATTCTCCTATTTGCGATGCGGCTATTTTTCCGTCACCTTTGTTGTCAAAGATTTGAAAAATTTCCTGGTAATCTGAAATAAAAAGGCTGTGCGAGAATTGCAGCAAAGGAGAACATTATATGAATGTATGCCTGTAACAAGCACAAACATAACAAGAAACAACACAGCAACAGCAGAATTCAATTTACAGCCTACAGATCATTAGCCAAGTCAGAATATACAATAAATTGTTAAAATCAATGGCTTCACCTAAGCGTGGTTCACAATAGATATAGTTTATTTTTAAGGACATTGTCCACAAGCAAATACAAAATAGACACTCCTACAACATAAAAATTACGATAAAAATATACAGAATTTTATGACATTTTTTAAAAAGCTACTGCCACATAAGGCATAATAACACAAGATAAAGTAAGAGAGAATGTTAAAATTTCAAGCTGTTGCAGTATCAGATGTTGATATAATACAGTATTCCGACTTGTGGCCATTCACTTAAAAATTCTTTTAAGAGATTATTATTAAAATATCAATCACTGAAATAGTTTTGTTTTGAGAGTGTACATTTCACTGATATTTAAAAATTTTATTCGATCTGGCCGACTCTATTAGTTAAATGCAAGCTGCCGGCATAAACGTTTTCCTGTAATGTTCAGTATGCATTTTTGGATGAAATTGCATTTCTCTTCTGCTAGTAGTTTTCGTGGGTGGTAATAGAGGACATTTGCTTTTTATCACTTTGTTGAGATATTTTAAGCATCAGCGTTCTCTGCGGTTGGCAACAGATATGAGGTCTGTTCCAACTGTTTTGCTTGCTCGTTTCCAGATTTTTTTCTGTACCTTTCTTTTTTGTGACAACAGTGATTATTGATATTATCTGTGACACCAGAAGCTTTATAAGTCGTTTAGCTTCTGATGTCACAGATAATATCAATAATCACTGATGTGGTAAAAACCAAAGTAAAAGTGCAAAACTCAACCTCTGTACTTAAGTGACATTTTATAGACAGTAAAATGGAGTTCATTAATAAATATATATCTTGTAGATTTCATTCACTTATCAGTTATCACTTTGTAAATACAGGATGTACATGTATTATTTTTCTGCACATTCTACTGAACCTGAGTCATCGTGCATGATAGCCGAATTACCATTTACAAATCGTGTAATGCTATACAGTTAGTAATGTTTATATTAAAATTTCAATGCCAGGGAAGAATTTCTTCTTTGAAATATTTTGTGAGAAAGGATTAGACTCATACGTAGTTTTACGCTTATAAATGTCTACAGTGCTTCTTCACAGTAGATAATTGCCATATAAAGTTTTTTCTGTTCAAATGGATATGTCATTTTTGGAATGTCATTCATTGTTGTCATGAATCCGTTTTTTTCGTGGAGACGTCATTTAGAATGGAAATTGCCATTGCTATGAAATCCATTTGAAACGTAAAAATTTAGAAAACGGAATAACTTTGTTGTGACGACTCAATATAAACACTGGCTAAAAGTTTATTAAATGAACAGTAACAAGAATGAGACACCCACATCATAGCGAAATAGACTGCTTCTTTAAGCCAACCCACAACAGGGGTTGCTTCACAAGAAAGTAACCCAAAAATAAGGAGCAAAATTCATCACAGACTACTCAATAGTTGGACAATTTCAAGGGGAATTTTGGCCAAGATGAAAAAAATCACATAATTGCCCGTAAGAGTTTACATACCAATAATTTGATCTTCTGTAAGAGTCGACTGAAATAGAAACAAGAAAACATTAATTACTACTTATTAACAATCAATTTTTTAATTTTTAATTAAAAATTGTCATTTTTTTAAAAAGTAATTGATAATACTGGTAATAAAACACACAAAAATGCAAATTAAAATAATCATATTATCACTAGCCGCAAAATATTTTATAGATAATTAATATAGTTGTGCAGTCAATATCAGCACGTTCATACACCAAGCTTGAATTTTGTTTTTATTTAAATAACGAAATAGAGAATTTTCAGTCTCAGTATTACTACAATTCGAGTACATAAGTTCAGTTTCTTCTAAAAAGTGACTTACGTGATTTTTTTTGTTACTAAAAATATATTTAAAGAAATAGTGTTGAGCATGAATGTCAAGTATCTTGTATTGCAAAAATATAAAAAAGCATAATTAAAAAACAAGTTATTTAGTATCATCTCCAGTAGCCTTTTCAGAATACATAGTTTTCCTATCTACATAAAGTATTGCAGCTTTAAATTTCACGTAAATTGGTCATAAGTATTAGTAAAATCTGCTAGACTTTCAGCTAATGTTTTGCTACATCTTGTCAATATTCTGGAACGTGCTATAACGTGGTACTTGTCGCAATACAATTGATGAAGCAGGGTAATGTGAAAAATAGCTTCTACGTGAATACATAATTAGTTGTTTTCACATACTGCAGACTTTGCCCGTAATAAAAGTAGTTACTGTTTATACAATCTGTAACAGTGAAAATGATTTCGAGGCTGTGCAGATGAAACCTTTGCTTCGATTCTTAATGAAAGTTGTTTCTTTCTCAATACTGCAGAGTAGCTGTATAAATGGGCTTTAATATTATAATAAGTTCTGATTCACAATTGCAAATCCTATTTGAACATTTTTGGCAATTTATAACCTTTATAAAGTTTTTGTTTCGGTACTTTGGAAAATAATTTATTTGCCTTTTCCTCTCGTTCAATGCTAATAATGCCATCTTCAAATAAATCGCTATTACTATCACTTTTAAACTACCTTGTAACATAAATTACATAATTATACAACCTTTTAATTGGTCTCGAATCTTTCAATTAAGTTTTAATCTGCCTTAATAATATTTCTTGATTCAATATCTCTCCATAATTGTCAACTGTGGCTAGATGACTTTTACAGGTGTCATGGTTAACATCTTGCCATGTGTTGCCCGTCTTCCGTAGCCATCTTAGTATAATAATTTTCTCAGCATTTTTCACACACAGCAGAGATGTGATTTATACGTTTTCACACTGAAATCCATTAAATTCTTCACTTCAAATGTATATTTAGAAAATAAATTCTTTTCACAGATAACAACACCTCTAAACACCTGTTTTTTTCCTCGTGCACATACCCAGTTTCTTTAAGTTAGTTTCGTGGTTAATTGTAAGTGTATTTCTGTTAGTAACACTGTTGCTTCATTTTGCCCACCATAAACGTCAAAATATCCGTAAAATGATTATTTCTCATTTGCACAATTTTAGTTATTGTCTCGTCAAACAATATTAAATCCACAGCACATAGTAGCACAACTAACTGACATAACATATGCATATATTACATTAAAAAAGCTGTGGTTCTAAAAACCAGTTATTTATATAGGGGTGGCTGCTCGAAGATATCTGATATTTCGCTACCCCAACTATAAGTAGATACCCTAGTTGTAACCTTAGAGATAAATAAAAATTCTGAATTTGAATAGCCCTCTTAATAATAATTAACTGGACAACCTGCGAAATGGGCACTTATATACTTTCATCGCATGTTATCGGTTACAGATCGACTAGGTTATAAGCCCAAAGGAAATAATAAAGAGCAATCACAAACACACAAGAACCTCAATGGTCCTCATACGTCAACTAATCCAAATTTTTCGTTTCACTTAATAACATCATATGAAAGATGTTTATCAAACTTTTCATTTCAATTAATAACAATTAATCAAAGAAATTTACCATGATGATTCAATTCCCTAAAATCGAGTTAAATCATTCAACAACTTCCCAAATAAGTTCCTAACGAAATCCGCCTTTTCCTTCGAGTTCGACGTCCGGTTTTTGGCTCGAGTCAAAGCCAATCTAACCGATAAATTTTTGTCACGATTTTTCCAGGCAACTGCACTGCATAAACTGTTATCGAGTTTGATTTAAAAGACGATTATAAGTATCAATAAACTTGTTTAGTCTACACTAAATTCAAGTCTAATGCAAAAAATAATAAGAAAGTGTAACAACTTATTCAAGAACGCTAGGTTTATGCCTGATTTCACTTTTAAGAATCTGGGGGGGACTCAAAATTAATTTGAGTGTAGTTGATTCAAAATTAAAATTTAACGAGTACTATAATAATTATTATTGATTTTTTAGTTAATATGGATAATTGGTTATTTTTGATGAATCCAACAGGCTAACATGATCAATGTGCTAATAATCATAATAATTGTCTCATGTTTAACAAAATTTATTAAGTGTGATAGTGTATTTTGTGCCTGGAACTATAGAACTATATTAGTAAAAAGAGACTACAAATTGTGCATAATTAGATTTATTATCCACATGTTACAGGGAATATTTTAAATTTAAAAATTGTGTAAAATTCCTAAGCAATTAACACTTCGTATATATAGCTCCTATAGATTTCCTTCTTGTACATGTTATAATGATTGATTTTCTGTTGTAACAATCGTAACACCATGCACCATAGGCGTAAGGAGGCTGCCTTATCGCACTGACGTTAAAGTCATTTACATGATGAATTACCTAGTATTTTTCGTCATTGTTCATTGCTTTATTTGCGTGCCCTTTTTAATTCAGTATAAAATCGGTCTTTCATTTTAAGCACGGAGTAGTTAGGTGTTTCTGTATATATCCTGTCTGAAACACAAGTAGAATGGAAGTGCCAATGTCCTTAGATTTGGCACATCTTTTTTTCTCATTTAGTAGTTTCCGCACATGCACTAATGTATAAGGCAGAGCCATTTAATGGGTATGATCCATTTAGTGGGCATGCAAAATTTCGGTTTCCTACAATGGAAGCTGTGCCATGGTATGGCTTTCAATGATAAATGTGACAATACAACACCAACAACATGACCAAGCAGGATCTCGCACTTAATTTTTTTTTGTACCGGATCTAAAAACACAACACTTCTACAAAAGGCAGCAGCTGTAAACGATATAATCACGCATCGTGAATGTTTGCTTGAAATGCTTCTCACCGTTTTTAACATAAAAATTTCCTAGTACACACAAACTAGGCTTATTTTACACATTCTCTAGAGCAAAACTGGTATTAAATAAAATGCGTAGGAAAATTTCATCCAAAAAATTTCGTGATATTAAATATTTACTATATATATAAAACAACTTTTGTATTAAAATCGGTAGCAAGCATTTCAAGCAAACATTCATGATGCGTGATTGTATTGTTCACAGCTGCTGCCTTTTGTAGAAGTGTTGTGTTTTTAGATCTGGTACAAATTAAGTGCGAGATCCTGCTTGGTCATGTTATTGGTGTTGCGTTGTCACATTTATCGTTGAAAGCCATCCCACAGCACAGTTTTCATTGTTGGAAACTGAAATTTTGCATGTCCATTAAAATAATATAACGCCTTATACATTAGTCGGCCAATATGGCCACCTTGTCGGCTATCTTGAATGCTGTGGCCATATAAGATAATTTTTGATTGGCTCCTTATCCAAAATTAATCATCTTAATGGATTCTAACACTGTGCTTTGAATCAAAATGAGCATTTTTCACAATTCTGGTAGACTAAAGACCCATTCATTTTGGTCAAATGGTGACTATCTTTTTTGACGTTCATAATCAGACCCTTCTGGTGCTCAAATTTTGGCGTATTCTAGGTATGTTATTCTCTGGACCAAAATATTCAGCAAATTGACTCTACTGGTAACAGTATGGGTAAATTTGACCATTGACTGTAAATGCATCGACATTATCCAAATTTGCAGTCATAGTAATCTAACGAAAGGTAAAATATGGGTCAGACTGTATAATTTTTATTCACTGTGACAAAACGAGTAATTTGATGTGCATTTCACTAGGATTTGTGAATTTTTGAAATTCAGCCCCCATACAAAAATTGTTTGAAGAGGGTAGCCCAAGCTAGAAACTTTTAGTACCCCTCAAGCAATCTAAAACAGATTTCAAATCTTTGGTCCAGTGAAAGTGTTACGGAACATTAAAATTCTTCCTCTACTAATTGTTAACACAGATAACGAATAATAATAACTCTTCCATCTGCCAGCAGAAATACGTAACTCCACAACTGCCATTAGTGTATGAAATTACTCTGTTAGAACATAAGCCAGCGTTCAACATCATGTAATAGATGTAACATAGCAATATTTTTAACAAATTTTATTTTCTTGTTACAGTACGTGTTACTAAAGGATTTACACTTTATATTTTTGTACTGCTTATAACTGCACAATATTAATTTAAATGTATATAATACACACTCAAGTCTAAACATTAATTTCTTAACAATAATAAGCAACTGTAAACTTTTTCAGATAAGAAACTCAAGAAGTATGTATTAACACAAATTATGCAGAAGAGAAAAATTAAAAAGTGACGATACTATATGTACATAAAAATGTTAAGTATATAAATTAACTGTAAAAGTAAACAAACTAAACAAAAACACCGGAAACAGTGAGACTGACATACATTCACATTACGCAATCAAAATGTCTTGTTCATGGTCCAGTAATCAGCACTTTTGAGAAGTATATGTAAACAGTATAGCTTCTTGAAGATCAATACAACAATGAGCATCATAGCAATAATAGTGACAGCAATAGATGTAAACAAATCATAATTAAACACCTGAAATAATTTAACAGAAAATTATCTTGAGCGGGCATAGAACTCATTTGCAAAAAATAAGGTTCATTGACAGAAAAAACCCTTTGGCTTGCCCTAGTTATTTTTACCTATAATCAGGTACCTCACATCATCTATAGTCAGGTACACATTACATTACATTACCAAAAGAAGTAACTGTCAAAACATTTGAATGTCACAAGAACTATATTTATAAATGAATCATCACATCAATGTTAGTTATACAATTACTTCTCAAATGATATATATTGAATGAATGCCTGCCATAGTGTCTACATAGTGCTAACTAATGCACAATAGCAAAACATATCTAAAATGAACAAAAGGCATAATTTCAATGCATTTATACAAAAAATGTAATTTCACACCAGAAAAATTTAGAAATATCACAAAACATTTATTGCATCTTAGTTTATATTTTTATACTTGCACGGATCACTGAAAAGAGAAAAATAATCAGTAAAGCTGTATATTATTCTGAATTACCAAGGCATTTCATTTTAGTCTTTCCTGCAAGCATTCATTAGTAAGAATTACTAACAATAATTATTTACAACTAATTAAGCAAGAAAGCACCTTTAGAATGTCCAATAATATTTTAAAAAAAATTATGTATTGAAGGTATAGGCCTACACCAGCCATTTTTTTGCCTAAATACAAGATAACATAAGCTATGTAACACTTACTTAAGCACATAACAAGAATTAAAGAATATATAATTTAATAAATAAATAACAATTGTTGAAGTAACACAGTTTACTAGTCTTCAGTTCTCTCTACGCAAGAGGCCATCAAGCCAACTCACCTACTGCTGAACTGATTTTCCATTAATCAGAATACAGATATAGGCTTATAATCAACATAACCGGAAAAAATATAGGATAGTACGACAACTTGCATAACATAAGCATAGAATATTTCTATTCTGACAGGAAAAACCCTTGTACTGATAAGATGACTAAAATAATTCCAAATTGTCTGACATTAGCGGCTGACACTTTCGGCACTTTTGTTAGCAGAATTTAATTTTTTTTGCTTTTTGCTAAGCATATATTGAAATTTCAATGCATTCAGTTTTTTTCTATAGTTTGGCTCTTACTGTTTTGCAAACAGAAATAACACAAAAGTGAAATTAATCAAAGTGAAAAGACAATCTGAACATTTGACAAAAGGATAAAACACAAAGGTTTGCATAAGCACTTTAAAATAAACTCTAAATTTAAAAAAACAGGAGGGTATATCAGCTAAATCACATACAGTGTTTAAGTGAATTTTTTGCATGAGTTTTTGAGTCCAATTAAGGGGCATCGTTTTTTCACTATTATCATATATTCCAGCTACAGTCAGGATAGCACTATTGCTGTTACCTGCAGCATTTGATAAACATAAGCAGTAATGCGAGCAATCTATTTTAGTCTTCGCAATGCATACATAAATAACACAATAAGATTTATTAACACTACTATATAATAATTTAACAACTGACAATGCATTGGAAATGTAATGCCTATACACAAAGGAAAGTGATCTACACAGACTACGGAACAAATGCTATTTCATTACCAACTAGCACAAAACACTCTGAGCTAGGCATATTTGGAGTCTTCTTCTAAATAGAGTCTGGAATGTGGTACTGAGAAAACACAGAAACCTGGAAAAAATACAGATACATATTGTGAAGCAGTTACGGTAGACCTAATTAAATTTAATGATATAAATGTGCAGAAGTATTGCATACGCTTATTTGTTAACAAATTAAACAAAGAGGCAGCCTGCATCACATAAAATAAAAAAAGTTTCACCAGTTTCACAATAAACATCAAAATCTTTTAATGAAAGAAAAATTAGAACAAGATAAAAAAATAAGCATCATTTTTTATTCATTAGTAGAGGAGCTGCCTGTTAAAAATCACATCCCTGCTGAAGTGAGGTAGAATAAACCACAATGCTGACTTTTTGTCTGAAGTTTTTCATCATGTTTAACAACTAATTAAAATTTTTTAGTACTTCATTCTTTTTCAGTTTGGAATACCACCACTAATACATTGGACAACATTTTGTATGATAATAATTTTACTGTGGGATTTTTGTTCGACATAATTATGTTTTCTTTACAAGGACGAATCCTGGTATTATGATTTTCAAGGGACAGAAATATTTTTCGTATCCAGTGTGGTGATTCATACTGTTCATTACGAGCAGGTCATACTTGACAATGCAAATGTATTTGAGTGATTGTGTTTATATTATCATGTGGCCTTGAGCTACACACCACACTGTAAGCTTGAAAACCAATCACTGCGTCTAGCCCACTAGTCATCAATCACTACCTTTTCAGTCTGCACAGGCTACTGTGAATCCTGGTGCATGATAGATTATGTTAACATGGTGGTGTAACTCAATGGTAGCATACTCGTTTCCCACCTGGAAAGTTGTGGGTTCAACTCCCAGCTGAGTCATACAAAAACTTCAAAAAATCGCTTCACTGGTTGTTCGACCAAATGCGCAGGTTTATCGAAGTAGCATGTAATAATAATCAAAACGACCTTGGAAGTAAATATTGAGTTAAGGTGTTATTCTTGGACTATGTCCTAAACGAAATTATTACCATTATTATTACGACAGTTGTGCAGTTTCTGTTCGTTAACAACCAAGCTCATTTATTTCTTGAAAACAGTAATTCTTTGCTACTGATTTTTATGTAAGACAAAAAAACATTTAGCTATAGATAAATATGCAACAAAATATATAACTAAATATAAATGTTACTTATGCAGAGGAGTAAATGAGCAAATGTTCTGTGAAAAAGCTTGTAAGCATGT
Organism: Tubiluchus corallicola; assembly: GCA_030141605.1. NCBI lineage: Eukaryota > Metazoa > Priapulida > Priapulimorpha > Priapulimorphida > Tubiluchidae > Tubiluchus > Tubiluchus corallicola. The sequence continues at coordinate 111,478 of JAQGDQ010000285.1, forward strand.
AAATATGTTCATATATTTGCCTGAGGATGGCTGATTTTATTACCATGCCAAGTTCTAACCCGTAATTATTATTTTAGTACCTGTACACTTATTATTATAGTTATCTGTATTTCTGAGTTTCATAATACTCATATAGCAGGAAGTTTAGTCAAAAGCCGAATTATATTATCAAGATGAGACTGGATTCGACACAACTAAACTAAAGGCATCTTATTAAGCTTCACCTGAAACACAATGCAGTTCAATCTTAATAAAATGTCTGTCAAATGGCAAGACTACACAATACTAACTTCGTGTTGTCATTTAACAAAACCTGTCAAAAGTTATATTTAATGTAAGGTTTTACAGGAAATTGTTAACTTTCAATAGTACATCTGAAAGAGTAATACATTGCATCAACTGGTAAAATCAGATAAAAAACTTCTATACTTGCCTTATCCTTCAACTGTTGGCATAATTGAAGACCAACCGTGAACAGCATAAGACTCTCGTTCAGCCACGGCACGGAACATTCTCCTTGGTAGACGTCAAATTTTGGAGGTCCGTGTTGACTGTGGAGGTGGTAAACGGCAAACACCAGTTTATGTGACTGAATGTAAAAGCTGATGGCTGTATCATTGGGGACAGGCGGCTGCACTACTGACTGAAAGAAAATTAAAAAATGCAAACTGCAAATGTAATTTTATTAAAACCACGTTAACGTTGCACTGTAGGTAAAATTTTGGTCAGATTAAGAACTGGTAGATCGTAGAAGTACCTTAAAGAAGTCGGTAAGACCACATTGATAAAAGTAGAATGCCTGAACTATGCTCAAAAATATCTAGCTCCTCTTGTACACCAATTGACTAGGCCTATCTAACCAGTCAGGGAGTACAGTCACATCAGGGCTGATGCTTCACAGTTTGTTACCTAACCCACATGAGAGATTGCAAAATCACATTGTCATTCTGGTGGTTCGCGTTGATCGTGTAGAGCGTTTATCACTCATCAAGCATTACATTAAACCTCTTTTATTGCTACTTTAATGGAGGATGCTCTCAAGATCTTTTACCACAGGTTGCTGAGTACCAACAGTTTGCTTGAAGCATTCGTTTTACCTGGAGTACGGCAAACTATATCACAAATGCCATCAATAAAAGTTTTTGACAATTTTTAACAAAATGTTATCTTTCAGAAATAAGTGTCAAGTTGTGGTTTTCAGTAGTTAATAAATATTTTTAGACTTTTTTGTGAATTACACTAATACACAAACAGCACTTTACTTATGTAAATGCACTTCCACTACAGCCTTCTAAGCAATTACCATGTTTGGACTGTTCATCAATTCATCAATGGTTTTCTTCTTCGGCATTACAAGAGCACACCTCCCTCGTACGAGGCAGTCTGATATTTCTGACAACAGCTGTAACGACACATGTTCACACAAAATTGTAATTGTATGTTCAGCATAACTAAATCAAGTTACTTTGACCCGTATGGTATAATAGTTTGCAAGTGCAGCAGGCCACATCCATCTAAGGCCTGTTTTGACTACTACTTTTCTAGCCACGATTATCACCGCAATTTTAAAGCTCAGTGAAAATTAGTGTTATTCACTAAATCGTTCGTGTTTTTCAATAGCTTGTTTCTCTCAGTGACAAAAAAGCTCTAGTGTTCAGAAATGCTTTCTTGCTGTAGCAAGTTAAATCGCTGGTGATGTTTGCTCATTTTCACAGACGATATGAAGAACAATACAACTTCTCACTGCAATTAATGCTTTTACTGCAACTAATGGGCAATTTTACAGCTCCAGTGTTACAGCCATATCTCACTAGCGACAACAGATTTTCTGTTATCAATTTTAATGCTTTCATATGCGTTTCTGATATCATCAACAGTGTTAGTAATGGCCAGGATAAAATCGGTATTCAAAGTGAGCCTTGATGTGGAAGTCACAGTCAGCTATGTTGCTTATCTGTAGCAGTTCTTTTAGACTTTCATATGCAACATACTAGCTAGTGCAACATGGTATATATTAAAGCTAATATATCAAAGCACATTTAACACATATTGTACAATTAAGTTAATAATAGTCTAGGTTAGAATTTTAAGGACAATGACAACTCGGACCTATTTACATGTAACTAGAATACTAGTCTCAGTTTCAAAAATGATATAAATTTATAAAAGATCATATTGTAAAATGCTTAGCTCTGCTGAACACGTTCATAGTCCTATTCAAACTCGAGATAACGTACAATCAATGCGAATGCCCAGACAAAAACAACCTAAATTTTTAAATTTTATTCACCTGTATAACCTCAGTGCCTGAAGTAAAGCTCCTGTCTCGATCTCCACGTGCTTGTAGCTTATCAATAGCTTCATACAGGTGATTTCCAGCATCTTGAATCTGTTTGACGATAACAACAAAAAAACTGAAAAAATGCCATCAATATCATTTAAAAGCATATAAAATCTAATCAAAAAGTCTTAAATTCTGCAAAAAATTTCACAGCTTCAAAAATAATAACATGATACATTAATATAATCAGTATACACCAGCTTAAAAAGTTCAGTACTATCCTTACCAACCTTTCTGCACATAACACTTGGTAACATATCTCGTATGTTTGACAAAAGTAAAAAACGAGCATGTTCTCAGCATTAAAATACGCATTCAAGACAGATTAGATAAGTGGGTGATACGTGGCCTCCTAGGTCAGATACTCACTCCAGGTTATTTGCAAACCTTAGCTATTTGCCACAGGAATGTGGCTGAGTTACCTCTTCTGATTCACTGGCTCATCTCAGGATAGCTTTGATAATGAGCCAGTCTACAGACATATCAAAGCACATTTTCAGCAAGCCCTGCCCTTGAGTGCTGGATTCTGTTTGTATTGTAGCAACGTGTATAAAAAAAATTAACAGCTAATTCTGCCCTTATTTAACCCAGAAAGAGTTGGCAACCATGATTTATGATACTTGATCACTACAGTTTATTTAAGATTATTTTTTTATGTTTAACAAAGAAATAATGAAGTTGACATACTTGTTGCAGTTTCCAAGGTGCATCAGGTAAAATATGTGTCTTGTGAATTTGGCTTTGATGTTTGAAAACTTTTAAGACAATATCCTAAGAAAAACAGTTCAATATATATAAGTTTATAGAATCAATTTTAGAAAACGAGTTAAAGTACCATGAGATTCCATTAACGATTAATAGTTAAAGGCCTATATCACACCAACAGACATCGAAGTTTTTTTAATGCATTATTATGATTACACAAAGAATTCATAGTTATTATTAAACAAAAGAGACTTATAAATTAAATAAGTTACTTTTTTCTGACGAATTTCGAACGCGTGCCAAAAAGATCGCCATGTTTCGAGTCTTTGACGTGAGTGAACGAGAATGACATACGAGATACAGAAAGCGTCTTTGGTTACTGATGTTTGTTTGCGATGTTTGGTTTAATGTAATTTACATAATTAGGCAAATCTCCACCTGACATGTTGAACACATCTGACGTTTTCTACAAACTTGTTATTGGGAAAACCAATAACATGATTGAGCGTTTTAGAAATTATTATCAGTATCGTAGCCCAGCCGTAAGCCTTTCCATTATGCCAGAACAGACAGTAGTGTTTTTTAGAGACCGAGAGCCCGATATTTAATTTGACGCAGAAATTTGGAACATCATGAGCTGGTGCGCATAATGTTCATTTGCAATATGGTCGCTCAGTTATTCTGTAACAGAACCCTTAAGAAATATCATGATAGAAAATGAAAATACTTGTGATGTTGATTTAGATTTTAGAGCATTGTTTTTTATCTGCACACGGATACATACACGCAACTATGCAAACACCTACGATCTACACTGATGCTTTACTTTTCTTAACATACATAATAACTGTCATATATGTTAAAAGAGCCAGACTGAAACTATAAATTTAATAGGTAGACTAGCATTCTTCTAACTTTATGACAGTTACCAAACGCAAATGTATGACAGCAGACCTAATCCTACAGTATATTTGTTGTACTTAATCACACTTTATAAACTTTACGTCTGAACTAAAAAACTAAAAAAGTAAAAACATAAATGAGAAAGTAAACAATACCGCCTGATGAATGTTGTCGCCAAGCAGTGTAGCAACGCACTTGATGCTGTCTGCGTTAGGTGACGTAAGTAGAAACTTCTCTGGCTTCACGATATTTTCAGCATCCTGCAGACGCAGAGGATAGCGTCTTGCACATTCCTGGAGAGAAGCAACAGATTTTTAACCCATCAAATGGACAAGCAAATGAATGAATCAGCCTAATGACTAGACTTAGTTAATATTTAGTGCTCATTACTTTTTTCTATATAAGCATAAGATGTCGTTTGTGATACACACTGTTACAGTAAGAGAAAGATGGGAAATCATCATAATAATTAGCTTTTCTAGTACAAAAAACCACAAAGTATCAGTGAATTATAACTACATAAATCTGATAAGGAGACCATGTGATGTCTTTTCAGAGGAATATGGGGTTAATTGTTGGCTTTAATAATAAAAGAATGGAAAATTAAACACTAGACATACTACTGACAAAATCAATTAATGAATGAAGATTATAGCCAAGCACATTCTAAAGAATAAACAGAATTCTAAAACCACCTTGTGGAGTCTTAATAACACAAAACGTAATAAAACTGGGCTAAGAAAGCAATATTACTCCTATTATAAATTAATACTAATTATAAAGTTCACGGTAGGAAGTCTTACCAATAGTAACGTGTGTATTTGACCCAACATTGAAGGCACTTCCTTATTCAATAACCAGCGAAACTCATCCCTCTGAAAGCACACCAATGTTAACAATATCAAATTTAGAAATTAAAAAATTACAAAAAAAACTTCAGTACAATTATAAACAGAAATTGAGTCACATGCAAAATTTTCCGAACAAAGACTTTCCTTAAAAATGCATTATTCACCATCCATACATAATTCTTAAAATTTAGAGAACCACCTTTCTAGCAAAAAAACACTCCCATTTTTATCAACTGTTTCAAATTTTTATTCATTCTTAGACTATTCATTCTAATCATACACTAATTTGTAAAGTTGCATGAATCAGAAACCGTGTGAAGATAAACTTACCAATAGGTAGAGTGAAAACGGACACATAAATGAACCCTCATTGGTTAAGTACTGATTTTTTCCTATTACACAATTATAAGTTTTCATTTTCCACCAGTTTAGTCAGTTTCTGTACTCCTGTTCATTTCAGCATCAATATCACAGGCAGTCACAGTGTATTACAAACAATTGTAATGTGGTTCTGTTTTTTTATTTATTATTATTATCACATTCAGTACAATATAATGACATTAAGCACCGTGACATCAAAATTATTATAACATCTACTGTATTAAATTCTTATGTTTCATACACTATCGTTATCATAAAAGAATAATTGTACTGCAGTGGGCTAGAGAAGCAAAGGCTTGTATAAGCCCACTGTCATGTGAACCCGATAAAAAAAGAATGGATGAGTGAACAGTTCTTCCACCTAGTACTATAGTTGTAAACAGTTTTTGAAAAGGCAAACGATTATATTTTATAATATAATGAAACAAAAATCATCATGCACTCAATTCAATTTTTTGGCAGACTACCGGAAATCTCGTTTTCAGTTTTGTTCTTTTCAATTCAATTCAATTCGATTTCAATAGATTTACTTCGCAATACTTTACACCTCCAAGAAAATGACAATTTTATAAATGCGTAAGTTGCAAGTTTTTCCAAAATAACTCAAGTGACTGCATACTATACCATGCATTTCCTTCAGGGAAGAGCTTCACTGTAAAACGTTTATTCACTTAGTCATTAGTAAATAAATTTAAATCTAAACTTACAAATTAAATCTAAATTTATGGAACAAGTAAATAAAAATCACTTACCAGCACATGCAGCTCTAAATCCTCTTCAGCTGTATTATCTGACATTCTTGGACTTAATAACCGTTAACCTGCTAACCGATGACAAATCTCAGTTTTTTTATAACTTTAAAAAACAAGCAAGAGATATTAAACGTAACAGATATCAACAAGAAATAATCTATATTGAAGATGATGCAAAAAGTTACTTTATTTTTGCAGTGTATGTTTACATTTTGCCAACTCTGGATCTGATCTATAGTTACTCTCTGAAATGACTTCAGCATTTGTTGGAATATCTGAAATACTTAAAAGCATTTGAAAAGAACTATATATTTGACATTTGTTTAGACATTTAGCCATAGTCAACTGAAAAGAGACTGGAGGATAAAAATGATACAAGCTTACTGAATGAATTGTTTTATATTTGCAATTGTAGAATACTTATTATTTTTAATGATTGTAGTTTTACAAGTTCTTTGTAATCATAATTATAAATGTTGTTGTAATTGTGTGTGTATTTTTACATAATTTATGGCCTAGCTGTTGAACTAAAGAATCAAAACTAACCTAATTTAATCTAAGAATGAGAAACATTCTTGTAAAATGATTTAACATGAATATGACAAAGTTCATTCATGTGAGTAATCCATCCATTTACCTGCTCTTGGTTTTTTGTCGATTTATTAGATTCATCAAAAGCTTGAACAAATAGACTATCTTCAAGTATAAGTTATGTACAAAATACCCAATTAAATTTTCCCTGTATCGTTTCCATCTTTGATTTGTCATATCGTTTGATAAACCTTTATTGCTTACAACTTTTTGCCATTTACTCTGCATAATGAAAACCACCTGTCTTTTGAAAAAAGGATGTAATGGCTGCGAAAATGCATATCGTGAAAGCCAAAGCTGTAAATTAGGTAGACCTAATTAATGTAGTATGACATATTATTATGAAGGCAAACAATGAATTCTGATTTTGACTCGCATTTGTGATTTTACTATATTCACTATACTAGTAAATTAGTGTTTATTTGTGATTTGCAAATGACTAGGTTGCTGTTGCTCAGCTAAAGACAAGCTTTCAATTTTAACGCTCACAATCCAGAAATAATTCAAGATACGAAAGTTTGCAGATCTGGAGTCACTTAACATGTTGTGTTTATTTTACTGTTAACACTTAAAATATAACAAAGAACACATGCAGAAAAATATTTGTAAAACACTGCCCATATAGCATAAAGTTGATTTATACAATCTCTGCATACAAATTTTCAGATATAGTGTTAGCCACCATTTATTTATCACGTAACTGGTGGACTTCGTGACTCTCGTATGCACGTTATGGCTTTCCATAAGCACATGCTACTTAAAGTAATTAAAACTTCTGCTGCTTGCGTAATGCTTTTGCAAAAATATCGCAAATTAGCTATCTGATTTTTTATAAAAACTTAATATACTTTTGACAGAAATTGACAGTGTGTTGCTTTTCTTCAGCTGATGAACGACGTCATTGGTGGAATAGGTGTTCAAAATGAAGATGAAGTGTGAAATATTCGCTACCTTAAGGTGATTTAACTAATTACAGGAAGCACTTACCAAACTTTTATTATCAAATCCTTCTAACATTTTTTGCAAACAATGAAATTGTTTTTTTAAAGCCAATATTCTGATCATTGAAGATATTTCTTTGATCGAGGTTGAGAAAGTCGGCTTTGAAGGCTATGGGCAAGCTATACTATAGTATTTGAACTGAATTCACTGCTTATTCCAATTGCCATAATACAACATTGTAGTTTGTAGTTTTGTACATCATTACAAATATAAACGTACAACAGTCTACAACGAAATAAAGAAGAAACAACAATAAGAATCCTATGTCCCAATGAACAACATGATGCATTATCAGCTCCGATCAAAAGATACCTTATGAGTGTACTATAGTAGTCTAGGGCTTACTGACTGAATGATTTTTCTGTATTCTTCGTCTTTTGTATACTTCTTCCAGCCCTCTCGACTTCACTTTCTTTCATTACTTTAAAAAATATATTCGTTTAGACTTAGATCATACATTTTGCACATCTTAAATTATCTTCTTCAGGTGGAAATAAAATTCAACACGGGAAAACTTTGCTGCATGCTTACCGGTAATTTTCTGCGCTTCCTTTAGCCAAAGATTAGGGAACCCAGTTTAATTACATGAATTCAAATGAAAACATGTATGCATTGGTTCTAAAGTGGGATAGAAATTTATATATACCACTGTATGTAAAAAAACAGGAAAGGTAACAAAAATTAATTATATACAGTAGTCTGAAACAGTTTTGAAGTGTACGAAATTAATTTTATAATGTGGTTGGTCTGTAAAGTATGAGCGTAAGCCACACTAGAAGTGTTTTACTACATAAATAAATGCACAGTAGTCATGAAACATTACTCAGCCGAAGAGAATGACCATTTAAGACATTAATATTCAATTGACTGATATAAGTATTTTTAATTTATAGTTGACAAAACTGGGACAGAGGCTGAAAATTGTAACAAAGAGAATAAAAAACTAATTTGCTAAAACTCAAACTGAAGCATAGTTTCCTAAAACGTAGCTGTCTTTAGAGTTACAGAAAATTGGGGCTAAATTACTGCAATTTAACTCCCATGCAGACTTTCATATTAAACCCCAAACTTGCCTTAAAGTTGCAAATTTAGTACACTGGGTGTCAGAATTTAGTAATGATTATCATTTAGTACACTGATAATTCAAGAATATTCCGGAGTATCCCAAGGCAAAGTATCTACATAAACTGTACAGAGTGTTTAGGATCAGAGGTTGAATGAACCACCTTTTAATCATCCTATCGCTTGATTTGCATGCTGGCTTACAAATTTTAACACATTAGCAAAAGACTTCAAATTATGAGGCAAAATGTCAAAAGCTTTGCATTCCAATACTAAATTAACTAGCTACCAGACAAAAATGCCAACAATAAAGTTTTGATGAACATATGTATATGTTATAATATTGTACAATAAAAAATGGCTTTATTTCGAATCAGCTGATGTCATCGGCATTCAATTAAAATTTGAATCAATTACAATGCAGACTAGTTATAATGAAATCCAAATAAAATAAAATTGTTATTAAATAATACTTATTACAATGGATATGAATTGATAATGTTGATTAACACTACTTTTTTTAATGAAATAGATAATTTTTCCTTATTTGCAAGAAAGTTTTGATATGTAACTGGATGACTGCATTCTTTCTCAAAAGAGTAGCATCACCAATGTTTCATCAGTGTTGATTCTTGCTTGGTGAGCACCATGTTCTCCTAAAATCAAACTTGACTTAAAGCAGAATTCATCACTGAGTTTGGATTTGAATCCAGGATCTTTGGATATTAGACCATTGACCATTGGACCTCATGGCATCTTGTGATTGATTACACATTACAGTACACAACACTTCATCCTATCACTAATTCTTTTCTCATGTTGGTCACTGTATAAAGTTGTTGCGACTGGGGCTCGGACACTATTTGCTAGCACCAGACAAATCAGACAAATTTGTGCATATATTCTAAGTACCTTTTTAGCTTAGTTTGTAGTCGTACATTTATTTGGAAGAGCTTGCAGTTGTAGCCCTTACAATAACACCAGTTTTCTTTAACGGCAGCAATTTTTTCCGACTTAGTTTTAACTGTCGAGGAACAAGTTTTAGTGTCGGTCTTTCTGGACAATATATTTTTACAACTTTTTCCACTATTTTGTTTTTCCACAAGGAATTGTTCGTCCTCGGAGATTTAAGATTTTTTAGATACAATTTGTTGCCAGTCCAATCCTTTTCACAGCTGTCACTAAAGAAATAATCGCTCCTTAAACTGGAAGGCAAAGGAGGTGGGGGAAATGTGGGAAATGATCCCGAGAAACTGGGGTACAAATTACCATCCAACAAATTAGTACTGGCTGATTGGAACACCTTATCGGTAACTGCTGATACAGTTAAAGGCACAAAAGTTGAAGAAGGAGGCAAATCTTTACTGCTATTTTGGTGAGGCACTACTGTTTCACACTCAGGTTGTTTGGTGTCTGCTTTCAATGCTGAACCTGTCAGAGAAGACTTCAACGAGTGTCTTGCAGCGTTAGCCACTTTTTCCCTTTCTTTTGAAATTTCGAAACTGTATTTTTTTACTAAGGATGATATTATTCTTCTTCTCTCCTCCAACTTAGCTCTTGTTTCTTGAACCGTTTCATGTTCTGGTGCATAGCAAACATGCAGAACATTTCCAAAAAATACATAATTATCCAATTTGCACTTTGCCATTCTTGCTTTATGTAGCTGGGCAAATTTTAACAAGTACACATTTGTAAACTTTTCCTTGGGATAATCTTTGAGGCAATTATATTCACTGATTTCACCATACAAAGAAAATAGATTTAAAAGATCTTCCGCGCTGCAGGTCGATGGAACAAACTGAACTAGCAAGAATTTTGACTCTTGGGCAACACTATATGCTTTTACTGCTTTAAGTTTCCTGCCTTTGCGATAAGGTCGCCGTGTAAAGCAGAATTCTTGTTGTATGTGGTGTTGTGGCATTGTACACATCATCTGATCATTCATCTTAATGAGTATACTGAAAGAAAACAGGTGAGACAATCGTTTAATTTCATGTAACCTGCTTTAAAGACCTCTATACATAAAATCTGTGAAGCAGAATGATGAATGCTTTTTACAGCTCCTTTGAAGCTAGAAAGGCTTGTACTAATGAAGCAAATGTCTGTGTACTACTACAAGTTAGGAATATATCACACACAAAGTACACTAGCATGGTGTTTACTGTTTATTAATATTACAAAAAGCTGGTTCTCTCTATTCTTAAAACATTTTTTCTTAGAAATAATAACAAAAGTTTTTTTTTCTGAAACAAACCTCTAAATGCCTGGGATTTGGCTACAACTATCAATTGATATTCTCCATTGATATATCATTACATTATGTACGTTACATTAGTTTAGTTCTTGGATAAGGTATAGCTCTGTAAAACTAAAAAAAGATCAAAACTAAGACTAGAGCAAAGCTGTTCAGCACGCTTAAGATTTTTCATCTTGACTTTCAGCCATAGAATTCTTCAGTTTTGCTTAGCAAGTGACTATGTGAAATAATGGTAAGTACCTCTTTCTGTGCCACCAGCGTGCTAAATGCACTTTATAGTACATACAAATGCTAAATTAGTTTAGTCGCAAGTTCATTAATTATTTCTCGCCGAAAAAAGGGAATTTATTATTATTAATTACGTTATTTCCCCCCCCTTAAAACCTAAAACTTGCCTTCGCTGACCATTGCTTGTCAAAGGGCAAAAATTCTCAACTACAGTATTCTCCGAGCTTGCAAAGAAAAAGATTCATTTCGCTAGGCGCACCAGTTCGAATACATAAGAGAGAAGTTAGAGAACCTGCCCCGACCGTGACAAAGCACTTTATCCAAGATTTGGAAGCGTCAACTGACCAACTTACGTTTTGTTGCGCTTGGAATAAAAAATTGTTTATTTCTCCATAGTCGAAAATTTGATTAAGATAACTAAGTTCGACTTTGTTAATGCGATAGCTATAAAAAATTATGCATGTGCTTGTGCTGGACAGTGCAATTGCAGTGCAGTTTCAGATGTATATTGATGTAGTACAGTTTCACTAATCGAGTAATTAGTGTCTGGAATCCTCTACTATACATTCAAAATGTATTAAAAATACTAAACTGCTGCTATGGTAGTCCAGATGGTATACATTTTTAAATAAAACTTGTATCTGGTATTAGAGCTAGTGCTGCAGAGTAATCGTAGATGCACAGTTTTGTGGTTTCTACCCATGATTCTGATATTTATGATGTAATATCAACAGGCGTAGAAAAATAAATGAATTTATAAACTTAACTATAGAGAAGTATAACTAGACCGTGATATTTAATTATGACAAACTCATAAATTTAATAGGTGGGTAAAGATAGCTCCTAGTAAGGGGGTACCTAGAACAAATTGCAATCGAATTTTCTTTTGAGATTCTGTTAGAGCGTGGTTTTGAATGGGTCACTGGAATTGATTTTTCATTATCAGTACTTGTAATAGAAATGGAATTTCTACAGATAGACCTCTGCGGACGTCTCCACAAACAGTGTCCACAAACATCATTTCTTTTGCATCTAGATGGTGCCTATGGAGGTCAAATGTCGACTGTTTCTCCTAAAATATCGATCCAGAAGAAAAGTATGTTGTGTTGGCATGTGATAGGAAAACACACATATGTGTTATACCAATGCCAATAAGCCTTTTCGTAGTTGCAGCGATTGACGATGACCATGAAAAGGTAGGAGTTTGGTGTACCAGACAATGCGTTTGTCTTGTAGGTACCGCTAGTGCATATATGTATGATTTATTCCAGTGTCACATTTTTAACAATAACGAAGCAGAGATTTGATTTGCCCATCAGACTGTCCCCATCAGTAAGCTCTCAACAGTTATAGCAATTGACAATGTCTTGAAAAGGTCAAAGGTTAAGTGTACCAGATAATGCATTTGCGTACACTTGACAACAGCCCATGCTATTGTAACAGTAACAGTTTTAGCAGCTAACTAGAACCTTACCTAGTTCATTTTTTCTTGTTTCCAAGGATGATCCTGCTAGTAAATCACCTTTACACAGACTAATGCATAATTAAGTGAAGTACATGTAAAACAACAACTGAAGTTACTGAACTGAGGCGGCAGACGGCTTTGCTTTACCCATGTGTCACGTGACGGTTGGAGTTAAGACACATTGCTGTGGTACACTTAACCTTCGATTTACAGCAACTGCACATGTGCATGCCGAATGTGATAAGGCTTATTGGAAATGTGACCTCATCTCCGCGTTTTACAAAAACATTTTCACCCAAGCCACCCATACTCGTCCTGTCCGACCCTATGCCCGATAGCTATCCGATTATGCTCCTAGGCCATCCTGAGCAAGCTGACTTCACCCCTTGGCTTTGCACCACAGACTGCATTGATGTAGATTCTGTTGCATAGCAGCAAGACGTGCACCCTTTCCATGATAGTTCAGACTCTTTCCACTCTGAAGTTGCCTATGTGCCATACTTTGCATCTACTACTGTAGTTTCGCTTTGGCAACAAAGACGAATTGTACTAGAGAGTAAGTAAGCCAATTCCAGTGACTAACATTATCAACAGACGCCGTCTTAAAGTCCTCCCCACATGTAATACATTACCAAAATGATGTACCTCTCTAATGGCAGCGCTTCCTTCCATGGCCTAGTGATGCAATGCTGCTCTAAATGACTTGACAACGGCGTCGTGACGTCATAAGTGACGTCACAACATTTATATGGTGCATTTGCCTATCAGCCGTCAACACATAATTTTCTTCAAGGATCGATTGTTAATGAGAAGTAGTCGACTTTTGACCTTTATAGGCACCATCTAGATGCCAAGGAAATGATGTTTGTGGACACTGTTTGTGGAGACGTATGCTCAATCTGTAGCTGATTTTCATTTCTAATACAAGTACTGATAACGAAAAATCAATTCCAGTGACCCATTTTCAACAAAAATGAAACAGTGATGTTCTAAATACGTCATAATATTATTGTGACATCATCATGACGTCATAGATGAAAAACGGCACTTTTTTTGGAATCCGCCGGTGCACTTTCTTATCAGTCGATAATGCATACTTTTTATCTAGGTACGATGATTTAGGAGATGATGAGATATATCGGATTTTTGGCCCCATGCAGTAGGCGCCTTCTTGGATTCATGTATAATCAAAAGTATCAAAGCCGATTTTGGCCGATTTTTTGTCGAGGGCACTTGATACTACATTCTAATAGAATCTGACGAAAAAAAATCTATTGCAATTTGTTCTAGGTTGTTTGCCATCTTTACCTCCTATAAGTTTCTGCATTAAAATACGGCACGTTGTACTTGGTAAACGAAAATGTAAAGTTAAGGTTCAGGACTGATTTAAAGATTATGTGTTAAGATACCTGGTATAGATTTTTGCAACACCATATATTGTAATACAAATATATATAAGTAGTAATATACATGATATGAGCTTGAATACTACAAAGTTGAATTTCTGTAGATATGTTATTTTACTAAGTTCCCATTATCTATTTTGCTAACATTCTGTTGTCTTTGTAAACTGTATATTTTTATGTGAAATAATAATAATAATAATAATAATAATAATAATAATAATAATAATAATAATAATAATAATAATAATAATAATAATAATAATAATAATAATAATAATAATAATAATAATAATAATAATAACAATAATAATAATAATAATAATAATAATAATAAAAACAACAACAACAACAACGAGAGAGATTTATTTTTATTTATTTAAAATCTTTATTAATAAAACCTCTACTTGCAGGTACAACATTAGCATAAGTATAAATTTTACAAATTGTCTAATAAAATAATAAAATAAAGTGACTCTAAACACAGTATAAATTACAAATTAAAATTACAAAGATAGCAAAAGTACAACCGCTAGTTTAATAACACGTATCATGATACTCCTGATATTTGCTGTCTAATGAAATCCTCCTTAATTACTTCAACAAATAATCTCAAAGTGTTGCTATCATTTTGCTTTTGAATTAACACAGCAATGTTAGTGGTGTTAATGTTATTCTTAAAAAACATACGCTTTTGTGAGTCTATGAAAGGGCAGTCGAAAAGTAGATGTTCACAAATTTTGGGGAAGACCACATAAACAAGAATTGTTAGGTATGAGTCCTAATCGGAATAAAAATGTTAAAAAAATTCTTGTACATGAATAAAACTTAGAGCAATGGATTCCAACTCTCTATTTGTAGGTGAAATTGGTAAATTAAAGGACTTGAGTTGTGGGATTATACCAAACCATTCATTTCTGTTTTCTAACAAAGTATAAGTATTGAATTGTCTGTGCCAAAGAGTTTGCTTGAATTTATCCAGATCAGATTTTGTAACAGACCAATTAACTATAGAAAGTTCTTTGTTGTTAATTCGCCCTGCATCTCTAGTAGTAGCTAAAAATTGCCTTAAATTCTAGCATAATATTTTACAAAGCAGTTATATGACAGATAAAAGTTAGTATTAAATATATACAAAAGTTCTTTCTTAACTAGATCATCATCACCACCCTGCAATATTTTACGTAGAAATCTCACATTAGGAGCTTTCATTTCGATTTCTAGAGGAGGCAAACCACATAAAATTTCTAACAATACCCTGCAAGGTTTAAAGGATGAACCCGTTACAGTTCTGAGGACATCATAATACAAGTTATGAAATAATGAATATTTTTAGCTAGCCAAACAATGGCACTGTATAGTAGTATATCAGGTAGTACAAATGTTTTAAACAGTTGTATAATAGTTGCCATTCTCATTCCTCTGAGAGAGAGAGCGAGAGAAAAGAAGAAAAGAGGAAGGGCAAAACGAAAAACGAACCTTATGTCAAAGTACAAAACACATGATACAATACAGTAACTATGTAAATACAGCTGGTTGTTGCTTAATACCTTACTGAAAAACCCGTTCTAGGCTCACTCTATACAGCTATACCGAGCAAAGGAAACGAAGCACAATACTCTGTACACACATTTTTGTTTGTTTGAAGTAGACCTGTCCGAAGCTAAGACCGCCTATAAAAGCAGTCAGCACGTCATTGCAAGGTTTTCATGTTGAGCGTCTTCATTGTGAAACACGCGAAGTTTATTATCAGTAATTTCTAGCGTAGGCCAACGTATAGCATTATCAAGACGTTCGCAGCTGTGATCAGATAATTATTGTTTATATCAGTGAATAACTTTCAACATCTGAGTAAGCTTGTGCAATTTGGAGTAAACGTGAGTACATTTTATATTTTTACTTTCTATGAAGAAAACATCTTTGGTATCGCAATATGGCCACACAATATTAAAATTAAATCAGCATTTCTAATGCGTATGACACATTTTGTGCACTTGGTAAGAATCAACTGTGCACATTCATATTTATTTGTTAACCATATTAACCATGTTTTATTTGTTTAGTTGAATGTTCTCATTGTTTTTATTATTTGAGCTTCGCTTGTACCTAATAAAATTAGTCAGCAAATGTAATAATTAAAATTTTCGCATAATTTGGTTTTTTATTATTATTTTGTGAAATTGTATAAGACGGGCATAACACATGAAGATTATCATAATCTGTTTTCCAATCTCTTCCCAAAATTTTTTGCAGTGCTGTACAAGGGATATCACATAAATTAGGCTCTGCATAGCTTACAATTTGTATCAGAACTAAAATGTCTTTTTTTAATTACAAGATTTAGAGAAATATGCTGGCTAATAAGCAAGTAATATAAAATGAATTTAAATAATTCGATTTTAAAGTTGAAATTACTTCTTGTGGTTGATTCTCTGTTAAAACTTTACACTGTATTCTGTATTAAACAGTTCATTTTTATTCAATAATCATTTGTTTATTTTCAAACTTTATGAATTTTATTTTTCATTGCTCTGAATGCTAGTTAACTTCGTTGTTGAATATCATTAAACAAGGATGAGGGGTGTGTATAATGAAAAATCTGTATCACTACTAAACCACAAATAAACGTGCCGCATGACTGTATTCCATCGGCATAATACATTATAAAGAATATCGATTGTTTATCATTCTGTTGGAAACTTATTTATAGAAGATTAATTACGTCACTGCTCAAATTGCGCAATTTATTAATGAATCTTGTTGATTTAATTTTCGTTTTTAGGTGCCACTCCAATTTTGCAATGGACGCGGGGACTAACAAACATCGAATTCACAGGTCGCCAAATTCCTGCCCGTATGTACGTAGCGGAAGCAAAAGAGAGCGGAAATAGCAGATCCTAAGGGAAGGCGTTCGGCTGATGTAAACGAATAATAGATCAAATATGAGTTTATGTACAAAAGTCTAGTTTATATTTAACTAAACCCACAATTCCTCAATTCTTAAAATCCTGGCTCTTTAAATTTTAATTACCTAATTAGAAGTTTGCCTGATTAGAAATTGTGGAAATTCAATACGTGTGAAGCAGTAACAATTTGTAATTAGGCATACTTTTAAAGCAACATATTACAATTAGGCTTTTCACAAGAACTTCATGTAAAAGACCAGCTCTTTAAGTCAAGTTTTTCTTATAAAATGTTCGCTTACATTAAACTTTGATTTATTTTCCCTGCTTCGAGGTTGAAGTATGTTAGGTAATTTGGCTGAAGAGTTTTTAAACACTCTTGTATATTAATATTAACGTTTCTTTCCAGTTGAAGATGCGGCAACTTCACAGTTACGGTCGTAGATGGGAAGTAGGTACTACTAGGTTGCGTTGGGCGCGGAAACACGATTCAAGTGCGACGTTGGCACTACATAAGGTAAAACTGCCCGTGGGAGTACGAGGACCCGATACAAGCTCCACAACCTCGAGTGATGAGGTAAGCGTGACATTATAGATTCCCGTGGCTGCCCTTATAATATGTGATGATAATAATTTAATCTGATGCCTTCACGCTGAGAAAATATCTCAAGTATCTCTAGTTTTGTCGTGGTTCAATTTTCAGTTATAAGTGCATGTGTTAGGATTCTTTTCACATTATTTTTGCAACAAATGTAGGAACAAATGTAATGAATGAGAACAGTTTTCCAAGCATGGCATTATTATAAAGAGCAGTGAAAAATACAACTTTAAAATCCTAATATGCGAATAAAGTTATGCTTTCTTTAGTGATTTTGACAATCATAATGATTATCAATTATTGTTTTCAATGTAGTATTATTTTCTCTTTTTTATCATTGCTCCTAATAAAAAATGAGTGTTTAGCAAATAGTCAAAAAGATATTAAATATTTTCAGGTATTGTAATGTTTCATTTTCTTCCTTTTCATCGCGTTTATACAACATTTTTTGTCTCATTACATTGTTTTTTCGTCATTTATCTTCAGCAGTGTTTTTGTCTATTGGCGCGTTCAGACATAGAGACTTCTCTCTCAACTTGTTGTGCAACTTCTTTCTGAGAGAAGCGGCCAAGCCGTTCACACGTTGCAACAACTTGCGAGAGAAGTTGCCAAACCGTTCACATTTTGCGAGGCACGTCGCTACATCTGAACGTGCCATAATACAGCCAACGCTCTGACATTGTCTTTGAAAACAAACTTTAATAAGTGTAGAAAGGATAATCTCATCTTTGCTATCGGCTATAACGGTCAGATTCATTATAACGTAACGAATTGTTCCACACCAGATGTCGCACGTGGTAGTGTGTTTGCTAATCATTTTGCAAGGTATTTCCTTGTGTGGAAATTCTCAAATGCTCACAAAGATGTTTAATTTTTTTAATTTGTGTTAGTAGTTTTTTTGACACTTATTTTCTACTAATGTTCAACTTTGACAATTATTTTAGATTCAAATCAATCGTGATTATACGAAGCAACAACAGCAGCATCGACAAAGACCGCAAAAAGATGATGGTATAGCAGTCCATGCACAAGAAATCCTATGACAGATACTGTGGATACTCCAAAATCATGGCAGCAACAAAGCTTCTTCCACCTTGGAACATGGACAGTTCTTTCCGCACAATCTCTTAAGGTCATGTAAATATTACTGATTTTCTGTTGAAATAGTGAGTCCAAGGCCAAAACGTAAATTAAATGGTGGGATTTAAGAATTAGCATTAAAGGTGCTAATACTTAAATAATTAAATTGAATTTAAATACTTTTAATCGCAATATAATAAAAGTTAGAATAAATACAAAAATTTCTCGTTGAAAGTGTCTATTTTTGTTTTTAGTATTTGATCACAATTCGGTCTTAAATATTCAAATGTAAACTTTCTACACGGATTCAATTTACGAATCAGACGTACAAACAACGAAGTCTGTCACTGAAGTTACTCTGCTATTTAAAAAGTTAGATCACAAACTATGAAAAAGGGAGGCTACTGAAAGCAGGGTGATCAGATTTGTTACCAAATTCATCATTTTATGAATATCCGTATGCACAAACGCGAAACTTTCACATCATCATATAGCTTACAGCCTAATGTTTTCTCAGTGATAGTATAGTTTATCTAGAAAAAACGCAAGTTTGAGAACATTTTCTTAGAATTTAGTTGACAGGGGGAAAGTTAAGTGCCTCAAATTTCAATTTTGAAGAAAAACTAGATTACAAGTACTTTGCAATTTTAGTAGAACGATTGATGTTTGTTTTTCCAACTATTTTATGGTCTATGTAATTATTGACTTAAACAAGTTAAAAAAGAGATCGAAGAGCTGATTCTTTAGTTTGAATTTCGTTGTTATTTTTTATGAATACTTCATTTTCAAGCTGCTGCCTGTTTTATATATGTATTTAGTACCTAGTTAATACTATTACGCTAGGTAATTATTACAAAGCGTAATAAGTAAGGCCTATAGTTGACAGAAGAGGGTAAAAGTAGAAAGTGGAGCTCCTTGAGTCACAAACGCGTTTTTCTAAATTTGGTAACAACTTTTTGACACCAAATTTTACCCCCGAAAGCTTGAGAAGCCCCACCTTCACTTATAATGTACTAACATTAAAATTAATTAATAGTTAGTTAAATTAGTCAGAAAATTTTACAAAATCAGCAATGTGCGTGAAGTTTGGTTAGCGTTGATACAAAAATCAGCAGGTATATTTTGTAAAATTTTGACTATTTTAGTTAGTATTTAGTTTAATTACTTTATTTAGTTTTAATTAAGGAATAGAAAATTAAGAAATAGATTCATAGCTACTAACTCCTCTAAATGAGCAGAAATTGCAGTGATGGCAGCTTGAGTTATGAAGTATTAGATGATCAAAAGTTTTCAAGTATCGCTCTTATAATTTTGTGATGATTTTTTTTATTACATTTGGAACTCTTATTAGACATTTTATGTTTGGAAATGAAATTTTACCCTTTTCATCAGTATTGTGAAGTGTAATAAGGAATATTGCATATAACATCTGAGAGAAAAAAATTTTGTATTATCAGTAATTTAACCTAAATTAAACTATACTCGAATGAAGTTTAATTAAAAATAGAAAAATTCATTTTCGACTGGACATTTCTTAGCTATATTATTTTCCTTAACTATCATTATTTTTCTGTTATTTTGCTTAACTGGATAAGCTACTAGTACTTTCTGCCAATGTAACGGGTGGCACTAAAACGTTTTTAGACAAAGGATCAGCCTTACTTAAGGGGCAAGAAAAATGGTACGTGAAGCAGGTTTCAGAAAAAACGTCTTAAAAAATTCTATTGCTTTATAGCCATTCATGCGTATATCGTACTCGCGTTAAAAGGATTTTTAATTTGTTTTCATTTGAAATTTCAAGCGACACTGGTCCGACCGCGCCATCACGTGACGTCACCTACACACATAAATCAGGGGAAGAAAAGTAAATGTATGTCCCAAAAAGCTTTCCATGGAAAATTATATTACTTAGCATTTTGCTTATCTGCTTGATAGACTTATACACGTAACTAGAAAAGAAAATGATTAATTATTTAAAATGCTTTCACCAATTGGTAAAATGTCGCTGACTCATCCTCCAGGGTGCACCACTCACTAACCAAAAACGTATTTTTAATCTTATTGGCGAAATACAGTAATTTTAAATTTTATGTAGTTAGTGACGTGTGCGCTACGAATGCCCTGATTATTTTTTCAAATTTTACACACTGTTATTTTAACTTGTTTCAAATGAGTTATCGTCAAAATGGCTGCGTCTAACAGTCATCGCGGGAGTTTAAATTTACATGTTTTATACAGCGTAACTGCTAACGCAAGCCCTGTATGCAAAAAGGCAGTATATAAGTGGTAAAAAATTTCAAGACGAATTTTTAAGCTTTATGTAAGTGGAGGGTTTTCTTGTACCTTAACGACTCCGTCACTCCGGTTAAGCCGTTTCATTTCCTTCGAAGCATTAGCGTCATTGAGCAAAAACTTAGTATATACAGTGACTGAGAAAAATTAAACGAGTAAGCTTCCCACGCTGTTTCTCTAGCTTTATTTCGTAAATGTTGTTTTTATAATGCGATAATCTTATGAATAGCAGAATTTAAATATACTAAACTTCTTCTTAATATTCAGGCTTTCTGCACAAATTTCTTAATTTTCTAAATTCAAAATTTAAATAACACAGGATCTTTGTAATTATCAGCAGTTATTAATTTTAATTTATATTTTGTACTCCATTTTTTAAGTAAAATTACCAAATTTATTGCCTAATTCCAGAAAGCATTACTGTACTCTTTATGTACATCAATTTAAAATCAAATTAACATAGCATAAGGTTGACTTATTTTGACTTATTTATGTTGTGATAGGTCCTGCTTACAGACATCCGCTAACGCGTTATTAGGTAAAAATCACTTTGTTTTCAATGAACTCGTTTATCAGACCTGAGTTATTGTGTTACCTTTTCTGCAGTTATTATCATTGGGTTGTCTATACGTGGATACCAATAACGCATAACGCATTCGGGATGTCTGGTAAACGCTGCTTTAGTGAGCTTTAAATTTTATCCACTTTTGCTGTAGTCTTTTTACGTTCTACACTATGTTGTTTCAGATTCATACAGCAGCACACATTAAAATTAGACTGTGAGAGCTAGCACACCACAAGAACTTTTGCTGATTGAAAAATACCACATACGAGTGTTTCAGTGTGAGCTTGGTAAGCAAAGCAGTTTTTGTATCTATGATTTTGTATTGAATGAGACCTAAATGAGAAAAACTGATCTGATGTAAGTTTTAATACAGTTTATAAAGTTGGCACCAGTACTTAAATGTCGGGGCCTGCCGCTAATGTTGGATGCTGTAATTTTTTCCGTAACTGACAGTAACAAAAGGAAAAGCTTCACGAGTGCAAAGTAATAACTGACGAACACATTTGGTTGGATAAATAAAAAAAAACGTTTTCTGCAACAGTGTATTAATCTCAAAATTTGCTTCTCAAGCCTTGATCTCGTGGTTT
>JAQGDQ010000285.1:136001-299824 GCA_030141605.1 Tubiluchus corallicola
TGAAGTGGAAGTTTATTTTAAAAAAAGTGTTCTAACCAACAAATGACCGCACACTTATTTTACATCGAATTGCCAAGTTTTTTAAATTTTAACATGAAGACGTTGAAGATAACAGAAAATGAAATATGTACTGCCTTCACCTACTCAAACTATCCTGCGTTAGTATGAGGTTCTAGCCGAAACATTCGGGATTCCAAACCTATACTTGCATTTTGGTTAATAATTGTAATTTTATAAGGTCATATTAAATAGCGAATTAGTTCGCGCAGTAATTCGAGCAGTCCAGCATTATCTTTGAACAGCTATTGAATTAATCTTGATCTATACTAATATGTACTGTACATGACTTTGACATTGACAAATCGTGCTGACGTAGGGCCTACACCCGTTCTAACATACTTTATACCTGAAAACACAGTGATAGATAAAAACAACACTGAATTGTGGGCAGTTTTGTGGAAAAACTGGCAGTTTCACTATGTAAGAAAAACAGCATTTGAGATCACTAGAATGCAAGTTAAGGCCAGGCAAATAACAACGCTTACGACTTAAATTGAACTGACTATCTTTGCTGCAAAATTGACAGATTAGTTTCTTCGTTTCAGAGTGAATAAAAGCAGCAAATATATTATTTTTCACTTCTCAATATTTTTGCTAGCTAATCGTTACAATGATGTACCTACATACAAAGTACGAGTATTTCCTATGCAGATGCTTACTCATTTCTGGATAAGGAATTAAAATTAGCGGCTTTACTAAATCAACTTCCACTTCGGGAAACAAAATATGAATAACATACTGGATGTGGCATTTTTATTATTTTCCTGATTTAGAAATAATGTTTACATTGACCTTTTGCCACTCTCTCTCTTTCACTGTAGTGTCTTCACAAAATGACTACAAATGCATATCAACCACAATTCATGCTGTTGTCTTTTTCATAAGTATTAAGTCTTTTTCTCACACCGAAGCATGAATTAATTAATGTTGAATTGAAAAAGTTTGTTTCAAACTGGACCCCTCTTGTATAGACCAGTCTAAGGACTCTCGTGTTAAAATTTTTAGACTAGCCACTGACTCTCACTTTTTTAAAAATACAGCTTTATACATTTTAGGTGAAAGTGCACCATAAAAATATAAGATTGTGAATTCTATGAAAAAAAGATTAGGTTTACTGAAAAAAAGTTTACTGATTAAAGAGAAATTAAGTCATCAGAGTGAACGATACACAGTTCGACCAAATATGTACTGCGTTCATCCACTCCAAATACTCTGTGCATTCGTGCGTGAGGTACTAGTCGAAACACTTAGGATTCCAATTCTTCTTGCATTCAAAATTTGGACCAAGAGCAGGATTCTTAGGAAAAAAACAAATTTAGCAGTAAAATGATCGTAGATCACATCACAGACGTTTCGGATGAAGTTGCGGAGAGTCTACTTTTTGTTTTGTTGACTAAGATTACTAAGAAATTCCAAGAAGTACGTAGAAGTCTGCCTTAACAACACCTACAAATTGTTGCGTTTCAGAAAGTTGCTTTCGGGTTGTTTTTTGATGATTAACAGTGCCTCGTTATTTTTTTATACAAATATTTGCAAGCAGTCTGCAGGGTTTTATTTCTGAAAGAATCCTGGTCTTGATTCAGATTTTGAATTCAAGAAGAATTGGCTTCTGCTTCGAAAATTTTAAATTGTAAAATACTGTCTTACCTTAGCGATAACATTGTAAATTTTAAATATATTTAGTACAGTAATGTCAGTATTTTAGTGTAGTTTTAGTCATTGTAAATTTTATTTGTTTTTTTTTGCTCTTTTATGCTGAAATAAATAGTAATCAATTAAATAATCTGTTGAATCCCTTGTGTTTCGACTAGTACCAAACAAAGAATAAATCAAGTGAGTGTGAGAGAGGGAGGGAGTGGTAGGGAGAGGAAGAGAGTGAGGGAGAGGGATGGAGCCAGTGGGAATGAGTGGGAGGAAGGGAGGGAGTGAGTGAGAGAGAGAGGGGTGGGAGTGGGAGGGTCCCATGGCATTAGAGTGGGAGTGGAAGGGGTGTGGTAGTCAGAAGGGGATGTGCGAACAGGAGGGGTGTGCAAGTGGGAGGGGGTGTGGGAGGGGGAAGGCAAGTGGGAGTGGGAAGGGGTGTGGGTGTGGGAATGGGAAGGGGGTGTGGGAATGGGAAGGGGGTGTGGGAGTGGGAGGCGAGTGGGAGGGAAAGTGGGGTGTGGTAATGGGAAGGGGCGTGGGAGTGGGACGGGGGTGTGGGAGTGGCAGTGGGAAAGGGGTGTGGGAGTGGGAGTGGGAAGCGGGTGTGGGAATGGGGAGGGCAAGTGGGAGTGGGAGGGGGTGTGGGAGTGGGGAGGGAGAGTGGGAGGGGGTGTGGGGGTGGGAGGGGGTGTGGGAGGGGGTGTGGGGGTGGGAGGGGGTGTGGGAGTGGGAGGGGGTGTGGGAGTGGGGAGGGCGAGTGGGAAGGGGGTGTGGGAGTGGGTGTGGGAATGGGGTGCGGGTGCGGGAGTGGGAATGGGGTGCGGGAGTGGGAGGGAGAGTGGGGTGTGGTAATGGGAAGGGGCATGCGAGTGGGAGTGGGAAGGGGCATGCGAGTGGGAAGGGGAGTGGGAGTGGGAGGGGGTGCGGGTGTGGGAGTGGGAGTGGAAAGGGGGTGTGGGAGTGGGGAGTGGGAGTGGGAGGGAGAGTGGGAGTGGGAGGGGGCATGCGAGTGGGAGGGGGCGCAGGAGTGTGGAGGAGGGGTGGGAGGGGTAGTAGGGCGAGTGAGAAAGAGGGTGAGGAAGCAAGTGAGAGAGGCAGGGAGAAGGAGGAAAGAATCTATTGAGGGAGTGTGTGAGAGATAGGGATGAGAGGGATGTATTCAGCAATAATACATCTCTCTCATCCTTTTACTATGTTTTTGCAGAAGAGAGCATCAGATCCGATGTACGATATACAGTTTTGGTGATAGTGGAGTTACAGACTCATAGCGAAACCACAACCACGGCATACGATGCATTCCCACTGATTGTGCCATGCTGTCTTCCACAGTGACCGCTCCGTGTCATTTTCACAGCAGTTCTACCAAGTGCTATCGATTCTGCCACAGAAAATGCAGCAAGAGTTTTCGTTGTAAATGTTCTTTTGTATTGATATTTTTTGTAACCCTGTACTTTTTTCTAACTTTTGTACTATTATTTCGATTTAATGCACACAAGTTCAATAATTATGTATTTTGTATGATACTGACTTGATATTTTTGATAATTTTATGCCTTTTTTCCCTGTACGCACTCATTATTGTGTAAATTCATGTTTCTGCATACACTTTTATTATTATTATCACAGTTTTTTTACATTAAATTAAAACACACTGTTTATACAATTTTCGTTGTAAATATCGTCTGAGTTGATATTTTGGTAATCTTGTGTTTTTTTTCATTTTCAGTTTAAATACTATTGTATCAAATTTGTAAATAAAGTAATGTATTTAAACAAATCAGTTAGTTATTTTCATTAATTTTTTAAACTAAATGTATAATTACAGAATAATTTTCAATAATTGCAAAGAATTTTCAAGCAGTTTTGGAGAACAGACAATTGTGGTTTACAATTATTCTTGCAAGAGGAAAAAAGAAGTATTAATAATTGGTAATAAGTCGGTATATACAGATTAGCTCTTTGCATGCACAGTTGCTGCAGGATATGGATATAATATTGGATAAAAATGAATTAATTGTTTGCAGTTCGATGCGCAGTTTGTGACAGCTAGAGCGCATGATTCCCTGTCTATAACCTGTATTCTTGCTTGAAATAATGTTTTTTTATCAACATGAATCTTATGCATTTACAAACATTGGGCATGGTGCAGATAAAAATTTAACATACGTGAGCTTCAACAAAAGTTCAGCAAATACGTGTGACTGACACGAAAAGTTTCTGGAACAATATACAAATTCAACACTGTGGTCTCATTTGCCTTCAACTGACCCCTCCCACAATAAGTTTAGCAAGCAAATTTACATTCGGTACAAATAGCAAACAGGGGGAATCCACTAAATATTGACTCTGTTCAGCCTGTGAGGGAAGGCTGAAAATTCATAGTTAACCAAAATCACGAATCAAGATCACGAATATGCAAAGAAAAACTTGTGAAACTGCTGTGTGGGAGGTTTCACGTGTTGACTGGATTTCACTTGCAGCAACCTGCTTGCAGTATAGGTTCCATAAGAGCTAATACACACGCACGCACGCACACACACACACACACACACACACACACACATACAGATAGATATAGGCCTATATATTACTTTCTATATGTAAACATCGTGCACTTCTTTTTTTACTGTTCCATAAGGCAGTTTTTTGAACTCTGTTTTGCTACTGTGTAAACTTATAACAATAGTAAGTCAAAAGTGCATATCAAAATCCAAGGCAAAGGGTAAATCTATGCATGACCTATAATCAAACGTTACTACTTGACTAACCTTAAAACTTTAATTAATTATACTGTTTTGGGTCCCAGGCGGCACTCTTTTACTGAGTTTTGCAGGGTTAGAAATTGTGCTTGTATACAAAGTAAGTGCATGTGTTTTAGCGGTCATGTTTAAAGTAAGTAGCAGTGACAGCGAACAGTTTGAATTAGGAACTGGCCAAGAAATAAATTTGAGTCTATGTTGTGCAAACTGTGTCGTACGTAATCCAGAATGGCAAAGTCAAAGACAAGTAAAACACCAGTGCCAAATGACCATCTACACAATCAGAAAAACATTGATCAAGGTTATGCTTGGACTATCATGTTTGCTACAACTGTACAAGTAACTGTGCAACTGTTCATGCTGAATGTGTTTAGTGTACTATTTGTTGAACTGTATGAATATTTTGGTGCCAAGAAAAGCGTTATTGCCTGGATAGGATCGTGCTTATCAGCTACGATTTTCTTAATTGGACCTTTCAGCAACCTAATGACGCAACGTCTGGGAGTCAGGAAGACAATAATGTTAGGAGGCACTGTTGCTACTCTTGGACAATTCTTGTCTTATTTTGCTACTAACGAATACTTTTTATTCGTCTCTTTTGGAATTGTGACAGGAATAGGTTTGGGGATGTCACATCTACCCGCACTGTACTCGCTTGTAATTTATTTTGAGAGAAGGCGTGGTCAAATGAATGCTCTGACTTTCTGCATTGGCGCAGTTGGTGTTATGTTTTCTGGTCCTTTGACAAATTTTTTTATAGAACAGTTTGCATGGCGGGGAACTATGTTGTTGTTGGCAAGTATAACATCGCAGGTTATTGTGGCAGGAGCTCTTAGCGCTCCTATCAGTTCAAATCAACCCAAGGAAACTGTCAATATGAGAAATGTGCTAGCTTTCCAACTATTTAAAGATTCAAAACTTTGTCTTTACACGATTAACAGTTTCCTTTGGCTAGCAGCACTCATAGTTGTGTTTGGTTTAGCAGTAGATGTTGCTGTGTCCAACGGAATCAATCGACGCCAAGCAGCCTGGACAGTGACCACCATGGGTGCATGCACTGCTGCCATCCGTTTGATGGTCGCGTTTTTAGGGCCTACGTCTAATACATTACGATGGGTATATGCTGTAGGAGGTTTTGTACAAGGCGTCTCTCATGTGCTTATGCCTATATCTACACGTCTCTCTTGCTTTCACATTCTAATGGGTGTATATGGGATGTCTTATGGAGTAAAGGTAGCCCTTCATCCCACGTTGACGATAGAGATGTTTGGATTGGAAAGTTTTCCTCCCGCGTATAGTTTTCAGATGTTGGCAATGGGACTAGGCGGATTAATAGGTAGTCCAGCTGCCAGAACTGGAAACTACAACAATGGATTTTTGACTTTTGGTGTACTTAGTTGCATAGCCAGCTTGTTGTTCGTTGTCGCAATGCGTATTGAAAAGCGAGATCACGAGCATCATAGGACAGTGCGAGAACTAGAAGAAGCTCATGAACTTGGTCCTTTTGTTCACGAGTTTGTTTCTGACACGCGTTTGAATAAAAGGTAGATATGGTTTCCTTGAAATCAATAACGTTAAAATTACATGTTTGGCTCCGTTCTAAAATATCTATTATTGTGCGCAATATTCTAATAAAATCGATAATAGTAAGAGAGCAAAGAAAAAAGAAAATTTTTACAGAAACGTTTGTTAATTATCCAAAGAAGGACATAATTAAGTTGCGGTTTCCCTCACAGCAATCAGGTTTGTCAATGGAATAGGTTGGTGCTTAACAATGTTCGAAAGCGCAATACAATAATTATGATACTATTAAATAACGACCCACATTATAAAACACTTAACTACGTTTATACCGAAAAATGTTTAAAAGTAGTGTTTTCTCAAAACTCGACGCAGCGCGACCATCATTAACTGTTTCCAGTGAACCCTGCTACCGCAAAATCGGCATCTCGAATAACACCTCAACAACGTGAACTCTACAAGGAAACTATACAGTCCAATGAAGCTTCAACGTAGCTTCAAAATAATGCTACCATATGAATTTTATGACCGTCAGTCAGAAATTTAGTACAATAACAGTTTAGGAACTCATGTCTAATAAAGGAGTTGTTGGAATCCCAAGATAAAATGATAACAGGATAATATGATGGAATCCCTAATAAAGAGCTTTGTGGCTAGTGCTTTTATGTAAATAATCGACTGAAAATAAATTTTTGCTTACTTATTTACTTATATGAGTCGGGGAAAATGGCTTGAGTTTTGAAATGCGAGGTCAAATAGGAATGAATCCTTACTCAATGAGGCGTCCCCAGAAAAATACTGCGGCTCCTCCCAAGTCGTAGCATGTATTCGCTAATTTCATATTCATGTACGTACACATAATACGTATACGTATACGTAATATATACATACTTGTCAATACCAATTATATCTAACTTTCAAGGCCACTAGAAATACTGCGACCTGAATTAAAACTAAATAAAAGATAAAACAGTACAGACACACACGCACGCACGCACGCACGCACGCACACACACACACACACACATATGTAATAAAAACATCTTTTTAAAAAAAAGAAAAGTATGCCGACGATATCGTGCTGTTTTCTACGAGCCAGACAGGATTGCAAAATTGCTTACATCGATTAAACGCATATTGCAATAAATGGCTTCTTAACATAAACACTGCCAACACTAATGTCCTTTATACATAAACATTATTTATTTTGAGTAGATTTACAACACAGTGGATTTACAACAACATTACTGATCACAATACTGTGATCAGTAATAGTTACTATGTGCAGTGATGAAATATACAATTGGTTAGTTCGAGCATGTAATAACTCAGAATACTTAATTCAAAAATACGACTAGTTCATTAGTTAATATTTAATTAAAATTTACAAAACCCATGCATTAGATACGATAACAGAAATGGTTCTCGATGTACATAAACCTATATGCCCATGCAAAGTATAAGTTGTACATTGTAATGTACAATGTTGCTACTTAATTCAGAAATTCAATGCATGTGGAATTAATACAATTAGTGTAGTATTGCAGTTATTACAGCAATACATATAGTTGTTTCTAGAATAACTCGTTTATTAATGAGTACTTGATTGAGAGACAGTCTACAAAATAACTTAAAATACAGTTATACGTACAATCAGTTCACAAAACGTTTAGTGGACTTTAGGTAGTTCTGTAACAGTTTAAAGATAATGCCACTGGATGGATGACCTGATCTCTGAGTTTATGAAAAATGTCGTTGTGTATAATAGCTGGTCTAGGGTTGGCGTGTAATTCATTAGTTATGTGCCGATAATAACAGAGCTGATCCAATAATAGTGCTCTGTGTATGTCATAGTTTGTGCACTCAAAAAATTAATGGCCGGGCTTTCAGTCGAATTGTTGTAGCTACATGAAGGGTAATCGATAATATTCCTAGCAAACAAATCACCTTTTAATTGCGAAAAATTGGCAATAAATCTATTTGTTGAATCTAATGTCCTTTAATAAAGGAGGTCACAAAATTACTAAAAATGCATTCACGTTAGGCAACGATAACCTGGAAATTGTTCAAAAGTCAAAACTATACATATCTAGGAATAACCTTTAATGCAAGTGGCTCCTTTAATGCAGCTAAACAAGAACTGCATAATGAGGCCGTCAAAGGTTTTTCAATCTTAGATAAAAAATATGGGATACAAATGTAATAACGATATTATCTGACACCTTGATCAAACCAGTTACCTCGTGTGAGATTTGGTAACGCTTTACCTTTTACAACGAAAAACTGTAGAGTTTACATTATGGACTTTCCCGCAGAAAATACAGTACTGACAAATGTTTGTTGTTAAGAAAAAATGGAACTTAATCCTGTAAGCTACGGTATCTTGAATTACCAAATGATGATAATTTTTTATTTCGTAAATATATACAAGTGGGTATATACAAAAGAGGCCTCTACTTGCAGGCCAATAAATTACAGAATCACGCGAAATAATTAAACACTTTACTGTAACAAACAAATATCTGGATTGCCACTTTGCGCTTAGTACGCCAGCTTCAAAAGTTTTACGTACAAAACGCTCAATAGTTAGTTACACACAAAAATTACCATATACAGCCACACTTTATGGAATACTAATACTTATTACCAAGTAGTAATCATTCTAACAAAAAGAATTTAAATATATTTGCAGATTTCAACTGTTTAACTTTGACGATCTTTATTTACAAGGAGCAGAGACTCTTAACATAATTTAGTGTCCTTAAGCAAAAATTTCTAACAAAAACGGTCATGCAATAATTATTTGCCTGTCATACCCTGAACAGAAATTTGTTAAATTTACCTTGTCCATTTAATAAACTAAAGGCGGTTGTTTCAATTTCCCTTTTTTCTTAGTTAGAGAAAAATTTAAATAGTTAATGTTTAAATTGTGCTCTATTTCGGTAACATTACCAAAGAAGCGATGAAATTAATTTATTTCCCACAGATGGGCCAGAAAGTAAGACATTTGCCTCTTAGTGAATCTAAAAGTATCAATTGCCATCCTCCAAGTGCAATAGAAAGTACTCACTGAATTACCAACACATCCTTTCACATTGGCCAAATTTACCGAGAGTTTGTAACATTGCCTATAACTATGTTGGTAGCCAAATTGCCAAATGTTGGTTTCCAAGCATTTTTGCTCTAAACAAGTCATTTTCATCACAGTTAAGTGCTTTGAGAAAAAAACTTTGAGATAAACCGTATGTCAAGTCCAGTTTGTTTCTGGCTGAATGAGAGGTTGAGCCGGTTGCCTTCTTCACAGCCTCATATAAAATAACACCAAACACTGTCCCGCTTAAAATTCCCAGAAAAACTATATGACCATACAGAGCTGTTTGGTGTAGAGGAAAAGACAATAACTGTTCTTATGGAGCACTGGAACCAAATCCCTTAAAAAAAATAAAAACCTGTGTGGGCTGTTGGAAGAAATACCGTCTCTAGGGTTTTTGAAGCTATCAACACTCAATAATGGTTCAAGTTGAGAAGTTCGTGAGATAAGTTTTCCCTCTTCCAAAAGCACAGCCCAAGGGGGAAGCATTAATTTAGAAAAGGTGTATGCTATAGAGAAATTCCCATCTTTGAGAAATGCTGTTATATTACGTTTTGGAAGCTAAGCAATGGGAGCATTTGAAAATCTTCCATTACCTTGTATCAGTTCATATGAAGATGTAATGATACTAATTGAGCAAGAGAATGCTGATGACTTCATGCCTTTGGAACTAAGAGCTGGAAAATCTGGTGATCCATATGCCTTAAAAACACCTCAGGGGTAGCCCGTGAATGGTAAATTAGCCATGCCTCTGACATCTGCACCCATTCCAGAAACGATAAATGAATCTTACTGTCTCAGACAATGAGTTGTCGCATCAAGTTAAGTGTTTTTGCAATCCTTCGAGAACTCGGATGTCGGAAAACAAACCTCTCCCGAGAACTGTTTTTTCTCATTTTTGAAAATCAAGAAGAAAATTGCTGCAAAATGTCGCAAATTGTGTGCACACTGTACAAATTATCAATGTCTTCTTAATAAAGTTTAACACTATAGGGCAACTAACGTCCAAAAAGACAGGAAATCTCATTCAGAATTAAAATTTACGTTGTTTTCTATCCCACCAGCCCCGGATTAACCATTCAGTAAAACAAGTACGTGCTTAGGGTCCCAGTGAAACAGGGGCCCCGCACAGTTTTTTCAAATCGAATAATTACCCAATAGTAAAATGTACTGGAATATGTGTGGCGGTTTCTGTGTTTGTTTACAATATGACAGTAATCATGAGACAGGATACAGGGAAGTTAACAAAAAATAATCAAATGATACAAAAGAAAATTTAACACATATAGTTTGCGGACTTTGTTCTCCTTGTGGCACCACATATTATGTAATCAAATGTTTGTAGGTGAGAAACTCTTGGTTAGGTTGCAACCCTCTTGACAAGGTTTCAGCTAGGTGGTTTGGTGGAGCCCCGTACGTCCAGAGTAGTTTGGGGCGAAGCCGAGACCGCCAATGCATTTCCATCAATTAAGAACATTTGGAAGCATTTAGAGACGCCTGGAAAGCAGACCTTTTACACTTCGTTCAAAGGAAAAGTGTACTTTTTAAACTTTACTACGGTTTCCAACCACTACATTTTAGGTTTCAGAAATTCCTAACACCAACAAGCCAAAAACCTAGGAAGTTCTCAGTAAGTGGTGTGAAAGGCTTCTTGTCTTTCTTGCTGAAGCTTGACTGATATTAAAGTCACTTTAATGGCAATAAAGTTTCCTTGTGTGATTAATTATTGTCCATTAGTTATAGGTTTACACATCAAAGAAAATCGTTAATGTAATTTTGTCCTTTTTTAAATACTTCAATTTCTCTTATTCTGCTAACATTTAAAGTATTTCTGAGGAAGAAGTAACATGTTGGACGTGAGAACGGGATAATACTTGTAGATGTGGGTGACACACGCTGTATGCGGGTGAATTGTTAGGCATGTTTGCAAAGTTTCTAAATTCTACAGAAATATACTCGCATTTGGGAATATAACGGAAACTATACGCTGAGATAGACAGCATGGTGTCTCATTTTTATGTTAACACCACCTGAAACAAGCTTTACCGTCGCTTTGCGTAGATGAATGTTGCCATGGCAACCAGCGTGCGAAGGCTTCACCGGCTCTAAATGAAATTTGTCTTCGTCTAGCAGCGGTAGGAACTGGCGCCCAAGAGTCTGTATTGAAGCCTAATCATTTACAGCACAGCAGAGCTGCTCAGAATTTATATTGCGTTACCTAGGTTACCTGTAAAGTTAATGCGGCATTTTGTGAATTGTCCAGCCACAGAAGAAGGTTCATTTTTCTTATTGTTCAATAGGAGTAATTAGGCCTATCACCATCTCGTTTATGTTAAAGCCTTAAACTTTTACTTTGTGGAGACCGACTGGTGTTTTCAGCAAATTTTTTTATAACTGCTGCGTCATCGACACAACTCAACGTAGCTTATACATAAGCAAAATCCTTGACATGCCTAGCTCTAATGATGTATTGGACAAGGAGCTGATTTCAATCCCAGAGCCATACAATATAATGTTATTTAGACTGAAATTAAGAATATCACTATTTTTGTCATCTGGTTTAACGCGTTTTGATAGTTAGGCAGCACCTAGCTGCGAATGTTCACTCAATTCGCATAAATACTTACTGCCTCAACTTATCTGGTGCTTAGCCTTTTCCTTCCTGGTACGTAGGTTAAACAAGACATATTTATAAAATTTAAATGTGTGCATTTATAGCAAAGTTTTATTTAAGCAAAATTGTCTTATGACGGAATTAACACTGGATTTAACTTGAGAGATATCTTCCACTCAATTTAGTTCAAGTTCCTATTTTGTTTAGAAGAATGTAAACTCTTATAGTTGTAGGCTCTTGAAGTAGTTAATTATAACCAATCATCAACCGTTAATGGCAATTTACCTGATAAGGTGATGAACACAATAAACATATCTTGTAAGGGCGGGGGCAAGCTATAATTATTTATCACAGAGATTTAAATTTTTTATTTTATCTAATGATTAGTTATGTTATTATTTGTTGGTTGCGCTGTAAGTAAATTTAGGACTGATTACGCAGCAGCCAAATAACAAGAACCGTAATTTTTGCAAAGTATTGGAAATGCATTTTGTTCTCTATTAAATATTGTTAACTTCAACCAGATGGTACAGTGTAATGGATAACTCATCTGGTGTCCGACTGAGAGGTAGTGAGTTCGATACTGCGGCTGGGTCACACCAAAGAGTATAAAAATGGTACCTGCTGCGTGGTGTTATGTAGTTGAAGAATTGTTATTTACAGTAGGCAAAAAACCATTTCTGCTTGTATTAATTATTAATCCGAAAAGCCGACTTTAAACAATGATTGTCATTATTATTATCATTATTGTTATTATCAATATTATCATTATTATTATTATTATTATTATTGATATTAGCAACAAGAACAACAATAATAACAATAATACTAATAATACTTATTAATCTATTAATTCGCATTAAATTCGTTCGGGCTCCCATTTTCCTTTGCATGGATTAGAATTAGCCAAAGTTTAATATTGTCGCCAAGGTTATCATGAATCACGATCGTCAGTCAAACGCGTTGCCGTGTGCACGATCGCTGTTACAGCTCCTGTTTAGCCTTTATTCCACATGTCTCACTGTAATATCTAATTACAACGGAAGCCCTGCTTGTACGAAATATACTGGCAATCACATGACTTATTGGCATTCATAAGTTTTTGTACTGCAGAAAGTAGACCATAGGATAACCGCACGTACATAACTGTTGTTAAAGAAGCTAGTGAAATTCCTTTGCCATTTTGCTATTATTTTTGTGAGGGAAATGACATTGAAGAGATGAAATAAGCCAGAGAGAATTTAATGCACAAACAGTTTAAAAGTGGCAAAGTCATTGCAGCAATAGCCTCACATACTTCTAGAGCAAAGTTAAGGGAAATGAAATAACGACAAGTTAGTAAAATGCAGCGGCAGCAAATAATTTAGATGGTAATTCAAAACCAGCTGATACTGGAAGTGACTTTGTTAATGACGATGATGCTTGTGGTTGTGCTGTTGTTGTTGCTGTTGTCTAGTAAAATCCACTGATAAAATTTTACCAGTAATATTAACGAGTTTGTGGTTCTTTTGATAAAGTTTGCATTACTGTATTAAGTAGTATAAACTTTAGGAAAAGAACTGTTACAATAGCAATTGCAACCTGGCTCGACGTTAAACTAACTAACGATTATTGGAATAGGGAAACGAGCTCAAAGGTCAATTATTAACAAATTCTGTTAAACATTTGATTCTGTTGCCTCTTGTTTGGCGCTCAACAGTGACGAATATCGCACATCAGACATGACTCGTTAATGCTGTCAAATCGACTGTTTGTTTTGTTGTTCTGCTGCAGTGCAGTTGTGAAAGGGGGATATTACACAAAGTGGGCAAAGAATGTCATAACCCCCCTCCAATTTTCAGTTATGGGGTCTGGGGAGAACTATAAGCTTCACAGAGGGGTTTGTGACGGCGCTCAGCCGCGGACACATTTTCTTGCATTTAAGGTATTTTAGAGGCCCAAAATAAGACATAACTTAGGCTGCATTGGCTTTTACAAATGTTAAAAACTAATAGGCTTGCTTTCAATGAATTTCTTTAGAAAAGAGGATATAATAATACATGTGACCTGTACCATGATGCAAGCATGTACGTACCGTGCAATATGAGCCTAACAATCTGAAGCAAAGAGTGATTTTGCAACCTAAGTGTGAAAGAAAGTTCGAAAGCTAGCCTTTCACAAGTAGGCCTATCCCCAATACTTTTTCTTTTGAAATAAGAACTATAACAAGAAGATTCTGCACTGCCTCTGCCTCCTGTCACAACGCTACTGTTCTGCTGCCCACATGTACAAGACGTTCTCTTTTTTTACTCAACCAAGATGTAGGGTTTTGAGCCTATATTAGTAAATTTTGTTGTAAAAATGTAGTAGTTTGGTGATGTTGACTTTCATATGAGATGAGTGTGAAGCCTGAAAATGCCAAGATAAACCAAGCCTATCCTACATTTTGATTTTGTTTGTTATTGGCCAATGAAAGGTCTTGGTATTCCTATGCAGTCTATGACCTGTGCATGAACTGATGCATTAAAATTTTATAATGTTCAATTTTCGCTTAAATTCTTGTAGAACAAAACTGTCTTGAGATATGCAATTTTTTTTGAAAACTATCTGTATTTTCCATAAAACCAGGAAATAACAGATTTAGAAGGTTGCATATCTTTAAAACAGATAGAGGTTTACAAGATAAACAAAATAAGATAGAGGACCTATGTTCGGCAAGAAAAACTATAATAATCAATTTATCATAGTGTTAAAATCGTTCATTGAATTAAAAGAACCTAAACGTCCTTATGATATTTTAATTATTAAAACTTTTTTATTTTCCCCAATTTGCAGAAATATACAGTTAACAGTTTTAGTCATACCCATCAACAGTTAATACAAAATTCCAACATATCGCAATTAGACAAAAATAATTTACAGATTATGAGAACATTAACAACACGTAAGGTTTGGAACTCTCTATATCCACTGTTAAAAAGAATCATAGCATTAAGCTATTTCTGTATCGCAAAATTAGTGAAAGTGTTTCGCAGTTAAACATATAACAGTTTACGCGATGCAACATTATTAAAGAAACTAACTATCTTTATGGTTTTCTGTATAAAGACGATTATTTCAACATAAATTAATTAATTTCAGCATTGCAAATGTCCTGCAAAGGTTCTTTCATAACATCTGTAAATGCGCAGATTACCTTTGGATTTCTGTCTATGAATGTGGATTCTTTGTTATTGGCTTGCAATTTAGTCACTAAATAAGTTCTTCTTTCGGCATTAATCAGTTCACAATCGAAAAGAATATGCCCTGTAGGCCTTAACAGCACTGAGTACTCGCAAGATACTCACATACTCATAAGATTGTAGTTTCTACTACTGAGTCACATAAAAGTAAATGTATAATAAGATGATTAATTTATTCTATAGATATCTAGATACCGGTTACGTTCAGAGTCAGGTCGCCCCTATGTCTCACCCTATGTCTCAATAAGGATAGTTGAACAACCTTTGTTTGGATTTTCGTTGCTTTCTATTGAAAAATTCCAGCTTGGTCCGGGCTCTCGCATTACATTTATTTCGCATCTTGGATCCTCGTACGCAGTATATAATAGGTATATACCTATTAGCGATGGCTGATATATATCTATTAGCAATGACTGGTATATATTTATTAGCGATGACTGGTATATATCTACTTGCGATGACTGGTATAATATCTATTAGCGATGGCTGATATATATCTATTAGCAATGACTGGTATATATTTATTAGCGATGACTGGTATATATCTATTAACGATGACTGGTATAATATCTATTAGCAATGACTGGTATATATTTATTAGCGATGACTGGTATACATCTATTAGCGATGACTGGTATATATCTATTAGCGATGACTGGTATATATCTATTAGCATCGCACATTGGCTAGAAGCTTGATAAGCGTTCTGATCAGCATGGCTTCTGATACTTTGCATCTGCATGGTACCTTTAAAGACATCCGCCACCAGCTTCCACAAGAAGCAGGTGCGTCTCTCAGTCCTTTGACTATGATGTTGTGTGCGCGTGTGTGAGAATTTTGTAATAGTCGCTATTACATATTCGGCCCTGTAAAAGAAAGCAAGAAACAAAACTTCACAATAAAGCGACTTTATAATGGCACTTGATAGTTACATTCTTCACTAGAGAAACTTTCAAGCAAACTTTAATTTATTGAAACACATGATGGGGTTATTTGTGACCAGTTCGCCATGGCAGTTGTCAAACTGTTTCAGTTTTCTATTTAAGTTAAATTTTTACATTATCCATTATCCAGCTACATAGTGTAAGAAAACGTGTACAGTGCTGCATTCAATTTACGAAGCTGCTGCAAAATTTATCAAGAGCAGTCAATCTGTGAATGATAGTTTGTAGCGTGGGACTGTTTTAATGCCCGTCATAACATTTGTTTCTATTTAGGTTGAATTAATTTCCGTAACCGCCATTGGTGTTAAACGAAACAACATTTCTTCAGGCTCTGCGACTGTTAATTTTCATGCTTGAACTGCAGTAAAGCTCCTCCCACATGAGCTATATCAGATAATGTAGAGGCGCTAAGATATAAGTGGCTTCAATTTGGGACAGTGAGTTCTTCGCTTCTTCCTTGCCATTTTGAGACCACATCAGTCTCGAATAAATAGATTTCTTCAAAATTGTGGTTAATAATAAACTAGTTTTCAATTTTTTACCAACATGTCTAAGTGTTCGTTTTAAGTAAATAGTTTAGAACCTAGAATGAAGCAAAGTATACTTATTGTGATCTTAATTTTCAGACTGTTGATGGGTGATGTGGAATAAAAGGTATTATAGTTTTGCAACCAAAATTTCTCCGAAATAAAAGAAATGTTTAAGATGCAAAATATGAAAAATTCTTAAATGAGCATAGATTTGATTTTTGGGATCATTTTGGATTAGTTCATCAACGATACACCCTCAATTTTGGATTACAGGCCAAGAACTTTTAGACTAAGCTCCGGTCAGTGGTCACAATGTGTGGTCACGTGTGGCTCAGTCTTCACATGATCCACTACACAGGAACAAAGTCTAATTATTACACTTGTGATTGTGGCTGGTATGAGCTTAGCCTATTATTAACCACACTTTTTTTGCTTATTTATTAACCAGGCCCAGTGTTGTTTAACTTTCGTTGATAGACTCACTATGATCATTTCAATGGTAAAATGGGTTTGACAGTACTGACGATTAAAAAAGAGGAAGGTACCATTGTTTGAGTACTTAGAAAACTAAAATTAATGTCAAATCCTAGCTTTGCACACACAGTTAAAACACATTTTAACAGTGAAATACTGCAGTTTTCCAAAAAAAATATTGAAACAAAACATAAAATAGGATCCATGCATAACCTTTATTTATTTAACCAAAACAACCAAAGATTGTAGCAACTACACGCACGCACATACTTATGCACGCACATTTACTAGGTTTAAAGAAAGAACCCTTTACAATGCTACTGAGCTATACTTATTATGTCTATATATATAATTAACGGGCATTGCACGTTTATTGAATTTCCAATTGTTAAACCTCTGTGAATCTGGAAACAACATGTAATAAATACATTTTTTCTCAAGGGAGGCTGAAACAAACGAAACAAAAATTGAAGTCATTATTATTAGGCGGTAGTAGTGGCAATAGCAGTAGCAGTGATGCGTGAGGTGGCAGAAGTACAGGTAGCAGCAATAGGGGTGGTTGTATTATTATTATTATTATTATTATTATTATTATTATTATTATTATTATTATTATTATTATTATTATTATTATTATTATTATTATTATTATTATTATTATTATCAGTAGTAGTAGTAATAGTAGTCGTAGCAGCAGCAGCAGCAGTAGTAGCGGTAGTAGTAGTAGTAGTAGTAGTAGTAGTAGTAGTAGTAGTACTAGTAGTAGTAGTAGTAGTAGTATCAGTTGTTGTTGTTGTAATAATCTTTACTGATACGGCGAATAGGCCATACAAAAAACCCTCTAAGACAAACAACGAGAAAAACAGTACGGTACCTGTAATAGTGCGTCTACTGTGTAACCAATAAAAAATTTCAGTTGCAATTATAACTCAGTACAAGTTTAAAGTCAAATAATGCACATCTGCACATGGAGATGATCTTACTACAATTATTGTTAAAGATTTTTTTAAATTGGTGAAGCCGAATTATTGATTTTTTTTCTTTTCTGGTCTGTTTTAGTGCCCTCGCACGCAGCATGGATTTCAGTTTGTACAATACCATAAGTGCAAAATCTTTGCTTTTATGGGGTTCTTGACAAGCCGCCAGTTTCAGTTCCCTACCTTGTAAGTCATCTTGCAGGTAAAATCTTTGAATTTATGTTTGGTATCATTCATCTACCTGCAGTGTACATTAGACTGTAAATTAACAAATTTGAAATGTTTAACTAATGACATGAATGATTAATCCAATAAATTTTATCGTTGATACCTGAAAAAAGCCATGTAGAAAAGCAACTATTATCCTAATAGAATACTATCCAAATTCTATTATTAGTAATGATGTTGCCGAGAAATGAAACAAGTTCAACTGTATGTGAAATCATCATTCTCATTAAGATGAGGTGTCCACCTAATGGTTACACCATTGTCGGTAAGGACTTGGGAAGGACTTTACAATTCCCCACACAATTTAGATAGCCTAACACTATGTCTAACCCTGACCCTAATCCTAATCCGTTTCACGAAATAATTTCTTGTGTTTGGGGATTTGTAAACTTTAGCCAAGACTTGAATAACATGTGAATATATTTCATTGATTGAACAGTTCCAGATAAGAACAAGAACAAAGTCAGTCAGTTGCTGAAGCCAATTTGCCATACACGCTGAATTCAGCATGTATGGCCACTGGCAGTATCATTGTCGTGGTACAGTCTCTCCCTTTCTTGCTGTTGTGGAAGAAGCGCACCGACCGGCTGGTTGGAATCAGACGAGATAGCGCAATCCTTCGAAACGGAGGCACACAGTTTTGGCTAAACATTATAACAATACAGCTGCAAAAACACTTATACAAAGTATTCCGTTTGAAATTAATCCAAAACTGCAGGGAAACCCCACGGATTACAATATCCAACAGTTTCCCTTCACGTTTTCTCGCAGCACTTTTGTATTTAATTTTTACAGGCTGTTGTCTTTCGCAACGTCACAATAAACGTATCATCTGTATCTGCAAAGGTATCGATAGTTAATTAAAAGATTTTTGTATGCGGTTGCGTGTTTACCAAATAGTCTTTGAGGAACAGCTCGCCTTTTCATCATGGTTCACATGTTCTTATTCAAGGTACAGCATGATAGAGACTAAACATCACTGGAAGCAAAGAAGGGCGGGCAAAGACATCGGTACGCCAGTTTAGTCTTTCTGGTAACACTTTTGTTGAACATTATCATTTCGACAAAAGGTTAATGTGGCAAAAACTTTTACATACTGTGAGTAGTGCCTTTTTGATTGATACCCATTTTCCCTTTCAAACTACCGATTTTCCAAAAGCTGGTCGATGGGCTTCTCTCAAATTCTATCCAACAGCAATCGCTGCTCCCACCAAAGCTACTTTATTGTAAAACCTCATTTCGAGCTTCAG
This sequence comes from Tubiluchus corallicola, assembly GCA_030141605.1. NCBI lineage: Eukaryota > Metazoa > Priapulida > Priapulimorpha > Priapulimorphida > Tubiluchidae > Tubiluchus > Tubiluchus corallicola. Next base: position 155,314 of record JAQGDQ010000285.1, read on the forward strand.
TAGCTACTTAGATCAACCCTCTCAAAATGCAAATGCATGCCTAATAAACCTCTATTTTTCAAACGATCACGAAAGTTTATCGAGAGATGAAATTGTGCTATTAATGATTCCAATGGATTAAACATTAGAGAATGGAGAAGAGTTAAATCAAGATGACAATAAACCTATATAGATAGATATCGTCTTTATTTACCACATATTTACAAGTTATGTATGATACAAGAATCAGAGATAACATGGCAGTTATTTTCTAAAGAAAAATACTGACGATGGCAATAGCATTATAAATTAAATAACTACCTAAATGTTTACATGTCTGATTCTCTGAATTATCATAAAATATTGTAAAACATTGTAATATTGAAGAAGTTCGGGCAAATTTAGTAATATGATCTCTGGCTGGTAATGATTTTGGAGCTACTACAATGGACCAAGGCACCAAGCCAAGGTACAAACATTCTACATTGCAACCTAACATTATAAAAAAGCAGTCATTTTGTCTCGAAATAAGAACAAAATGGCTGCTATCATTTAGCTAAACTGGTTACCCTTTACCTTGAGTAACAAAACACACATATATAGTATAATGGCTGCCAATGACAATAATTTCTGACAACTTCCACACGCGTTTAATACATGTGTTTCCACGTAGTTTATTTATAGATACATTAATATGATGCCTAATTATTTGATAAAAAATATAGGCTTATCACATAACAGTCACTGTTATACAATCTCAATTTCTCGTTTTTAAGCCCACAATGTTTTTTAGTTTTAGCATTTTTAAAGATACGACAGGGCCAGATCGTTGCATTCTTCATTACCTTTTTGCTTTTCTGTTACAGTTAGACGGTTTCAGTTTTTCTGCTCCGAAAATCTGGAAGTGGTCCGTTGTTTTGGCATGCTGGTAACGTGTATTCTCAAGCAATAATAAGCGCTGTACTATTAACTTGGGAATACTCAAGACGGGCACGCCTTTTAATAGGTCTCTCCGCTTGAAGAAACATCGGAAAACATTTTCAAGACAAAACTGATTAACATACTGATGGCTTCATGAAATACAATCTTCTTCGTTATGTTTTCATGGTGAGTAAAAGTCTCTTTTAGTGCTTCCATTTTGTTCTTCTATTGTATGAACAAACTTGCACGGTTCCAAAAGTCCATAGCTCATCTGGTGCCAAGTCATATCCTAGACATGCTCGTTAGGTATCCTTTTACGCGATAGATTGTTGATTGCATCGTTGTTATGTCATTTTGTTAGTTTGGTGATCGCATTGTTTGTGCTAATTTTGTTCATGAACATATTCAGTAAATTTCATAGACCTTTTAGTTTTATTGAACCGTCATGGTGTGAACATTCAAGTTTACTTAGATAATGGAGTAAACGGATGATCTTCAGTTGGATGGAGATCTTCAGTTGGATGGAGATCTTTCCCTTCGTCAACATTTTTATAATTCCATAAAATTACCTTTGCCAATTGGTAAATGAAATCAACAGTCTTTAAATGAGTTATCCTGTACTTACTAGTGTTGTGTAAAATGTAATAAAAAAGCACTTCACAGCACCACTAGTATGAGTGTACTTAAGTTTCAGGCTTTTAAAACAGTTGTCATTTTGCTTTCATTCTTTCATTTGGTTTAAACTATATTTAGCAACTGTAGTACCACAATGATTAGAATGGATACACACATGATCATTAACAATTATGAAACAGCATTAAATGATCAGCTAACAGGCTTTTATGCAAACCCATATAAAAGCCTCTCACGTGAAGGCAGTCATGACAAGTCATAAGTCATAAGAAGTACAATAGCTTGGTGAGACTATATATATATATATATATGAACATTACATAACATTAAAATGTTTATTAATAATATAATATAATGTTTATTATAAACATTATATTATGTACATTATATAATTTTTTTGATGAAACTAAAATTGTAACAACCAGTAACAAAAAGAAAAACATTTGCAAAGGAGAAAGAATGGTGAGGATTAGTTAGGGGAGGATGATACAATGATATGATAGATGAAACGATGAAGTGGATGATTAATGATACTCAGATTATCGACGTACAGGAGAAAGATCGCATTGATTTTCGTATATTAGCGAGAAGAAAATGATCAAAATTCATATTGTTAGTTGGTTGTAATGCTTTAAATGAAGTTTATAGGGATTTGTTAAGGTTACATTTGTTAAATTTACATCTTGCAATTCGTACCATTCGTACAATTCGTACCTAAAACAGTTTATCGAGTAAAGGCTTAAGTAAAAGAGCAGGTGTATGCTACTGTGAATCCATTTCAATTTGTTCATAGGGTTATAATTTATGCATTTTATGATATTTTTTATTAAATCTCCCCAAACAAGCCAGCAGCCACTCGGAGATAGAGCAGAGCAAATGAAAATATGAAGACAATTTCGGAAAAAGAGATTCTTTATTTTATTTAAAACGTAACCTCATCAGTACAAGTAATGCATGATATCAAAATGTACACGTAACTCAAGTAAACTTGAAGTGGGCGAGGCTGTTGTTAACCGAGAAACATTTTCAGGTACTGATAATTCCACGGGTAAAAGGCGCTAGCAAAATAATGTATTTGTGAGCATGCAACTGTACTACATCTAGGAATCTCCAGAGTAAAATTATTAAACATTCAACATTTAACATTTAACATTTTATTACATAGTACTAAAATATATACAATAGAAAATAAAAGAAGACATACAAACAAAACATCAATTTTGAAATATAGCGACACTACAAGCAAACAATTGTTGATAAAACAAATATGATTAAAGTCATTCCTGTTATTAATTATTTTGGTCATTTAAATGAAGAGTTTAATGATGATGCCCTGCCCGGGCGCATTTTTTATGGAAAGCAGTAATATCAGTACTATGACCAAACTGTCAGTATTAGGAACCAATGTCGTGAAGTCCTGAGTTTGCATCCTCCATTAAAATAGCAATGAATGTTGCTTAGTGTAACAACATGCAGAGCAACCAAAACTCGGGCTTCCTTTAAATATAATAATAACATGCAAATTCTGCAATAACGAATGATTTCTCATCCATTTTCTTCTTCGCTGAAATCGAACAAAGGCGCAGTTTCTAATTCCCAACCGAAGATGATGAGAAGCCACATCGTGTTATAGCTTTAGCCTGTTAGGCACGAACTAGTTGATACACGGTAACAGCCACTACGCTGAAACGCTACGCAACGCGCAGGGCCGAACACGCATGCATGGAATCCATGGCTTCAATAGAAATCTGTAACATACGTTCCATATGTGACAAATTTTAGTTACATTCATGAGTATTTCTATACCTTAAACTCATCGAAAAACCAATCTGCTACCCGGATTCGCATTATTCCCGACACTTTTTGTTTCGCTTGGCTTAATTCTGTCATTTCATTAATGAATTACGAGAAATTCGTGTTACACAAAGAACAAATTGTACAGAATAATGTACTCGAGCAGGGAAAAATATCAACTAAATGAAAAAAAAACTGACATGCACCAAGCAAATGAGATTATACCGTACCTATGATTTCTTGGTATTGACAGTTCTAAGCTGGGGAAACGCCTTTTGTCTTTCCATTCTTTCTGTCCTTTGGTTTTAAATATGTCTGTTCTACTCTATTCGCCTGCAAAAGTAACGTACCAAAATAACGAAATAAGTTAGTCACTTTCACTGCCAAATATTCGCTTTAACGCAAAATTTGTCACAATTTTTGTATCGTGCAATATATGCTAGCATTCTCTCAATGGAAGATAGCAGATAGCACCTACAATCTGCTGAGGTAGCATGAAGCCAGAAAGGGAAGGAGAGACAGAGAGAGGGAGAGAGAGAAAGAGAATGCGCGAGCGCAGGTAGAGAGGTGAGCTGCTCAAGAAAAACGGTTATACTGAATCTGACCTGAATGATAATGACGAGCATGGCTTCATTGGCTTCTTACAGCAGGAGACAATTACGTCACACAAGCACTGTAGAACAGCTGCGTGTCATTCCTTTGTTTCTATAATGCTGTTTGGCGTATTGGGCCGAGAAACATTATTAAGTACGTTTTCGCGCTGCAGATTTGCTTAAATCCTAGAGCTTTGTTAAATCGTGGAAATCCTATAACTTACATTATTAATGTACTGAATGTACGGATTACATTTTTTCATGTTACAAATAATTAATTAATTATGATGCAAAACTGAAAAGACAAGAATGTAAGAAAATGGGAATAGCTTTGAACCAGGGACCTTCTGTTTATGTTGCAGATAACTTATTACTACTAAGCCATCGTACTCCCCTGTGTTCAAGACTCTCCAAAGTATTTCCAATGTTAGATCGTTCACACTACAGTGATTTTAACTGATTTAATCATTTTTTATTTCGATTAACTTTGAGCCTGAAATTTTCGTGGGTGATTAATTAATTATTATAATCGCCAGCACCATTAGATACCAGCTGTGATTAGTGTATCCATTGAATTTCTGAGCAGCGATTTTTGTCGCTCAATCGAATGAATGTAACTCTTTTTCAGGTTACAGACTGGCGTACAATCATGATTTGAATAGTTAACAGTATTTCATTTGTTAAACTATGGTTGGACTGTCAATTATACTGCTCATTCCATTTTTAAATAACAAAAACAAGAACAATTATACTACATAACTGTTTTGTTTTTTATTTTCAGTACAGCTTCGTGCTTACAGCAAAACTCGTTCAAACGTGTGCGTGGACAGTCAGTATTTACTGCTATTATAAATGAGTGTATGAACTGAACTGAAATGTTAGCAGTCAGGTTTGAAGTTTCATGGCTAAATTGCCTCACCACTACATCTATATTACAGTTGTTTCTCCTAAAACTAAATAGAAATCTTTTAATCCTATAAACTGCAGCGCAATGTAACCTTGAACACACACAGTTGCGTTGCATTAACTGCAAACTTAAAGGACGACATCAGTGGTTTTTTTACATGCAGCTCAGAAAAGTCGCCTTCAAATTTTGTATCGTGTATAAACATAATTTAACGGTGCGCAGATTTTATCTTTCGAGTATTATGTAAAGCTTCAAAATTTACGATCCCCGTCAACCTACTATAGGTTTGCCTTCCTAATGTTTGGTATTCTATTAAGAAATTTGAGCAAGGTCGGTTGGTGCATTTTATAGTAAAATAGGCGAAAAACCCACACTTCTATTTATAGTAAAATAGCAAAAACCTACACTTCCTAAAACAAAATAATTTACACTTCCTTTTTTAATAAATTTAACGATAACCGTTTTTCTACTTGAAACCACTGATGCAAGGTAACATCGCGTGCCTCTGACGTCATCACCCGCTGACGCGAATTGCAGTATTAAACCTTTCCTTTTATATTAACTCGAGCTTCTCAACCTTCTCAAGTAAGATGCTACCTGCTGAATTACTAGCTGATACACACTTCATTTTGTGAGGTCTTTAAACGAACTCTAAAATTCCGTGTCAGTTTAAATTTGTCATATTTCATATTTTTCAAAAGAAACATTTTTCTTAGTTTTAGCTGATCTCGTCAAAACAACATTAGCGTGTGATGTATATATTAGTCCTGTCGCGGGTAGGTGGAAAATAAATCTCCTCGAGCAGTACTCTCACACTGTATATTATTACTGTGGTAAATTCGTCTTTTTTTAAAGATGTATGTTATAGTTATTCGGTATAGTTATAGTATTCTGAAAACTGTCTAATAGAGTCAGTATTATTTAGGACTGGACGCTAACATAGAAAAACAAAATCTGCAGTCTACAGAGATTCATGTTTCTGCTTTGATGTAAAACGGACAGATCAGTCGTTAACCGATTGCAAGTCGTCATTTTGAAATCAGGGCTAGTCACGACCGATACGAAGCACCAAAAAGGATACATAGGCTGTTTAGATAAATCTGAGTGGCTTGTGTGCCAAGACCTAGTAGAGTATACGCAAAACTGCAAAAATTGCAATATTTGTAAGCAAACATGCCACAGTGGCATGGAGCACTTTAAAAATGTCCGTAGTTTCACCTTGAAAACAAATTTTTATTAAACAAACAATGTAATGGCATGCACTAGTTGCAAAGTAGCACCCTGGCTGTGAACAACTTTGACATTTCAACTATTTTACAGCCCATTAAAGAAAAAAGGACTCCTGTCCAAACCAAAGGCAGTAAATTTTTAGTACATGTATAAAGAACATCTCGTCATGTGATGCTTTATCAATGCGCCAGGTGTATTTTGTGTGTTGTAAAGTAGTTATTTTTCTGCTGTAAAGTACTGAATTTTCAGTTTGTTTGACTGTATTATTAAACTGACCACTATTTTGTTTGTACCATTGCAGCTTTGAAGATTCTGAAATGATCATTACTTCTACTTCTAAATGATATTCTAAAATGAGCGCATTAACAAATGCTACAACAAGGGTACCACTGTTACACGATATGTCCTGCAATGGCGCTCGATGTCGTGTGGTAGAAAAATGAGCATAATAATGTAAAAATTAAAAATAAATTATAACATAATTTTTCATCATTATGATGTGATAACGCAGGTCAATTTTTACTGAACTGCTTTTTAGAAACACCCTGTATTACCTTTACTGAGCGTTATATGTCATGGAAAATTGGACATGCTTAGCATAGCGGATATATTGGTATATATAGTTATTTCACATTTCACGAAGTTTTAACAGCTTTGAGTTTACAGTCTGACTTTCTCTTTATCCGTAAGTAATACAGGATGTAGTAGATGGCCAGGTGGCAAAACGTGACACAAAAGGCTGTAGCTGTAGCATCAGTATCATTCACTTTCACTCCAGCCGAAAGAGTGGGGACTACTTTTATTGGAGTGGAATACTAAATTTATTTTGCTGCTGTTCCATGTACGGAGGCCACATTGTCGTCACTTACAGTGAATTAACGTGTACTGAGGTCGGTACGTGCCGAAGATGGCGCCGAAATCGAGCAGATGTATGCGTCAAGTGTGCTGTGAACGTCACCTTGCACGTAGTTTGTCGCAACGCAAAATGACGAAATTTGGTGCAAAAAATGGCATGTATTGTAAAATGAAGAAAAGAAAGGAAATTATTTAAATAAAATAGGTTGCAAGGATTTTCCAAGTGGAGCTTTTGGAAAACCAAGAAATCTATATGTGGTTATGAGCTTTACTTATCGGCACAATGTTGTCAAGCCTTAAAATATACGCCAAAAACTTTCTGGTTGAATATGGAACCACTTTACAGTAGCAGTGGCACTAGAAGAGATTATCCCTGGACAATACTTTAAGTTTTCTTGACCTAAACACGCAAACTTTCACTACAAAAGTATTCAGGTCAACCCACACGGATTTTATTCTCTTACGTGTGCTTATCATTGTTACCTGATATTTAAGAAAGGCTATAGTCTGCTTTTAAGAATACTGCTTGGCCTTCATGAAATTTTTCTGCATCCCCGCAACAGTGTAAAATCATTATCTCTCCCAATCACAGCCTCTCACTCAGGGTGATTTTAGTTCCGCTCCACCGCCTAGAACTGACTCCACCTTTGTGTGAAACGGATACTATATTACACTGGTATCATTAATACATTATTGCGCACATTTTCGTCTGAACTATAGGATTGCTGCCAGCGCTTTTAACAAAATAAAAGAAATGAATTAACTTCATTAATCGTGCCTAGTGAAAACTGTACATATGTAAAGGACAGCTATTGGAAGTACACAAATTTGAGAGTATATTCAGAAGAAAGGAAATTTTACAAGCAGAGAAAAAATTCGGTGCAACAGGTATTTAATTTTTATTATTTTTATAAACATTAGCTTAATCGTGAATATATGTAAAAGAAATAGTACTGTCTAGCTAGAATTAATAATAAAGATGTCATGTTTGTTTTAAATTAACTTGGTTTATAAATTTAAAGGTGTCTTTCTTTTCAGAAAGTCAATTAAAGTTTTTCTGCACATTATTTTCAATTTAATTTGCTGATATACAGAAAAACCCTAGTATTGTAAAGAAATATGTATTTTAATTTTACCTGTGTTTTATGTACGGCGTAATTTATTGTGCTGTACTAATACGTCTACATTACATTACATTACACTACACTGCGTAACATTATTCTGTGGTAATAGCAGAGAATTATTGCCAGTTATTGTCTAAATAAAATTTAGATACAATTGTGTAAAGAGCTTTAATACTACCTTAGGTTAAACTATTATGATAACTATTTTTAATACATTTATGAATTGATTGTTATCTGTTCAGTACTCGCGGCCACAATATTCCTTTATAAAGGGAATTTGTCTCTAGGAAAGTTTCTTTCACTGTTGATTAAATTTGTCTTATTTATTTGTTTGCAATGTTGTAGAGAATGGTGGTTCAATAAACAAACATAAATAACAGATCTAAAAAGATGAGCTAAGTAACAAAATGAACTTTATACATTTATTTTTCTTAGCTTAGTAAAGTTTTCTTGTAATTTTGACTTTTTGCAAACTTAAGAAAAGAAAAATATAATCTTCAAATAACATCTGTATTCAAATATGCATCAGCCTTGTATAAATGGAATAATTATATCATATCGATCATATATTTAAATGGGAAAAATGGGGTCACACATTATTTAGCTGCAATTTTTATAGAACTATTGCAATTTCATCATTTCAGTAATGGCAGTGTTTTAGGCTATTAGACCCGAAAACATAGATGGCCTTTTCTAATGATTTTACATAATTGATTTGACCTTTGTGCTTAACAGTGACAGGTAGCCTGCTACTGCAAAGAAACAGAGTTAAAAAAGTGGCTTTTAATAATATTTTTTATAAAAAAATGCTTACCATTAGATAATTAAATATGGAAAAACAAGACATCAACAGCAGGGCACTAGCGAAGTTTATTATAGAGAACAACTGCTATATCAATACAACATCCTACAAGAAAAAAAGCATTTACATGTTTAAATACTTAGGCTATTAATACAGATAAAGCCAGGTCATTCTTTTTTAATAACATAGATAATAACATTTGTATAAATTCGAATAATTTAATTTAATTTAATTTAGCATAACATGATATGATATAATGTAATGTAACGTAATGTAACGTAACGTAACGTAACGTAACATGACATAACATAACATAACATAACATAAGATAATATAATACTATTCAATACAGTACAATACAATACAATACAATACAATACAATACAATACAATACAATACAATACAAATTAATATAATATAATATAATGTAATTTAAGTTTAATTTATTTATATTACACTATTCATTATGTAAGACAATAATTATGAGCAGCAGCCTACATATAGATTTTTGTTTGCTAAAGTACAGTCACGCCAATTGTCAGTATGAATGTTATAACATGAACTGTGCGGAAATGATATAATAATCTTTGTTGTTAGTTATATTTACATGTACTTGTGGTAGATAAAGATTTTGGCAGATCAATTTCACGCGATCTCAAGTTAATTAGACAATTAACATTACTAGCTATGACAAAAGGTGAATGGAGACTTCTACAGAAATATACGAATGAAAAAGCACTTGTGTCAAAAGTCAGTCTATGCTATAAACAACTTTTTTAAAGGAATGTTTAACATTTACAACACACGAGAGACTTAAATTAGACTCGCATATAGAAGAGTATAAATCATAATTTTGTAACTGAAATTCGAAATGTTTCAACGATCTGCTGACTAGCAGAAGCATAAATCGCTTAGAATACCGTGGTAGGAAAAGCAATGTTTGGATACTGAGAAATCTGGTTAATTTTTTGCTTGTTATTTATTCACAGCCTTTCTTAAAGTGAGATTTTCCAAACATTCATCTACATTTCAATGACACTAAAAGTAAAGCATAGAAGAAGAACGAGTATAGACAGTCTACTCAAGTGACTCTTAATTACAGCTAAGATTTAATGATAGGGAAGTGTTCACACGTGTTTAACTGCAACGGCAATCACAGACAGTCGAATCTTCTTTAACTCATTGCTAACGCACGTCGACGACGTTGCCGTGCGCCAACTTTAGTTTTTGCATGCAGCAGAAAGAATCAGTAAATCTATAGGGACACATAATGCAAACAATTACCCTGCTTTTGGATAATGATTACAGCTTTATGTATATGAAAAAACTCACATATTATTTTATTTGGTATTCCTGAAAGTTATGTCTTCCGGCTGCTAGCAAAGTCATCAATAAAATGCCATAAGAGTTCTTTTACATTTTCGTTTGATCTGTTTTCTTCATATGCCTCAAAAATACACTTGATTTACATTGAACGAATACAAGAAACCATTTTACATCATCAAGTTTTAGGGACTAAGAACACGTTTTAAGGACTAGCTCATTTAGTAAGAAAAACAAGAAACTCTTCTGCAAATTGACCATGACTTACGATTTTTGTCGATCGATGAAAGTTGGAAAACAGAAGTCTACATTGTTGATGTTTTAATTTCTGAGTCTTCGGTTTTACGACGCAGGAGGAATTCGCTACCAACTTTTGTTGGCTAACTTTTTTGGTATTCGAAGCTATTAGAACACTTAATCAATTAATTTCTTTGGTTAGATAAAAATCCTAGAACAAAAAGAACTATTAGAAATTTTATTAGGGATTTTTGTTGACAGTTCGGCAAGTTTTGTTCGCGTTTCCAGGGGTTTTGACTTAGTTATTTTTATTTCCAGTATTCAAGCTTAGATTTATGTTATCCCGGTATCACTGTGAAAGACAGTCAAACAAGTTTTGCTATTTCTTCTAATTTCTAACCAAATGCTATGTTTTATACCTCATTTTTAATGATCTAAGAATCCTGTAAGTATATCAGTATGACTTATGAAGTTATCATCTTGTAACACAATCAAACAAGCTTTGCTTATTTCCAAATAATTGCAACAGTTTCAAGCTCAGTTCTGAGTTATCAGTCCACGTTTGTCAAACAAGCTTTGCTTCAAACAGTCTTATATGTAATACATTTTGATTATTCCCCAGAAATCTGTTAATGTAACAAATTTTCAAAACGCTTTACATTCAAACTTAATTAAGCCTAAGCGACAAAATTATTAACCCTTATCCTCATCCGATTTTCGATTATATTTGATTATCCATATTGCATTTACTGTCACGCGTACTCGCGCGGATTATCCTAAAGACATGTTCACATTCTTGTGGTTCATGTGGCTACAGTGATGGTAGTGGTGATGCGGTTAATCCGTTATGTGCGATAATGTGTATTGCGAACTTGAAGAAGGTTCTACGAATGGTCCAATCAACGGGTGGACCGTTGGTTGATGCAGGGCTGAGTACGGACTTTAAAGATGATTATTTGGGAAATAGAAAAGAAAAAAGTTATATTTATCTGGCAAAGGCCTCTTTATAAGAAATATATTGAGCGTGAAAGTTAAATCCGTAATAATCAATAAGGTTACGCATCATAAAATGGAATAATGTTGGAGCAACAGCCAATGAATGACGTCACTGTATTAGACAAAGCATTTTTAAATCAATAATAATAATAATAATAATAATAATAATAATAATAATAATAATAATAATAATAATAATAATAATAATAATAATAATAATAATAATAATAATAATAATAATAATAATAATAATAATAATAATAATAAGTTTGAGAAAAGTTTTAATGAATTTTTTTAGCCTATAGAGTATACGGTTTAGTGAACAGTTAGTAAGAGTTTGGAAACGATCAAAAAGGCTGGAAAGTAAGGGAAAGCAATTTTGATGACTAAGTAAGGCTTTTAGTTTTACGCGAAATCCCGTGTAACGCTGAAAACTAATAACTCAGTACAACGGGCTACGTCTTAACAAAGGTACCATAGGCTTTTCTGTTTTGCAGGGCGGGTTGTAAAAGTTCCAGGGTGTGCCCTCTTAATTCAGTTGTCATTTCGGATTAAATTCGTTATTTGCGACAGAATATGACGATAGGCCTACAGCGAGGGCCTGTAAGCGAGAACTGCTCTATTGCAAAAGGTCTTATTGAAATTATCACTTGTGCAAAAATATTTTAATTTATTTCTTGTAATTGTATTTACAAAAAATCTACATTTTTTTGTAAAATAGGCTACATTTTTTACAAAGTGGTATGTATACGCGTTTCCTTCACAAATCTGATAAAATGTGTCCAAGATATCACAGTTTAGGTGGTTTGAAACGCCCTTCTTCTGTGCTTTCCTCTATTTTCTTAATTACGGGATTTTTCATTTGCTGGATCCTATAGTAGTTTTACTGAAATTCAAAATACTTCACAGTTAGTCAAATTCAACCCATTCTTTAATTTTTCTTCTTGTTTCACTATTCCGTTCTAAACGTCGATCTGTCTTACTTCTTATTCCACTTTCATGTGTTTCGTCAAGCTATTCCTCTGGGTCATTCATTAACCTAATAAGTTACTTAACATTTTTCAGCTTGTTTAATGTGATATCGTAGCAATGATTAAAACTGTATTGTGCTAATGTGGAATAAATATGATCTTGAATCTTGAGTCTTTATTGTGCATACTGACATGGTCTACCTCATTAGGTTGTTTCAATGAAAAAGCAAGCCAAAAAATTTGACAGGCGTGACGTTAATAGTACTTAATAAGCTCGATCTTTTGAGCAAAATAGAAAGTAAAAGTGGCTGTAACTTTCTCTGTCGTTACAGGTTTACTTTCAACATTTGCGTCATAACTTCCAACTTAACCCATCATAAAAACTTCAAGGTGCAAAATTCAAATGCATAACTGTTATTAATGATGTTCAAAGTTTACATGAGTATTTATAAGATAAGGCGCATTCCTGTATAAATAATTACAACATCCAGATATATAGCGTTTGACACACTGACACAGTTGGCCTTGCTTTCATCATACTGCATGACTGCCCACAACAAATAAAATGCTTTGAGCCTTGAGGACAGCCATGGCTAGCACAATAATACTTGTATTTTGGCCATATAATTATCTGAAGGAATTTTAGGGGTGGGTAGCGCAGCTGTACCGTTACACGACAAACCAAGCGTATTTGTGCAGTGTGTACACAAAACTAAAAAAACGTTAGACGTTTTATTCAAGAATATTACATGGTTTAAACTATAGTTAAACTATAACCATTAAAAAATTCGGTCTTTTTTACAATTTTGTTAACACTAGCTATGAGGCTTTACCACTATTTTGTTTTTGACTTATATTGTGCAAATACTATCAAAAAGCTAATGCATTAACCATCAACATAACGTACGTATAGAACATGATTATTGTTGTTCCTAACTCATACTAATTAATTACCAGTTGACTTAAAGTTTTTAAAATGAGCAAATAAAGATTATGTAACATTTAATTATGGACACCAGATGCCATGACCTGCCTTGTTAAATATTCGTAACGCGTAACACGCTAGGTGATGATTTCATGTCTAGCTTTTGATGAGGTATTTCAAGTAGAAGTATGACCTTCAAACGAAGGCACTGTAGTTGATAGACATCGCTGTATCAACCCCGAGGGCGAATTCTTAAAAAGACGCTCGAACTAATAACAGAGGCTGCAGTTTTACCCAAGGAGGCCGCGTAGAGTAGACTGTACAATTCCTTGATGCCTACTTCAGTTAACAAGCTGCACATTTGGGGCGCATTCAACAGGGCGATTAAAATTTGAAGTTTCTTCTTCAGTGAAAGTGATGAATTTGGGTAACAAAAACATAATTAAAAAAACGGAAAAATGGTCGGTAGAAAGCAAAGGTGAAAAAGTTTGTGGACAAAAAACAATAGTGATATTAGACAACGATTAATTAAGCAATAGCAGTAAAGATATTAGCAATTAGCAAAGAAATCAAAATTCAAAAGACTATAAATAAAGCAAAAAAATGTGAGACCGCAGAGCAGAAGAAATGAATTACTATGAATTACATTTGTTAGAAGGATATAGATGGAATTTAGATGTGAGCTGCACCGTTATAACACAAACCATTCGTATCTGTACGGTGCCTGATGATAGTGAGAAAATTTTTAAGAGATATAATAAGAGAGATTTTAAGTATAAATATTTAATAGCTTTTCAGTTTTGAAAATGACAGTCGTAGTTGTATATATAATTTCAAATTTCAAAGTGCAACTCAACAAGTTTGCAGATTTTTATAAATTTCATCACGCAATGTACGTAAAATACGTAGACGCATTCTTTACAAAAATGAACATGTCACAATGCACAAATACAAATACAAAATACAAACACTCTAAGGACAACGGGACTAAATATAGCGTTATTTCCAATAGACTATTGCTACTTGCTAGCGACATTTCATGGCCCTGACGTATTTTAGGCAGTAGGATATGACATGTGACACGTTGTTTGTTGATTTTGCGTTAACCGCTGAAAAGTCTGTCTTATAATTTGCCGACACACCACAAACTGACAAAGTATTTTCTATAAAAACAATAGTTTTACTAATTTGACTAAATTGTCTCTAGTTTGGCATACTTTTCACCGCATTTTTGCTGTACGTTGTCTGTAGCCTGAAAATGACTGTTGACGTCGAACTGAAACAGCTAAAATAGCCTCATCGTGACCTTCTTTTGATGTATTACAAGATCTTTGTCTTTGGTACTATTGCCTTATTTATCTTTGTCTGCTTTATCATTTCCTTTTTTACTTTCGCTTTCATTGTGATTGTCTTTTTGCCCATGTTTTTTTACGTTTGTGTTTTGTACACATTGTAGGTTTAAGTGATTGTAGAAAAAAATAGGCACTTGTTTTTCGTGAAACAAAATTTTGCTTGTATGTATAAAATATGTACGTAAGTAAGTATGTATGTATGTAAGTTCAATGATTCAATGGAAAATTAGGTTAGTTCACTCGAACATAAAATAAAAGTACCTTAGATTTTCATTAATTTCTATGTTTGAAATTAATAACAGAGTGAACATTAGTGTGAATCCAACAAACTTATCAAAATGATTACTATTTAAATAAAGTTTGAATTGATTTCTAATTAAAAGTGTATATTTTCGCTACTAAAATACTGGTAGTGAAGATTGAGCAGATAATGCCGTCAATGATAAAAAAAACCGTTATCGCAAAATAATGATCAGCCAACCTGATCCAGACTAATCTACCAAATCGCTCACCAAACTTGTGGAGGTTAAGATTGTGGTGGTGAATGCGTCTTTATGGTCTTTCGTTTTCTGATCTGAATAGTTTAGCGCGATGTGACAAGATTCTGAATAGATACGAAATTTTGCAGTATAAGCTGGTAGATAAGGTGTATGATATATGCGCGCGCAGAAAATTTACTGTAAAAGTTTAAATTAATGAACGAAGTCATACTAATAATGAAATTATGAGGATTTGTTAGATGTGTCGCAATCGCAAGAACGACATCAATAAAGTTTGTTAAATATGACACAATAGCCAAAGAACTTCTATCATTCTTTCTACTGCAAGCTAACAGTCACCATGGTTCTTCATACTGATCACTTCTAAAATGAGATCAAGATAAAATTCTATTCAATGCCGATTATCTACATGAACAATATGAACAGTTAAATCTCTTTGTGGGCAATAATTACAGATAAGTCCTTCTCCTAACAAAACTGTTACGAGAGCTTTTACTTGTAGAATTTCCAGCCAGTGAAGAAACTGTATTATAGTGACTATTTTACTCTATTTTTCGCAAAACTTGCTTCTGCGTCAACTTTACAAAGATCATATAACAAACTATACCATCTAGTGAAAGAATGAACCTGACCCTAGGCATGATTTATCTGATTTTTACTAGACTTGGGGTTTAATTGATGTCAATAATTTCTTAATTAATAAACAAGTAAGATGAAACCCACAAGGTTTTATGAACGACAATAAAGTGATTTAGATAGCAATTAATGCTAATCAAAAGGTGAAAGTTTAGCTCCGTTCAAGGTTAAAAAAAAATTTTACAACATTTCATGACTGTAGCAATGAAAGCTAAAAACTCCATTTTGTGCGTTTATCGCAAACATTTATGATACATACCATATATTTTTATGGCACATGCTTGCAATTGCGTGTTATTATAGTAATGTTACAAAGCACATGACAAGGGCTCAACAAAATTCTCAGAATTTTTTCATGTTCATGTCGATTTTTTTCTCATTGTTCATTATTCTAGTAAATTTCCCAATGCTCTTTGAGTAGAGTTAAATGTGCCACACCTTAACCGAAGTGGAAGAGCTATACTGCCTATACAGTACATATTTTTGTGGTATTACCGAATTACGAAACGTATCTTTCAAGGTGAAAATGGGATTTTATAATCACTGGGTTAAGCGACTAGTGATGTCTATAGTTACGTGACGAAATTTAAAACTGTATAAAAGACAAACGTGTTCTAGTGTAATATTGTCTTATTATTTTCATTTTGTCCGCGCTATAAAAATTGTTCGCGTAATTTTTTCTCCACAGTATTGCGAATATTACGTGGCTGCTTGTGTTACACGCTTATTTCGTTTGTTTTTAGTGAGGTAAAGTTTAAATAAAATGAATAAAGAATAAACAACTATTGCAGATAATATGACTGTATGTTTCAGTTGCGGAAAAATCTGTAATAACGTATGCTTGTTTATTTACTTCAAACATACCACAGATTTACTTAAAATTAACAAAACATGCATTTTCGCATTTTTCAACGAAACTGACCAGAAAACAGCAAAATATTATCATTTAACAATCGGGAGGCGCCATCAGTAACACACAAATATTCTTTCCAGACATTTATGTCTATTTACTATATAGTTGAAGAAAAGTAAATTTATGTTTGTTGATTAATTTATTGGTGGAAAATTTGAAACTTTTCTATTTATTTCAACATAAGCCATACAAATCATTCAGTTAAAATATTTACATTTACTAAAACTACAAGTTCAGATTTCAGAGTTAGGTACACTAAAAACAATACTAAAATTACTCTATACAAAATGAGTATAAAAACATTTAAAACATACATTGTACAAGGTGAAATATATGCTTCTTTTTTGTTTTCAGTTCAAATGTTGCAACCACGGTTGTTCGTATTTTTGCTACTAGTCATTGCGGTAAGTACGATTGAAAGTCGTCTAATAAATTTAAATCAAAATAATCAAAATTCCTGATTAATGTTATAATCAGAAATGTAACTGAATTAATACTTGAAATGATGTTAATGCAGGGAATCTAAGAGTGGATTATTTTCCGATCAAGATTTTATGAAACAGAAAGTGACAAGACAAGTCAGATTAAAATTAAATCGTTTACTGTTCAACTTTAAATCACACTGATATGAAGCTGTTATAGAACGTTGGTCGAAAACATTAAAAGTGATTTGAAAAGAATCATATTTCATAGCACCACCATCCACGTTCGTAATTTAACAGATGATGAATTTGACAAAACAGTTTTGCATTTTTTGTGATAGGTGGCTGCCTGAGTAAGGAATTCCGTAAAATTTATTGATGTGTTTGTTATTACTGAAGAAGTCTGGTGTGATGTGAGTTTAACTTAATTTCTGGCTAGACGAAATTGTGGCTGAGATAAGATGTTGACTGACGAATGACGACAAAGGCAAGAGTGTGAGAATAAAGAAGAGAGAAAGAGAGGGAGAGAAGGGGAAGAGAGAAACAGAGAGGAAGGAATAGAAACAGCTAAACATAAGAAGCCGACACACAGAGAGAGAGAGAGAGAGAAAGAGAGAGAGAGAGAGAGAGAGAGAGAGAGAGAGAGAGAGAGAGAGAGAGAGAGAGAGAGAGAGAGAGAGAGAGAGAGAGAGAGAGAGAGAGAGAGAGAGAGAGAGAGAGAGAGAGAGAGAGAGAGAGAGAGAGAGAGAGACAGAGAGAGAGAGAGAGAGAGAGAGAGAGAGAGAGAGAGAGAGAGAGAGAGAGAGAGAGAGAGAGAGAGAGAGAGAGAGAGAGAGAGAGAGAGAGGCTTCTGGAAACTCAATGGCTTGGTCTCTTTCCTTCAATCTCATAATAATAGATTTTTAGTGGCGTCCGCATTTTTCTATTCCTCGTGTAATCTAAGTAGGTACATGTAATAAACGTATATAATAGCGTATATCATATACCCGCTCGTTTCTAAAGCTGAATAGGTAAGATAAGATATACATATTCTATTACCTACCAGTTGACCTAGGATGTACATATTCTATTAACTATTCGGTGACCTAGCTGACCTGCTAAACATCGCTAATTAAAGGTTTTACTTGACCTTGTGGTTTTACACTGCATTGGACATGAAGATGGTGGCATTTGCTCAATCCGTGTGACCGAAAACGTCAATCATACAACTTATTTAGTTTATAGCTTGGCTATTATTACACGCACGGACAAGTAAAAGTTAGGTATGTGAAACAAGAATCAGAGAATAGAAGATTTGAATACCAGGTTAATTTTTTTGCTTAATTATTAAATAAGGCAGTAGGCCACTCGTCCTACGTCGCTAATCAGATACACTTCTTCATCAGTTACCAAAAGTTATAACCAGCTGGAATTATAAACTTAGTAGATAGTTCCGTATAAAAGCAGGTCTGAAAATTTTTCCTGCTATCCTGAATCAAGAAACGCAGCAATGGCCTTGCAGTTGATAGACAGGTTTGATGAGGTTTGAAAATAGTTGAGAGAAATCACAAGGAAGGTGCACTCTCGTTGAAATACCCAGAGAAGAGACCGAATATTTTTTCTAGAGAAGGAAGACCTGTTGAATCTACACAGTCTGATTAATTGTAAGATTAAAGCATGTTCTGACATTTTACTTACAGTTTTTCTACATTTAAGGGGCTCTTTTCGTGCGTGGTACATAGGCCGATCAACATTCGTGAACGTCACAATAATTTCGGATGCATGTAGCAGACTGGCAGCACGTAACACGTAGGCGAAGGGACAAACAGACAAAAAATCTCTTGTAATGACTTTCAAAAATGGACTTAAATGACTAGCATTGTGACATTACAAGTGAAGCTACCACGTACAGTGGCATAATTTATTGATGTTATTCCATGCCTTGTCCATCAAACTATGCCAAGGCTAGGTTTCTCCGATGAACAAAGAAAATGATAAGATCGGGGTAGCATAAGCCATGTCAGTCTTCTTAAGATAAGAAAAGATTAATACCCCTATTAATAAAGAGATTAGTTTCAATAGGTCACACGCGTAATTTAGAAACTCATTGATTATCGCTGCCTTCGTCCTCGTACTCTTTGTCCTTCCCTTCTCCTCTTTCTGGTTCTACTCCGCCTTTTCTTCTTCCTCATCGCTCTCATTATCTTCGTTATCATTATCGCCATTATTATTAGAATTTAATCTGTCTATTTATTATTTTAGGCAACAAACGCCAACATACAAAATGAACCGTTTATAGTAGACTTGGAACTAGGCCTATTTGCATGTCCTGTACAGCTTAATTCAGACGACTTGAGGTTGTTTAATATATCATCTATGTGCGATGGAATTGAGGACTGTGCAAGCGGAACTGATGAACAAGTGGACCAGTTACAATGCAGAGGTCAGTTCGACATTACTCTTTTCTAAACCAAATCAGCATAATTTATTAGTAAGGATTACAGATTTATAATAAGAAAAAAGTTTTTAAATGCTTTGAAAGTTTCATTTTCGTTCTAATTAATATTAATATTATTTTACTTATATTTATTCTAATAATGAAATATTTTTTCAGAGGATTGCGATCCTGAATGTGTAAATGGTGCTTGTCTCAACAATAAAGGGTCCCAGTGCTACTGTGACTGTGATTGGGGCGGTGAAGCTTGTGACATTCCAGGTGATGTATTTTGTTGTCGCAAATATTATGTCTTTAGTTAACTTGTTTGGCATAAAACTTTCCCCCAAACAACAAATATAATTTTTACGTTTTCGTTTTTATGCGAAAAGCTGACTTAAAGCTATATTAACCCATTTACTGATGTTCAATTTTTAATATTTTTTAGTTTTTTAGTGCGAAAGTTAATCAGGGTTAAAGGTCCACGAAGAGGTTATGTTTTCATCGCCGTGTCTGCGTTGTTTGTTTGTTTATAAGATTACGCAAAAACTACTCATCTGATTGCCCGGAATGTTTCTAGAGGAGCAGGGAGTGGGACAAGGAAGAACCGGTTAAATTTTAGCGCGGGCGTGACATTTTTTATCTTGTTCGGCCATGGCGGACGTCTGCGCTCTCCTGAGCGTAATTCGTCTAGTTTCAAACTTTGTGAAAAATTTGTTCACGTGGTCTGATAGATTTTCAACTGGTAAGGCACACTGACGTGACGTTAAGTTACTAATTATTTTGTCAGGCTGTGCAGCTTAACACATAGAATAAGTTAAAGCTTGTTTTACAGCTATTTCTTAATAAATTACGGCTTGTTCAAATATCCTGCTTTCCAAGTGTGTATGTTTGGGCAATCTTGTAGTTTGCAGACGCCTTGTAAAAGGGGCGTCCAGGAGATCATTTACGGTTTTGGGAATTTGAAAGAAAAAGTTTCATTTTTAACATTTTTTTTCATTGCAGATGTAAACGAGTGCAAGAATAGTCCATGTCATCCTATGGCATATTGCACCAACACGCTTGGCAGCTACTATTGCACATGTCTCCCTGGTTTTGACGACCTAATGGGCGACGGCACAATGTGCATGGGTAAGATACCTATGATATCAAATAACAAAATGGCATTGTCTGCCAAAATATTAAGCTAATTAATGAACAGGAAATTTGCCTTCAGCAACGAATTAAGCTAAAAACCACAGCTAATAAAAGCAACCATTAGAACCAAACGCTTACTCATAATGTATTTTCGTCGATTTTAGCTAGAGAGCCAGTTCATTCTTTTGAGGATTTGATAGCTGTTTTAAAATCGATGCACGTTTTTCACAACTATAATGGTTGCGTACGAAACTTGTTCAGATTTTTCTTGAATTAGAATATCTGCTTCTGGATAAATACAATAGTTATCAATTAGAAATATTCAGGTCAATTGATAGTGATACAATTGCTTTTTATTAGTTTCTCTAAACTGGTTACATACAAATTTTAATGTAAATATGATCTCAATTTTTTGTTTACATTGTATTTGACAATTTTGACGATAAAGGTAAAGGATACTAATGAAACTTAGTAAATAAAAATAAACATTTTGCGTTGATTTTATCAAGTTTGGCCAGCGGACGGATGCTGTATTAGATTGTGCCTTACTACAACAATAACAGAAAATAAGTCTTCACAATGGCGAATTTGAACAATATGCTTAACTGTTATTATGTTTGTACGTTGTTTGTGGTACTGAGGGCAGTACAAACAGTATATTTGGAACTATTTACTTAGTCGGACCGATTGTGTATTTTAACAGTACAGCTATCTTTCGCCAAACTGCATACGAAGAAAGCTTTCTTGGCAAAATAAGAAAGGGCCCTAAAATTCAGCTAACAATAAATGGATAACAATTAAAAATTAAGACTGCTGTACCTTTCATTTCGTAGTTCATAACGGTTTAATTTACGTCGTTAACACCTCTTCATTTTTCGTAGATCTTACCCTTAGATACTAAATTTCACTGCTATTTTCCAAACATTGTAGGTTTCCATTACGAGGTATTATTTTACAATAGCAATTAAATGAAACACCAGTTTCACACATTGGCATAATTATTACTACTACTACTACTACTACTACTACTACTACTACTACTACTACTACTACTACTACTACTACTACTACTACTACTACTACTACTATTACTACTACTATCGTCGTCATCGTCGTCGTCGTCGTCGTCGTCGTCGTCATCGTCATCGTCATCATCATCATCATCATCATCATCATCATTATTATTATTATTATTAGTAGTAGTAGTGGTATTACTACCTCAGTCCCGGTAATGTTATAATCAAGATGTAATGTTGTGAGTTTGATCACACAAAACGCTTTCACGTTCTTATTCACTTCTGTACCGTTCTAGTGCTACAGACTAGTTTAAAATTATTATTACAAAATGATAATATTCGATTAACGTATTATCTATTTCTTCCAGACCGGGATGAATGTGCAATAGCTGAAGAAGAAAACACCCCACTATGTGCAGAGAATGCCCAGTGTATCAATGTCCCGGGCAGTTATTATTGTCAGTGTGGCGAAGGATATCAGGGTAATGGCTACGAACTATGCGAAGGTAAGAGATCTTTCGTTGATTCTTATCATGGACCGATTTATATTTACTATAATTATTTACTCTTTTATATGGTTTTCTTGAACCTTGAGGGAAATTTATTCGGGTATTTGCAAACGTTATCAGTTAAGTGGAAAAATTAAGGCATGCTTAGAAAAGCTGATACAGGTCTTTTGCGAATTCGTGTTTATGTGTCTCTGGGTGTGTGTGTGTGTGTTTGAGGGGGAAGGTGTTACCGAAATTGGCGTAGCTCCCTGGTTTCGTTTTGTAAGGCGATTTCGCCTATCAGTCTTGATCATCAGTCTAGTGTCCAAAACTTGACCATCTGATCTACTAATCAAATGCCATATAGAACAATCATTGCAAAGCACTTTATCAGTTATCAAGTACCCAAACTGTGGAACGAAGGCCATCAATCTCACATGATAATAACCACCATTGGCAATTTAAAATGCAAATAAAGAAAAATTGCATAATTCTTATTCTGATTAGCTTTTTCCTTCTTCTGCAGCAGTAACATATAGTACAGACTAGGTTAAACATGTTATTTTTCTGAAATTACATTATGATAATTTCAAAATTCAAAGCATCATTGTTATCATACCACTACTACCATCCTTTCACAGGTATATGTAATACTAGCTGTATTTTGTAATGTAATTTGCTGGAAATGGTGGATATTACTATATCTAACTACTATTATAACTAACAGTTAATTACCGCGAGCCAAGTGTCAACTCTAGGTGTATTGTAGCAAACTACTGAAGACTGACGACGCTATTTATTGGAATATTACATTGCAGGCACGTCATATTTTTTAACATTTCACTTGTCTGGAAAAAACAAATTGAACGTTGTATGATTTTTTTCGGCATCGCACGTTTATCTGATGCAAGTATATTTTAAAAGATGAACAGAGTGACATCTGTCAAACATTGCGAGTTTCTGACTCATTCGTGTTTCATTCATAATTTTGTCCTGGAAAATTTTTTTGAGTTTAAGAATCACCAGTGCGATTTTATTCCATCCTCTACCAACAGCACCAACAGGTACTCCTTATGTGGCTTTAATTAAAGAGACAACAATATAGGGAAGCAAGTAAGATGAAACCATCGTGCCATTGATAACTGACATACTCAGTTCTTTATGGTGTATGGTGTACTAGCCGTCACTCAGTTACTGCGAAGCCAAGAGGCCCAAAACACAGAGAGCTAGCTGATGAGTCAGGGGCACTCGGCCTCGTTTCCCATAAGTGAATAGAGTATTTTACGAAGTAAATGACGCCCGACATTATCTATTACGATAACTTTATCATCAGTCTTACACGTTGATTCTAACTATTAATCGTGTATTCGATTCTTGCATGGTAAATTTATGACAGAGTTTGTGCGTGACTGACCAAAGAATTTACTGCTGCTTTTACTCAGTGTGCGTAGTTGTTGTAGAATAGTATGCTTGAGTGTTTTGTTTTTCCCCCAAGTCTTTCGTCTCCTTGAATGTAGATGCTAGACTAAGTGTTAATTCTATTTGGAAGCTGGATGTCCTACACTGAAAGTAAAGTTATAACTTTCATTCTGAGCACTTAGCCTAAATCATGAAGCTAAATCTTATGAACAATGCCATTACAACTTCTCAAGGATTATTGTCCAGATTAGCAGACAACATTATTCTCTTGAAACAATCAAAAGATATGCCTGACCTATTTTAATGGCGTAGATTACAGCAAAATTGAGGATAGGCCTAAAGCACAAGTAGGCCAGATAAACCAAACTGACTAGTTAAAGATTATGGGATTAACAACTCCATAATTATTAGACCATTGCGTCCATGATGAGTGTGCAGCATCCGTTCTGAGTTTTGTTTGCTTAAAGAACATTTCATTGCATCCTTAAATTAAGCCAGCTTCTTAGCCTTCTGAAACGTCGAAATAAGTTATAATAACACCATGTCTGGGTGAGGTTGCATGCAGCCACACGTACTTTTGCTACACCTTAAATGAAAACAGTTGATGAGATTTGATTTGATAAACTGTCTTTATTTTGCTGTAGTTATATTAAGATGTCAATCGCATTATAGAGCAGGATAGCTAACAAAAAGTACATTCATTTTAGAACCTTTGCTGCACTGTAATAATTTGTGTTGCTAGCGAACGTTGGTTCTCAATTCCCGCAGCACCGCAATAGCTGACTGACAGAGATAGGCGGAGTTATGTTTTGCTTGGGTTTAGGTCAGTTTCCCAGAAAATGTCTCCAAAGTTTTTTCACTGAAAAAGCATTTCCCAGAAAAAGTAACTTTCCAGAAAAAATTTGCCGAAAAATTTTTCCCAGAAATCTCTCTCTCTCTCTCTCTCTCTCTCTCTCTCTCTCTCTCTCTTTCTCTGCTCGTTCTCTATCTCACTCGCCTTCCTTCTGTCTTCTATTCTTTCTCTTTCTGCTCTCGTTAATTATATACAGCGTTTTGACTAATGACTATCAAAAATCAGAATTTAAATGATGCAAAATTTAAGCGGCCAAACTTGCTTTTTTATTTTGTTTTGGAAAAATATTTTTTGAAACGTCACAATATTTCAGTTGTTTATAGAATAAAATCGCTTTCGTTAAGAAAATTGCGTTGTGTATGGTTGTATCATTTGCTGCATATGATCACTTCAAATACAATAGATTTTCATAGGATTTGAAATAAAGTTTAATAAATAATAATTATAAAAAATGGAAACACTAAGGCTTTTCAAACTATAAAAATTTGTGAATATCTTGTGGTCAACATATTTACCTGATTAATTATATGTACTCCATGCGAAGTATAAGGTAAAATAAAAACTCAATTGCATTGAGTTAAATATATCTGCAATTATTGAATCATGACGTAACATCCCTTCTATTGCTAATTTCATATGTGACTGACAAGTGAAAAGCCGACGACCGCATGTATTATCGTGGCAAAAATGTCAATACCTTAGCACTGGGAAAGTTTGGTACTAGGAAAATTCGATATAGAGAAAGTTTGGTTCAAGGAAACTTTGGTACTACGAAAATATATTTTACATAACCTGCTCAAATAAGTTATAGAGGCTGAGGCTCGTGTTGTTGCTTTTGTTTTTATTTGTTTTCTGTTCGCTTCTTCTTTGTTTGTTTGTCGGTTGTTTGTTATTTGTCATTGTTGTTGCTGTTTGTCTGTTTCTTGTTCGCTCTTTTGTTGTGATTATTATTACCACCATCACCAAGACCACCATCATCTTCATCATGTCACTATTGTTACTTTTCTCGTTTTGTTGCTGTTGTTATTGTTATTGTTGTTGTTGTTACTGTCAGCCTTAGTTGAAACTGCATTTGCTTATAACTCTGAGCTTTGGACATTAAAAGCAAGTTATAGAACTGAAATTAATGTGTTTCATAGGTAAAATTATATAAACACTTTGGGTATCAAAGATCTGTATGAAAAAAATAAAAGAGTAACCTTGGACAAGGAAAATAAAAAGGTGCCGTTTAAGATGAATTGGGCATATCCTTAGATTGTCTGATGATAGTTCTTTACAAGCAATATAGTCAGCCAGAAAACCAGCAGGAGAAATGTTAACATATTTAGATTTTGCACAGAAAGATTTAAACACGTCAGCACTGATCCTTAGAGGTAGAAGCACTTGGTCCGTTGCAGAGGGTAGAGAGGCTTGGCATAAAGAAAAGAACAGAATCATGTCCCTGGATGCATGATTCAACGGATGATGGAAAAAAATTGTTCATCTTTTTTGTGAATTTGTGAAAAAAGACGGAAGTGGATCAGACAAATCACCCGCATAGCAGTTTCTACTAATGTTTGCTGGATTAATTGCTGTATAGACAAGATTTATTTTATTTTAGGCATTCTTTTCAGTTTTCATTCTTCTGAAAACTGAATGGTCTGGCAGTGGCTTTATTTGGGCTTTCAATAAATGGTATTAGTGGCAACTACTAAAGTATTTTTAAGCTTGTTAGAATTTTGTCTCTTAAACAGCTACAGCAATTTTTCCGCATTGGCGAGGGCTGCAAACACGAGATACATATAATATATGCAAGCTGCATGAGTATATCCTTCAGTGTGACAACTCGCTAAATTGTCACACTTTGAGTTTGTTTCAATTGAGTTTTTTCCACAAGGGCTTGAGCAGTTTTACATGAATTGAGGTTTTAAGGGGAAAATTAATTTGTACAGTAGGCCTATATGAGTTCTATTTTAATGGTTGAGAGGTATTTTGGTATTTTAGCATTAGCTAAAAACTTCCGTCAGAATCATTTGTTTATTCATTTTCATGAAGTCAGTCATTTATGCATCGAAAATCAATATACGGTAATAGATATTTACAAGGTGGTAAAGTACAAGTCAGTGAGAGAAATCTCATTATTCGAGTTTTCTTATAGAGAAAGTATTCTTATAGCGATAATATTAATAAAAACTGTTTGATTAACTAAAATGTTTTTGATATTTCCTATTTGTATGCATATTACATTTCAGATCTCAACGAGTGTGAGGATGGTACACATAATTGTCACGACAATGCATCTTGCGACAACGATATGGGCAGTTTCTTCTGCATGTGTAATGAAGGTTACATGGGAGATGGTGTTGACACTTGCGACGGTATTCAATTTTAAATAAATATAAGACTACGATTATTTATACACATTGACATTTTTGAGTATAATATTTGAATGCAGGATTTGTTAAATGGTATGCAGTTCACGTCATAACTGTACACGTTATGTGATTTTATACTGAATTAAAGTAATAATGTAACTTATTTCTTTTTTAATGCAATTACAGTAAGTAAAGTAATTTGCGTCAAATGGTTGTATTTACAGGTGTCTCTAATTTTATTTCGTATTTTTTTTGTTTCTCTCACCTGCTCACTACAAAAATTTGGAGTCTCCAACAAGTACTTAATGCAGTAGTGAAAATATGTTCAACAAAATTTTCTTCTGTTTCAGACATTGATGAGTGTGAAAATGGGCTTGCTATGTGTCATGACAATGCAGACTGTGATAACATAGAAGGCAGTTTTACATGTCAATGTTTGGATGGTTACATGGGTGATGGTGTTGACTGTGCAGGTAATTTTTATGTGCATAAACAAAATTACTACAGTATCACTTGTAGGTGTGATTAACAATAATACAACTGTGTAATATTTATTTAACATTAAAACATTGAGCATCATAGAAAACTAATTTATACAGTTGATCAATCAGTCTCAATTAATAAGGAAATTTAGTTATATAATCTTAATTTCAAGACTATTAAACAAATTAATTTAAATATTCATAATTATTATGTTTTGGAAATCAAATTCAGGCAATCGAATGAAAATTGTTAAAAGATTTAAACTGAGTTTCGATTTGAGTCAATGATGTTTTTGGCTTAATTAATGCTTGCAATTGTGGAATGATTGATGAGTTAATAGAATCATGTCCTGATAACAAAGGAGTAGGTGGTCTAATGGTCAAGATGTTAAGCAGGTAACATCAAATGACATAAGTTCAAATCTAGGCTAATTTTGCGATATTTTATATTTTTTTTATTTGGCATTGTCTAGTTTCAAGAAATTAATTGCTCGTTTAATTCCATTGTTACAGATTACTTGTTTCTTTGCTCCCGTTATTTTTAACACCATATTTACTTGCAGATGTAAACGAGTGTGCCATTGGAGAGGATACTTGCGATCTCAAAGCTAACTGTTTAAACACGGATGGCAGTTTTGAATGTACATGCATGGATGGTTATACGGGAGATGGCCTCATGTGTTCAGGTACTATTATTTCTCCCTTAGTTTTTTATTTAATAAGATGTTGGTTGGCTTCCTTTGGCTAATATCAGTATTTATGCATCATAGCGTAGTACAATGAAAATTTTCTATTTTGCATGTCAGAAATACTTCTCTGAAACTGTGAACACATAGAAACATGAAAGATAAGGGTTTTACAATGTTTCGTGACTAAAAGGAAAGACTCTTACATCTCTTTTGTTCCATAGTAGGTTTAGTTAACCATTACTTAATCATCAATATATTAACACCCTGTTGTAGAACTAATTAATTGTATTTGGCATAAATAGACACACCTGTTGTGCATAGACCACACATAAAGTTGAAATAGTTACTGAATAATAGTGATAACACAATTACTAAGTGACCTTAAATTCGTTTTCAACTGGACATCTATAGACAAGTTATCAGCTGGTGGCGTTACATGTGCTTTAATATCTGTAGACAAAGAAACCTTATTGAACCTTATTACACCTGCCTACTGCTGACTATTAGAATTTCAACTGCATTCTAATAATCTTATTTATTTATTCAACTAATTGTGTAAATAAAATGTTTGTTTTTATGTTTTCCTTCGTAAAAATTGAACTATGCTTACTGAATTCACCAATTAAATGTAAAACTTAATCGCACAATGCCGTCAACCAAGTATTGTTTATTTAGATATGGATGAATGTGAAATGTTTGGTTGCCCTGATCCAAATCATGAATGTACTAATATTGTCGGTGGGTTCAGTTGTGACTGTAAGGAAGGTTGGGAGGACGATGGCCGTGGTGGATGTACAGGTAGGGAATAAATCACGAATGTGCCAAACGCACTTAATATTGAGTTAATAAGTGGTTTAATACTAATTTGTTGTACTAAATTTAATTGATGTCACATTCGTACACAATACACAACTTGTATTGATAACATGCAACTAATCTGGTTAATTTGCACACAGACATTGACGAATGTGCGGATAATCCCTGTGGAGAGAACGCTGAATGTGTCAACATGCCGGGAAGTTACACGTGTACTTGTGCGGAGGGATACACTGGTGATGGAATTGTCTGCTCGGGTAAGGGCACTACTTGTTTGGGAAAAGTAATACTAAACTTGGTCGTGTGAATAGGTGACGGAATGCAAATTTGTGTGCACTGATTATGCGTAATCTTCAGCTTAATAAATCTTGACTATGGCTTCTCAATGAATTTTCAAATGTAGCATTTACCGTGGTCTACTTGTATAATAAGCTCTGCTTAATGATAGTTTTCTCAAATTTATTTTTGCACGAATTTCCGACAGTGTAAGTGAACCACAGTTTTCAATATGCAGTAATTAAAATAGTTTTATGGCCTGGTTATAGTAAGTTATTTACAGCAAACCTTCATACGCAAGGGCATTTACAATAACAGGGATGTTTAGTGGGATAAATGCTGGAATGTTGAATGCTGTGTGTGATTCACAGAGCATCAATAACTTACCTGAGTTCTTGGTCTGAACCGCACTAGTCTGGTATAAGTGCAATAGACTGACGTTCTGTTCTTTTACTTCCAATGTCTGTTATGATGGGGTCTGTTGTAACTGGTTATTAATACGTGTTAATACAAAATCATGTCTTTATTATTATCTCTTAATTATTCAGATGTTGACGAGTGTGAGCTGGACCTGGATAACTGCCATGCCAATGCCATGTGCTTTAACACCATTGGTAGTTTCGCTTGTATGTGTCTCAACGGTTATGAAGGCAATGGTTTAATATGCTCAGGTATGTGGGTGGTAGTACACAAATTACATTTATAAAATTTTTATTACTAAGTGACAGAGTGTCGAGAACTCACTACTTCCCATCGTCATATCAAACAAAAACAGAGATTAGAACATGGAAAACAGAGGTAATCCTCAGAATAGTTTTGCTTAACGGTTTTGCATCTGTGTCTGTCTGTCTGCGCAATTAAATAAAAATAGATGAAGCCATAATCAACAAACTTGGCCCAGAGATAAGTCAAGAAAAGACCTGGATTCACTGCCTTTTGATCCAAAAAACCCGAAGTCAGGATTATAAGTTAAAAAAGTGTCAAAATAATTTTTGACATTGTCACTATTGAGTGCTCACTATTAGCTATAAAACAGAGTACAATATAGAATAGAAACTTATTTTTTACTTGGATACGTAAAAACATAACGTTATCTCCATTAGTAAAACAGTAATTAGTAAAAATAAAAAATACTGTGATAAATGAAAAACAAATGTTGAGAAAAACATTATAAAATAAAACATTAAACATTGCAGTATATCCATAGTAAAACTGGGTGTAATAATTACCGAAAATAAAAAATAAGAAAAGGCATTAGAAAATAAACACAAGACATAGTTAAACATCCATAGTAAAATTGAGTGTAATAATTACTAAAAATACTATTGTTTATATGTGGTAATGATGTCTATGTTTAAGACGTGAATGAGTGTGAAACGGATCTGGATAACTGTGATATGGATGCCATTTGTACTAACAACATGGGTAGCTTTACTTGCGATTGCCAAACAGGATACAGTGGTGATGGTGTTGACTGTGCAAGTAAGACATTTACAATTTTTGTCTTTCTATTTATAGAAACACGATGCAAAAATAGTTAAAATAAGCGATTATGTTGCTGTTGCATTTTTTTAACAGAGCTCAATTTCTCAATCTTTCATTGAGTGTGTTTGCAGCAAGAGCACCCCATTCAAGAGCATTTGCATCTTGGCATTTTACAATGTACAATAATAAACATGCTATTACCAGTTCATAAAGTCTTTTGAAGTGCTATACTGTCATGGTTGTTGTGAATGTATTTAATGAAAAGAAAGAAAAATCTTAAAAGATTTCTTCTGGTCTGATAAAAGTGATATTAATTGGCAGCCATTTGATCTTTGTATTCCTTTGTAATATTGTTGATTGTTTTGATGATGATTTTGTCTGTAGATGATGATGAATGTAGTCTAGATCAAGACAACTGTGATGACAATGCCATCTGTACAGACACTGAAGGCAGTTTTACCTGTGATTGTTTAGAAGGCTATACTGGAAATGGCATCACATGCAGAGGTATGTTACATGTGTATGTTACAGTATGAAGAAATACTCTTGTGCCTGAAAATTTATTTAGATTTTGCTTTGATTTGATTAAGTTATTTGGGTAATGATATACTTGTTTAGTATTAATGTTGTTGCATCATAGTTGTTTAAGTTTAAGTTTAAGCTTAAGTTTTTTATACATATAAACAATATACATTAAAATACATACATATACTTGTAATATACATATACACATGTACACTACATAAAAAATATGCAATACACATTAAAAAAATAAAAAACTACGTAATAATGAGGGGCCCTGTGGGACACAAAGAGCAAACAATTCTCACGTGTATTTGTTGAAACACCCTCAACTTTCATTATGTAGGGAAAAATAATATTTTTCCCTGGAAGCTTCTGTCAGTTGTATAAAAAAGAAACGTACACTACCACCATGCATATAGGTAAGATTTTAAAACTGTGGCAAGAATACCAATCGTAAAATTGTATCGGTGATCTAATAAATGAGAAAAAATCAGTTGCATAAATTAACTGCCTGCAGTCAGTATATTACCGAATTTCCAGTTTTATGGTGTATTATCATCTGTAGGTTTTGTGTTAACCAGCAATGTGCTATAAGCTTTTAGCCTGTAAATAAAGCCGCATTCATTTTATGCACATGTTAGGCATACTAAGATAAATTTGAATTGCAGATATAAACGAGTGTGTTCGAGGACTAGCTCAGTGTGACAGCAATGCTCAATGTACCAACGAACCTGGTACTTACAATTGTGCCTGCAATCCTGGTTTCTCTGGAGACGGTTTTGAATGTTCCGGTATGGTAGACAAAGCTGTGCTTTTAGCTGTTTTAAAAAGTGTTGCAATTTTATTATAAACACGACAGTTTAATGCAGAAGTGATAGGTAATTATTAAAATTAGTAAAATTTATAACAGTAAGTACAGACGACAATTTTGACATGCAATTTTTGTATTCATAACCCGTGCCTTGTACTATGTTCTATTTGCTGCTGTATATATATATATATATATGCCTGTTACACTCAGTATTATTGATATAGATATGTTCGGTAATAGCATTAAAGCCACTAAGTGTGATATAGCTCAAGAGCAAACATCCATGCAGAGAACTTGGAGACTAGATTAGATTAGATTAGATTTATTCAATCGAAATATACAATTGTACATATACAATAAAATCTTACAATTAAATATGATTAGCTAATGTTTTAGGAAGGGAGAAAGCCACCAGGCACGAATGCACTTACGGTGCCCCACTTTAATTAACTATTAATCACCCTGTTTGCAAAAGAGTATTTAAAAACATCAATACGACAATAATTTTTTACAACTTGTAACTATGGCCCCTTAATCCGAGACTAGGTGCGTAGGTAAAAAAATTGTTAAAACTTAGATCTGTAAGTGCATGACAAATTTTGTACGCCATTTTCATATCAAAAATAAAATGTCTGGTTTCAAGAGCCAGTAGTTTCAAATGGTCTAGTCTACTAAAATAGTTGACATGAGTTAACCCACATTTCGCATATAACCGTTTTGAAACGGTATTTGAATAGCTATCTGAAATTGTCCTGTGTTTGTGAATTAAACATTTGAACTAGTTATGAAACTTGAATATTACAAAAGGTTTTTATATGACAAAACAATGAATAGCAAGTTAAGTGCTTAAGGTGTTTCTGTAAGTTAATTCTGAACAGCATTTTCTGAACGTTTGTTAAAATGGACAATTTGTGTTCTAGTTATGGATCTTAAGTGCCGTGCAACTGGTAAAGTTATCACTAATGGTTACCTTTGCTGATAACTGATATTCAGTTGTTTTTAAAAGCTGAGGTTTAATGCTGGGAACACTGTTTTGGTAATTTGATTTAATTCTTTTATTACATTACTGTTGTGTGATATTTTAGATGTGGATGAATGTGTGGATCCCGAAATCTGTGCGGAACATGCAACCTGTACTAACTCCATTGGAAGCTACATGTGCATGTGTGATATGGGATTTGTAGGCAATCCTTATGAACTGTGCGAAAGTAAGTTGCGTGCCATGAATTCTACTAATTATGTCGTTCTCTGTAATCGATGTTGTTTTCGTTTCAGTGCAAAAATTCAATCATTTTCCAATTTATATGATGAACTTTAGTGCCGTTATTATGATTTAGTTTAGGCGACTTGCTTTTTTCAACAAAGTTGTTAATTGCATAATTAAGTGTGCATTTGTATATTTAAGTCAAATGTATAAACATGATACAATTCAATGCATTAAAATACATTACAAGTACTTAATTGAAGTCAGTGTGCTTTTTGGGTTGAAGAATTTTATTATATTTTTTGCTTCATCTTTAATTTCTGCATGTCATTTTTCCTAGCAGTTTTCTAACTAAACTCATACATTTTAAATCTCTTTTGCTTGAATTTAGCATCGATGGAATGTGCAATAGGAACTCATAACTGTGACAGAAATGCCGATTGCATGGATACTGAAGGAAGCTTCATTTGTACCTGTAAACCTGGATACAGTGGGGATGGTGTACAGTGTTCCGGTAATATTTATGCTTTTTTATGTTAATTCAGAAGAAAGGAACAAGTAAGCAGTTTGTTATGTGTGCAAACTGCAAAAGTACCTATATCATGTAGGGCCGAGTTCAAGCATAGAGTTGTTTGCAGCATATTTCCAAAAAAGAGCATTTCCATCACTAGTAAACAAGATCTTCCTCAACTAATCTCGTTCATGAGCGACTTTGGAAACGCAGTATTTTTTGCGTTCACCTTTTTTTGTACCAAATCTTTTGATAAAGTAAAGTAAAAAATTTAAATGTTACAATTTTAAGAATGCGTTAAATATGAGTCAGCAAAAATTGAGATCGAAAATTGAAAAGATGATATAATAAGAGTTGCTACTAAGTGTTCTCGTTGATCTTACAGATATTGATGAATGTGCAGAGGATACTGATAACTGTGACGATGATGCTAGATGTCTCAACAGTATTGGAAGTTTTGATTGTAGGTGTAACGATGGTTATCGTGGAAATGGCACACTGTGTACCGGTGAGTACTATCGCCTTTAATTTCTTAGTTTTTTCTGTAATTACTGCTGAAAAATTTCTAGTGTTGTTGGCTTTGCCATTTCTTGAAGCAAACTGTTTCATTATTATTATTTCACTTTTGCTGAAACCTGACTGGAAAACTTGGAAAATATTAGAGTAAAATCTTTACTGGTGTATTAGTTGTGTTACTTTTAGTAAACTTAGCTGTCGTTTGTTACATTATTTGTTCAAAATGTAGTTTGCTGCATTACAATTGTAGTGGAATATAGTATAAGACTGGCATTTTTAATTAAAATTGATTTGTGAATGTAGGCATAAAAACATAATGGTTGCAAGGATAAAGAAGTGGAAAAAATGATGCAGCAACAAGTTAAAAAACTTTGTTTGAACTAAAATTTAAACTTATCTTTTTGAATATACGACATTTGAAATTTCTAAAATCTTTAGCATGAATGTTTTGTTTTTGCTAATGTCACAAATGTGTTTTTTGGGAGCATTAAGAAAAAGTAACTATACTGTATTTAGAAAATGCCATAATAATGAAATACATAATAAAAAACATTAAGATGAGATATGCATGTTAGTGACATTCGTTTTTTGTTATCATGTTATTTACTCTGATGTAACTTTGTAATTTTTCACCTCTTGTACTTAATTCAAGTATTAGTAGTTGTCATAGAATTCTTTCATGTTTTAATAATTTTTGTTGTTCAGAAATTGATGAATGTGCTGAAAAGATTGATAACTGCCACACTAATGCTGTCTGCACCAATGAAGAGCCAGGATTCACATGTACATGTTTGCCTGGTTATACTGGAAATGGTGTCAACTGTCTGAGTTAGTATTTTTTCCTTAATACAAATATTTCAGTGGTTCTCAACCAAGGGGATTCCACCTTTGTGGGAAATTGAGATTTTCAAGGTGAGAATTACATGTGATTACAGTCTGACAGACTCTCACCTTTGAAATACTGATCTTTCGACATACAACAATTCTGCAATTGCGCATAATTAACCTACATTACCTCACACTATTGAATGACACAGATTAACCTAATGTATTCATATACAACTAGACAAACCTGAGAAGGAGATGATGTTCTGAATTTAATAAAAAGGTGCATGGATAAAGTGATAAAAAATAGGACAGTCTTAGAACGTGGTGAATGTCAGTCTCGTATATTGTGAAACGGGTGCTTGGAGCAAAAAAAGTTGAAAATCACTGAAATATTTCATTTTTCAAGGTGACTTGCGTAGTATCTTCTGAAATTTAAGAAAACAATGTCTTGTTCATATTAGTACAGAATGTTTAAACTTGTATTGTACAGTTTTCCAGCAAAATTTATAGTTCGGTCTTTAGGTGGATGTTTAAATGACTTTGAATAATGTGGTGTAAGCTGAAGCACCGTAACATAAAAGTTTACTCACCATTAGCATTGGACAAAAAGCAGTAAGCCTTTTCACAGTTCCAGCAATTGATGATGATCGTGAAAAGGTCAACGGTTAAGTGAACCAAACAAAGCATTTATGTACACTTGACAATGCCTTGCAGCCCATGCTATTCTAATAGTAATAGTTTTAACAACTAGCTAGAACCTTGCCTCTGCTAGTAAATCACTCTATGTACAGATTAATGAAAACAACTGAAATTACTGAACTGATGCAGCAGACGGCTTTACTTTACACACATATCACATGCCAGCTGTAGTTAAGAAGCTGGGGTTCACTTAATGTTTGACCTACAGCAGCCATGCATGTGCACAATGAAACTGTGAAAAGGCTTATTAACGTTGACTATCCTTCTCAGTCGATGAATAATGATAAATTTTTTGGACCATAAAAATTTGCTTGTATAAAAATGTCTCATTCGATAATATTAATTATGCAGATATCAATGAATGTTTGCTGGATTTGGATGATTGTGACGTAAATGCAAGATGCACTGATACTCCAGGAAGCTTCCGTTGTGCTTGTCCGCTTGGTTACAGTGGAGACGGAATAGTTTGCGATGGTGAGCCTTTTTTACCTGTTGTTACATTTATTTGTGGTGTTTAACGTTTTATATATTACCGTTGTTGGATTGGATTGCTTTGCTGCAAGGACAAATTTAATAGAACAAAAACAGAAGTTGTGAAGCTGTAGTTTTGTGGCAATACTGTTTGTCAGATTTGTTTCACTTTGATTTGATTTGTCTCAAACTGGCATTTGTTTTGTTTTTCAAGATTTGATTCATTTGGAATTTAAAATTAACTTGTAACGGTAGCAGAAAGTTTTCACTTGGAATCATTTTGTTACTTATGCTCTTCTTCCACCCTTTGGAAAGAATTTATCTTTCTTGCATGCAGATAAAGTAGTTGATAAATTTTTCATACACTACTTAAATATTGAACCTTGCGTCTCTTGCTTTTAAGGTAAGTACTGTATGAAGCTTGCAGGCCAAGGAAGAATAACTGAATCTTAGGGCCCAAAAGACATACGAGCATATATCATCAGACAAGATGGAAGAAACTCACAAAAAATGGAATAACCTGTATTCATTAGTTAATGTAAATAATCACTCTTCATTTATTGTAGTTTTATTGCTGTATTTACTTACAGATATTAATGAGTGTACCTCTGGACTGGACAACTGTGATGTAAATGCCATGTGTGATAACATGATGGGTAGCTTTGTTTGTGATTGTCTTGATGGTTTCCAAGGTGACGGAACAACGTGTTCAGGTAGGATGATGCATTTTCTAATGCAAAAAATCTTGTAATTGGCGGCACAATGTATTTCACAAGATCAGTTTTGAGCAAGATGTTTAGCTTCACCAAGGAGGTTACTTTTTCATCGTCGTTAGCTTATGAGTTGGTTTATAAAATTATGTAAAAGCTGCTTGCTTGCGAATTTCCAGGAAACTTTCTGGAAGGATGAGATGAGGAATAGAACAGGGTAGATTGCTCTCAATTTTGGCACTAATTGATTAAGGATTGTGAAAGACAACCCATTTTTATTAATTGGTTTCGGCTTAATTGAATAAACAAATTCTGTGTAACTTTACAATACACCGTTGCAGAAAGCATGGATGCTCGTCATAAATCATGTGATGGCAAAGCAATAGGTGACATCATAACCTAAGCAGCTGTGCAGTTTAGTAAATAATTATGCACCTCAAGCCTCTGAATCTACAAAGTACCATTCTAATTTTTGATATTTTGCTTTGTAAAAATGTGAAAAATCTATATGGGTTAAAGTCGGCATTCTTGTGTTATGAAAATTTGGAACGACTTATTATTATTATTATCATTGTTATTGTTGTTGTTGCATCATCATTATCATCGTTACTGCTGCTGCTGTTGTTGTTGTTATTATTATCATTGTTATTATTGTGAATATGATAGTGAGCAGTACCAGTACCAATAGCAACATCAGCATCTCTTGATGAAATAGTTTTACAGTGTTTGATAATTTGAAATATTTGTTATTTCATTTCAGATACTGATGAATGTGATCTTGGACAGGCTGAATGCCACATTCATGCTGCATGCTCCAACACTATTGGAAGCTATGAATGTGACTGTACTGAGGGCTACACTGGTGATGGTGTATTGGAGTGCTCAGGTAACCATAATTTACTAATTCTTGTATCCTCGCTGTCAGAAGTGCTCATCCGAACATGCCAAAGAAGAATCACCATAATTTATCACAAAGAGTAACTAAAATGGAAGCACTAATGTGCATGGATCTGGCATGCCTTACTTATTCTTTTCTTGTGTAGAACATAAGAAAATCATGGAAAGCAATTATGGTTGTTTTGAAATTTGTTTTTCATAAAAATTTAGGGACGGAGTCTACATTTACCCCACACAAAAATAACCTAACCCTAACCCTAGTCCTAACTCTAATACTAACCGAACCCTAACCTTATCCCTAACCCTAACTCTAATCCCAGCCTAAACTCTATTCCTAACCCTAATCTACTCTTCTTAACAAACTAATTTCCTGTGTGTGGGGGAATTGTAAACTTTAGCCAAATTTAGAATGTTCATCGTTGTGACAACAATTTATACATTAGAACGAAAGTAACCCACAAAATGTAACAATATACGATGGCAGATCCATTTAACTGGTGTGATTCATTTAACGGGCATATTGGGAAAGTGAATAATCACTTTATTGCAGTCTGCATAATGGTCGGTAGTATTTCCCTGCCAACTTTCAACTTCCTATGGTTAAAATGGGTGGTCTGTGACAGCTTTCAAAGATAAATGTGACAACAGCGCCAACAGCAGTGACATGCCAAAAGTTTTTGAGATCCTGCACTGTATTTTTCTCGGTATGGGGGTTACATTCCCCAGCTTTCTAGTAACATCACTTTTGGATGCGTGCCATCATAACAACGAAAGTTTAGACAAGATAATTATTTATAAACATTTTGATAATGTTTTTGACATTTATGTCAAGTTGCAAGCTGCAAAGAGTTGAAATTATGTCATTGGCTAGTGTTATAATTGTTTTATTTTTTTGGCTTTTGCACCAAATGAAAAGGTATGATATTGTTATATTAATTGATTTATATCAGTTTGTTAAAAGTTGCATTCCTGGGTGTACAAGTTAAAAAGCAAGTTAATCATATATATTTATGGTGCCAAATCTATCAACATTTTTTTAATTTCGTAACATTAATTAAATTTTAATTTACAATGTCTGTACTGCATTCAAGTTATATTCTCTGTTATGAGAGTGAGTTTTGTTCGTATCTTGTAGATGTGAATGAGTGTGATGAACTAGTGGATAACTGTGATCGCAATGCAAAGTGTGAAAACACAGTAGGAAGTTTCACCTGTGACTGTATGGAAGGCTTCTTTGGAAACGGGATCACTTGCAATGGTATGTTTGATTATTCATCCTGCATTAATTTAGTGATGGGAGTCGATACAATTTCAATACGATTTCGATAAACGATAAGAACTTAATTGTTATATGATTTCGACTTTAATAAGCAATTTACAAAAAATTACCATACAATTTCAATAATCGATAAACATTTTACCAATCGATTTGATATGATTTCAATTTTCAAAACACTTTTGTCTTTGCAGTCTTTAAATTAGTTTGTATATTTAAATGGTTACTATATGAAGAATGTAAATTAAACGGTTGCATTCCTGAATGCAATTAATGCTACTATTGCTCTGAAATTAACAACATCAAGATATCAACTATTGTTCTTAAACTAAAATGTGTGTTTATTATTGCTAGTGTACAAAAATCCCGGAAATAACGCATTGATTTAGATATCGATGCTCAGACTATATCGATTTCCTGTGGTGGTAATCATTTATTTTATCGACGGAATAATAGACGGAGAAAAATCGATTTTGTGTTGTAAATGTGTGAAAGTTGATAGAGAAAATCGATTTTCCAATAGTAAACGATAATCAATTCTCATCACTACATTAATTAATGTATGACACAGCTTTACGTACGTTCATTTTTTTAACTACAATTCTGTGAAATTTGTGTCACTTGTCCATTTATTTGATGTAAAACTGGGTTCAATGCCCAGTCTAGTCAGTGGTCAGTAAATGGATGTATAACCACTTGGCAGTGTCATCTTCGATCCATGTTGCCAGGCATGCTTGCCTCGTTGAGGTAGTATATATATTCATTCCTAATACGGTTAAGACAGCTCTGCCAGAATAGTGTCTCGTCTAATAGGAATATCTTTCAATAGATTCCTGTCCCATTACAACCATCTACCTTTTAACCATGAGTGCTTGATCCCAGCTTGTAGAGTGTCAAACTATTATATAAGAAAGAGTTGTCGTAAAAAAATTCTCTGTCATGTGCTGAGTGCTCAAACTAATTAAATGATCATAACTGTTTGCCAGTGATAATAAAAAATAATTCATTTCAATATATCAGTTTACTTTTAGTCAAAGGAAGTTTTACCCAGTTAATTTGGGATTTTGTTTTGCTACATATTTCACTTTAGATATATATCTTACATATTATTATATTATATTACAGATATCAATGAATGCAGTGAAGGAATTGACAATTGTCATGACGATGCTAATTGTTTGAATTCCTTGGGCAGTTTCACTTGTATGTGCATGTTGGGCTTTACTGGAGATGGAATATCTTGTGATGGTAGGAATCCGTTGTTTTTTCTTGATCTATTAATTGCCAATGTACAGTTAAAAAAGATACCAAATTTTTCGTTTAACAAACTTTCATAGGTGGCATGTGTCAGTTATTTGTCTCAGCTTATTTTTCTTTCAGACAGAAGTAAATTATTTGACAAAATGGCAGTAGATAAACATTTAACGTACTTTCCAAATTTCTGTATAAATATCTAACTTAGAAATCTGAGTTACAAGCAGCAATGCACTTGTCTGATCTGTTGAGTCAACTAGGCTAGTTAAGCACAGGCTGATCTAGAGGTGACGAATAGTTGTTTTAAACTGGCTTAAATTAGATATACGCCTCACTATGCAAGAATGTCATAATGGCACAAGACTACGAGGTGTTTCCTTAAATAATATTTTTATCATTTGTTATTTTTAATAATAACTGTCTTCAATATTGGTTGCTGATTGCTAGAGATTATTTAATAATGTTAGTTTTTTAAGGCAACTAATTCTCCAATTACATTTATTTTTTTATTTATTGATTTATTTTTGTTATACTCAATTGCTGCTGAAACATTGGCACAAATGACATAACAAATGAATTGCCTCAGTCCCATAGTAATTCAATAGGAGGTTTATTTTTCAATTCAGGATGTTATATGAAATTATGAGCTAAAAATGTCCAAAAAATGAGTTTTTTCATGAAACTGACATCTGAAGAATGAAATTACCGCAGTGTTTTCTCTGACCCCACAAACCTAAGTTTTCTGAAAAAATGTGCAGCTTTTAGAAAAGTAGATTTTCAGAACCGTTTCGAAAGCTTTGCAAAAATAATAAGTGCCTAGAATGTTCTGTAGAGTGTGAATATTGTGTTTAGTGAGATACCTACTTACCGAAATGAGGAGGGTGTTTTTTCAAAGTTCTTTTTCAGCTTCTCCATAATTGTGCATTACTGAAACAGGTGTTGTCTTTGTCCTTCAGAATGTGTGGCTGTCCCGGGTATTGTTAATACCTGCTTTTCTTTTGCGTTATAGAGACAGCTTTTTTCATTGTTAAAAAATATATTTTAATGTATTGATCAGTAAAGGCACATTAAGCAAAAACTATGTACTGTAGAATGTATTATCATTATTATTTGTGCACAAAATGCTTTTGTGTCGTTTGGCTAGTATTATAATTATATAACATAGTTCTGTCATTTCTTTTCTGCTTATTGACTATCATTTAATAATTTATCTCACCTGTTAATG
Source organism: Tubiluchus corallicola (assembly GCA_030141605.1). Classification (NCBI taxonomy): domain Eukaryota; kingdom Metazoa; phylum Priapulida; class Priapulimorpha; order Priapulimorphida; family Tubiluchidae; genus Tubiluchus; species Tubiluchus corallicola. The sequence continues at coordinate 196,783 of JAQGDQ010000285.1, forward strand.
ATCATATTCTTATTGTAGACGTGGATGAATGTGCAAGGGATGATGCTTGCGGACCAAACCAGATGTGCTTCAATTTTGATGGCAGTTTCAGCTGCGGATGCATGGATGGTTTCTCTTTTGTTGATGACGTGTGCATGGGTACGAAGTGTAGTTCTTGTTTTTTTTACATTAGTCTTGTCTTTTCTTAGTTAGTTTATTGCAAGTAATTGTTAAACACTATAATAAACAATATTAAACAATGCTGAACCTGGCTAGAAAATGTATGAGTGTCTGTCAAGAAAATCTCTTCTGAGCTGTTTTGTTTGTCCTACTGCATATTTAACTCAAAGAGAGAGAGAGATATGTAGATCTGAAGTTGCAATATGATCACAGACATGTTCAGTATCTCTTATAACAGCTGGTTCAGTATCTTTGTAAATTGACTGGGCTTTAGTTATGCTAGAAACGCTAACATATTAAAAAAGGTCTTGCTGTTGGGTGGTGTCCCTATTTTTCAGTGTATCCAGGTGTTTAAAAAACTGCAGAAGAATAATGCGAGATTGACTTGATTAAGTTTAAAAGTTCTTATCCAGTCAGAAATGTTTTTGACAATTACTATGCATTTTCTCCAAATTGCGTAACTTCGACCATGAATCACGTGCAGTCGTGAACAAGTGATGAAATAAATTCTTTAATTGCAATGAAATAAAAAAGAAAATATGCAGTAGTTCTCAAGAATGTTTAGAAAAGTTTCGATCTGATGTTAATGAAGTTGTTTATATTGTCAAAGCATTTTGTTTAGCATATTTTGTTGCAAGAACTGCAAAACACAAGGCAAACTTAAAGTAGTATTGGGCAGTAGTGATTAAATCAATGAATTTATGAATGGTTTAGTGTATGATCAATCATTCTTCAGGTGCTATGGTAATTATAATCTCCATGTATTTATGAGTGAATTCATTTTTATGTCACAGAAATAATAGATATTAATAATATTATGCTGTAATCATATAGGCTAGTAGACTGCGCAAAAAATTGTCAATAATTGAGAAAATTCACGTTAATTTTTATACCCTTTTGTTAAAGGATTTTAAGCTTTGGTTTTTAGGTGGTTTATTTATTCGTTTTATAAACAGATATGAATGAATGTGAAATGGAGACTGATGATTGTCACGAAGAATATGGCATTTGCACAAATTTGCCTGGTTCCTTTTCCTGCGATTGCATTAGTGGATATGTAGGCGACGGCGTAGAATGCTCAGGTAAAATTTAATGTTCACATAAGGTTTGTGTTCAAAAAATGCATATGTATTGAGTTTGTAATGATAAGTATAAGTTATTGTTTAACGTGACGCAATATCAAGTGAGATATCAAATACGCTACACTACTCATATTTTGATATTTGCAAAATTCTTAAAGAAAAACTGGACTCAATCTTAAACTGTTGTTCAAAATAATCAACTCTTTAAAACATTGAAAAGGAGCACACTATTTTTTCAAGAATGATGTTTGTGAAAGAATTATTACCATACAAATGCAATCCCGTTGCTAGTTCTTCGCTGTTATGTACATTTCATCATTCGTTAATTAGATGTGCACTAGCGCTTACATTACGGAAATGTGTTGCACAAAATAGGTGCTGTACATCTCAGTTCAGAGATGTTCGTTTGTGACGTAGTGCAAATGTTCAAGAGTTCATGCGTGACCACAATGGTAAATTTAAAATTTGTGTTTTTATATTAAAATTTACTATCTCACATTGAATCTCATACAGTAGCGGTGTACTTCAATTTTCACTTTCACAAACACATGCCAGACATTCATGAAATTTTGGGCTGTTAAAAATTATGTTCAGTTGTGTTGTCATCACTAGTTGGGCTTGCCCGCCATTAATTATGTATCTAATCTATTATTTAGTTATTAGAAATGCTTTTGCAGTATTATTGGTGTTAAAATGTATACTTTTTACTTCACTTCAAAATGGGGTAGGATCCTGTTTTCCTTTAATTACATAATTATGTTTACTGCTAACTATTAAAGTTACTCTCAATAAACACTAAGACGTGTCTGATTTTGGCAATACATACTGAGTAACTTATTTTACAGAGAAGCAGAAATCTTGTGTCAATCAATCAGTATTTTACAGTATGCAGAGAACATTTGGAATACAATCACAGTAAAGATGTTAAATAATTTTCTGCATTTTTGTTATTCGTTCTCTGCCAGCTAAGTGCTATCCAGTCTTAAATGAGTTTCAAATAAAAATAATTGAGAAAACAACTAGGTTTTCACCTACCAATTTATTTTTTAGATGCAGATGAATGTGAGTTGAGAACAGACACCTGTGACAGAGCTAATGCTCAGTGTACTAACACAGAAGGAAGCTTTGAATGTGAATGTAATGACGGTTATACTGGAGATGGTGTCATATGTGAAGGCGAGTTACAGGATTTCATTGTGCAAAACTAATTTATTATTGTTTTCATTTGAATTTTATTTCTTATTTATTTATTTAGAATGTATATTAGCACTTTTAAATCTTTTAGATTATCAAATCTCCTACCAAATATTTATCACAGTCAAAACAAAGAGCATTTAGAAACAAGAGATTCCAAAATAGTATCTTTCTTAGTTTCTTTTTGTTTGGTGAACGAGCCTACTTTTGGTGAACCTACTACATGTGGGTTTCCCTTTTCTGCTGTCACTAGAGTTATTTTTGGTGAGCTGTTACTAGCTTTAGGTGAATAACTTCTAAACAGTCAGTACTCAGAGGTATTCATGAACGAAATGCTGTAATTAGGAAATACCTTGCTTTTGCTGCTTTTCAAAGTACCTCCATAGACTACAGCATTCAGACATACCAGAGGAATTTAGTAAATTAACTGCATTTTTAAAGGATGAGCTTAGTTCGATCCTGCGAGACAGCGAAACAATAATTCTTCTTGCATTTTATATTTTATATTTTACATTTTTACAGATGAAAATGAATGTGTACTTGGCACACATAACTGTGACGAAAATGCAGTTTGTCAGAATACCGATGGCGGATTCACGTGTACCTGCAAGCAGGGCTATTCTGGTGACGGCGTGACCTGTGAAGGTGAGATTTAGATATTTTCTACATATTGAATTATTCCTAGCACAAACAAAATTTCCAACATGACGGTTTGTCTTGCTGTAGAAGACAGCTATGAAAACTAGGAAATAGGCCTGTAATGATACATTGATGTATCAATGCATCACGATATCTTTTATTATGATATGCACATCGCCAAAGTGCAACAGTAATATGATAATCTGAGTAATGATGTTTAGCAAATTCGCATGCGCTTGACCGTATGCTGATAAAAACGATTTGAAGTAATTCAAGATGCAGCTGTACAGTGTGCTGTATATACCTGTCAATCAGTGCAATGAACAATCGTTGACTTGACGCGAGACACTGCTAGCAGCCAAAGCGGTTGAAAATGCAAGGTGTTTAATCTCTAGTAGGCAAGTTACATTGTTTGTATATAAACTTGTTAAATGACAAACATGAACCAGAGAATGCACAAGTTATTTTTAAACCTAAAGTATTGATATGTTTTGCCTTTCTGTTGTGGCTTATGATGCAAACAATAGCCTCCACACTACACAAGGAATAAATACAAATCAAATAGTTGTCGCTTTGGCATTCTTTAAACTGTTGATTGATAAATATATTTAACATTAATTAACAACAGTTTCATATAGTTGTTTATGAAGTATGGTGATGCGCATCATATCGTAAAGTCGGTACGTGCATCGCATAATGAGCTACTTGTATACTAGTAGCCCTACTAGCAAATTACATTGTAAAAATGGAACTGCAGTGAAAGAATTTCATCAGCTGGCATTAATAAAGCTGTTCTATTAACTACTGATCAGGCTCATTCTTTCTAACTGGGCATGTAGAATACATGTCATATACCTACAGTATATCTGAATCAATGAGATTACCACATTCTGGAACGTTGTCAGAAAATTGTTTCCATGGTAACCACAATCTTACTCACAGGATTCATGAAAAATGTCAGCAGACACCTTCTATTGTCTGTAAATTAGTTATATGAATTCTGTTCTCTGGATATGTATTTATGTTCGTGTCTTGATCTGCTAGAAATTTATTGCAAATATCTTTAATAAATTTAAAATTGCATGTTTTATAAATTTAATTTTGTCTTTTATATGAAATTTATGATAATTATGCTATTGCGAACCTATGTACTTTAATTAGGTAAACATTCATTCAAGATTCTTGCAATGTTAGTCAATTTTTTTCTGTTATTATGTGCCTTATTATGTATGTAGTTTTTTGTATTTATAGTAAATAGTGTATGTATTTTAATTATATAAATATGTTTCACTCGGATACTTGTTTTTTATTTTTTAGCTAATTCCCCTTAATCTTATAAATGAACTTTTTTCATATGTTTCTCTTTTAATTAAGGATTCTTTAGGCTACAGTGATTTAATGTATTTTAATTAAGTAATGTTTTCATTCAGGATACTAGTGTTTTTGTATTTTTATCATAAAATAGTCTTTACAGATTAATGTTCTTTGTACTCCAAACCAACATTAAATTAAGTAAACTATAATTGTTGCTGTAGCAGCTTATCTTGGGTGGCCATTGAGCAGGTCTGGGGTGATTTCTTTAAAAAAAATAAAGTAACCTGCTGTAAAATTTTTTCTGTAGCCAAATCATGTAGAAAGTTTCTGTTTTTTTTTGTTGTTGTTTAACTTTTCATGTTTTATAAATGGCATCTTATTGCAGATGATGACGAGTGTGCCCTTGGCACTGACAACTGCCATGCTGAAGCTATTTGTGAAAATACACCAGGTAGTTTCACCTGTACTTGCAAAGATGGTTACACTGGCAATGGATTGAATTGTAATGGTAAGACTTTGATTATTTTAAGTATTTTTAATGGTTGCTAAGTCTAATTAATATTTGCTAAAACTTATTAGTTCGTTCACCATAAGTTTAATGTGTTATTAGTTTATTAGGCTGTTAGTTTAATATAAACATTAATATTTAACTGTTAAATGGCAAGTAATAGCAGATGCTTGCAGTGATTGTATCTATCGAGTATTTTAATTTTTGCACCAAATAAGTGCAACTAAACGCACATGTCTTATGACTGATGACAGTCTAAAGCTATTTACAATGTAAAAATACAAAAAAACTTGAACTTCATTTACCTAGATAACGATAGCATTCACGACAGTGTCGAGAATTTTGGCAAGACCAACCAGAACTGAATTTTTCATTTCTACTTTTAATTTAGCATACGTTGGTACTTTATAATTTCAAGTTTTTCTTTGAAATTGTAGATGCAAATGAATGTGCTGCAGACAACCTTAACAATTGCGATGACAATGCTGAATGCACAAATACCATTGGTTCGTTTGAATGTGATTGCATTGAAGGTTTTGAAGGTGACGGCGTGTCATGTGCAGGTATGATTGCAAATAGAGCTTTAGCCGCTTACAATGTAAATTTCTGAAAAGTAGAATGCCTCTGTGGTGTAACGGATAGCCTAGCAGCCTGGAATTGCAGATCTGGGTTTGAGTCCCTGTTGCGGTGCAAAATTTTTCAGAGTTTCTAAAGTAATGTACTACTTTTGTCTGCTTACTGGATTGCTTTCTTAAACAGCTTTTTGTTTAATTTTCCTTAATGATGTGTTGAACGTGAAATTGTTGAAAGCTTCGTTTATTACAAAAAGTATACCTTCTGCTGCAAAATCATAATTATATTACAAATAAACAGTGTAATTTAATGCATATATTTTGCTTTGCTTGTAGGCTTTATGTGCTGTAAATACATGATAACCCAAAGGTTTAGGCTCTTCAAAGAAAAATTATTATTATTGCATTTTCAACATGGCAGTAGTAATTTATTGTGGTTTGTTGATTGTAATGAAATAATCCAATGTGTCTGTTGACTTTCAGACATTGACGAGTGTACTGATGCTAGTGATGACTGTGATGACTATGCTGAGTGTACAAATACAGACGGAAGCTTTACGTGTCGGTGTCTGCCAGGATTTCGAGGAAATGGGCTCTTGTGTAGCGGTAAGTATGACTCCCACATTATTTGGGTAGATTGTGACATTCTTTTACAACTTTAGATTCGTAATGGATGTAAAGAATGCTTGCTTTCACATTGTTATTGGGCATACAATTTTGTTAAAAATGACTGGAATTTGAATCTTCCAAATTTTTTACTATCTTTATTTCACACATATTTTTTGTAGATATCAATGAATGTGAAGAAATGCTAGACAACTGTGACATACCAGAACGAGCATTTTGTACTAATACCGTCGGCAGTTTTACCTGCAATTGTAACACTCCTTTCTGGGAAGGAGATGGCATCACTTGTACAGGTGAACAAATTTACTTCTTTATTTACTTATCTATAAAATGCAAGAGAAAAAGAGCTTGAATTAAATTTAGTTCATTCTGGTGCAATGACATTTCGAAACATACAAATCAAAAATACAAAAAACGAATTGCATCATACAATGGCAAACAGACTTACTCAATTATACAGCATAATTAACTGTAGTAGGACTACAGCATTTACTGTTATAAATTACTAACTACAACCGTACTAAAACAACCACACTACGTTATGCGCATTACCGTTTACTTTGTAGTATTGTATGTGTTTTACATAAGTGCGGTGCCCAATTAGTAAATTATTACCCCGGGTTCTTTACCCCACACATGCTGCAGAACAGTATAAACACTTTGGACATAGTTAATGAAGAACACAACACTATACTTCAATATATATATATATAATCTCATCAACTGCGCTCTTTCTGTGTTGAGGGTTTGAATATTATCCACAAATTAGTAAAATTAAAATCCAATGACGATCTAACTAATGTACATAGGGATTGCAAATTACCTTTTTTAAAAGCTAAATAGCAATGATAAACTGATTACAAAACAAATAAACATACGTTCAGCAAATTACAAAGAAACATAGATAACTAATTCATCATAGTGTCCTCCGCTGTAGTATGTGTTCGGGGACCCGCTTGTCGCATGGCCCAATTTGAACAAATCTGTCTGACTGTGATGTGCTATGATGCACTGAATTTGATATAGCGTGATGCTGTGCTGTAAATAAACATTAGTAAAGAAGTATTTTGTATTAAAGTCTCAATGCAAAAAGGCTGAGTCACAGTAAAGCTTTTAATAGTTTTGCAAGTTTAAATTTGATTCTGTTGTTTATGAGGCTGGTCAACATCCCAAGTGTTATCCAAGTGACCAATGCAGCATCATATGACTGCAGTGATGTGCCCTAATGAGCACTACTGTGATCTGCTGACCGAGTGTCGATATTGTCTTTTCAGGAGATAGGAAAGCTGACGTTCTTTTGTGATGTATATTTATTTAATCACCACTTGTTTTCTTAGATGTAATCTAAACCACTTTTTTACAATAACGAAGCATTGACGTTGTGCCGCACTGTAATAACTATTTCTGGTTTTGATTAGTCAAAAAATGATTGGTTATCTTAGCTTAATTTGAAATGTGTTTGATTTTGTTGCAGATGTTGATCAATGTGCCCAAGATCCTTCACCCTGTCCAGGTTTAATGATGTGTGTCAATTTAGAAGGAGCACCTGGATTTTCTTGTAGTGGTAAGTACAGCAGCTTAGAATTTTTTAATAATTCATCCCAGAGAAGCAGCCAGTGCAAAAAAGATGGCTCACGCTGGGGCTGTTATAGCAATAAGGAATTTACTAAATTAACATTGGTTAAACAGTTTTGAAAATATCTAATAACGTGTAATCAAACATGTAATAATAAGATCTCTCGCTTCTCTTGTGTTGAAATTTTGCCCTTTCAATTACCTTTTATCATTAGAAGATTTTCTTTTGCATAATAAAGGGTTGTTCCAAACTTCAACCAGTGAATTTCCTTCAGTGATATATTTTAAATTTATTTGTGTTACTAATATGAGGTGCAATTACTTGGCAATACTGAGTGTAAGAAACTACTACTTCATAATGCCCAAAGTCATGTTTGAGTAGCTTTGTTACAGTTTATCTGTAAGAAAAATCATAACAAGATATAGCAAACTAATTTGAGCTTAGAAAAAAGAAACAAAGCAATCAATAATAAAGTGACAGTGAATAACAAGAAATGAACTTACATCATGGCTCTACTACTCCTGATAAATGAATGGTTTAACTGAGTAAACAACTACAACAACTTTAGCTAAGAACAGACTGCCAACAGACCAGGTAAACCAGCTCTGCCAGTAGTGCATGACATAAAGAAGCCAAGTCAAGGAATTCATGAATGCAGTTTAAAAAAGAGACACAGCATACAGGAATTAAAGAATGAGACAACACCAAAGTAAATATTCTAAAACTCGCCACACTGTGACTACCTTCACCAGTGTGAGGTACTGCTGGTTCTGTCAAAACCTGGGATTTGGACTCTCCAATACTTTTATTGGCTTACATATTTAGTAACAAACATTTAAGCTTAGGCCACCATTTGGTTGAAAAGTTGAAAATGATGGCTAAAATGGTGGTAGCAATGATAATTGTAAGACGATAGCAATGATAATGATGATCCTAGTGAAAATTGTGTCAAAAACTCAAAATGGTGATAGTGGTGCTGAAGATGACGAAAAAAGAAGACAGTGATGATGATGATGATGGTGGTGCTGACGATGACAGATTATGTCATTCACTTGTTAGCATTTGTAATTAAAAATAAAAAATTTAAACGATAGTAATAGTAAAAAAATAGGCTCCAGTTTCTCTTTAATGACTGCTGTTAAATGTGATTAAATTTCAGACATGGATGAATGTGAAATGGGCACTGATAACTGTGATGAAAATGCACGCTGTAGAAATATTGAAGCCAGTTTTGAATGCATCTGTAATGATGGCTACTTTGGCGATGGTGTCACATGTGCAGGTGATTATTGCTAATTTTGACATGACAACGATGGTGACACCTGGGGTGAAACTTAAGCTTTGGATATTTGACGAAATTGATGAAGTATCTAATTCTCTTTTTTCGTGTTACAAAATGTTATTCAGATTTCAGATTGTTTGGCCTCCTTCAAAAACATGCTTTTAATAACACAGTGCTCTATAGTGTTACCAAAGTAAAGACATATATTACAACTAGTGCAATTCATTATTCTGCTGTTTTGTGTTCTATGCATTACCTCAAAGTAACCCAAGTATTCACAATTTCTAAGGAGTTAAAGAATGCTTATTTCACTTAAATGAATGCTGTTATTAAAATTGAAAAATTAATGTTTCTAAATGTTTTGATGATACATCATGACGATGGTTAGTACATAATATGCGTTATGTTTTGATTAAATTTTAGCTTACCTGCCAATGTCCAACTGTGTATAGTATAAATAACTTAGTATTGATGGCTAAGTAAAAATAACTTAGTAAAAATAATATAACTCTGCATTGGTTGTTTAATACAGATATTGATGAATGTGCTGATGGGCTGGATAACTGTGACCGTGTTAATGGAATGTGTGAGGACTCTGAAGGTAGTTTCACCTGTGTTTGCAATGAAGGCTACGCTGGAGATGGAGTCATTTGCTCTGGTATGATTTTGCGCTAGCTTTTTAAGAGAATGAAATGTGATTTTAAGTTCATTTTGTTACTTTGATAAAGTGATTGAAATATTGAAATCAAAGCAATGCTGAATACTATAATTATGTGTATAGGATGGACTTTAAAGCACTTCCTTAGTTTCTTAAGACAGACAATAGTTTGCTTAGGACTGGTGAAGAATGCCCCTTTGGTCTTTTCTCATCCCACTCTATAATTATATTTATACAATGTTACACTAATTTTTGTACATATGTTCCATGTTCTATGTAATCCTTCACTGTTTGAAACCATCTGATTATGTTTGGTATATTTGTGTTTTTAGATTTTGACGAATGTGCGCAGGACACAGATTTCTGCCCGGTGAATTCTGAATGCATAAATCTCGAAGGAACGTATGACTGTGTGTGTAATGAAGGGTTCACCATGTTTGGAGATGTCTGTGTTGGTATGTTATATGATGCACTGTCTAACAATAAAGTAGGTCACTATTTGGAATGCTTAATTGAATTAGTGAACAACAAAAGATGGGTGAGAAATAAATAAAAAGGAAACTTTGTTTAAGAAAATGTCAAGGTTATTCGATAAAGCTATCAGAGATGAATGATTTCAGATTTCAGATTTTAGATCAGATATAGTTTATTTCCATATGAACAAACATGAATTAGTTATGTTAGTACAATATTAAGTATAGTACATGCAGTAAGGCTACTTATTCACAGTTGAATATAGGATTGCAAGCACTAATGCTGCCTGTTCCTGAGTTGCAAAACATGGTAATAAATCCAGTACGTGAGTTCATAGGTCCTTGATCAAACTCTTCCTCCTCCCCCACCCATTGACCAAATTCGTTTAAAGGCCTATATAACCCCAACAGACATTGAAGTTTGTTTAATGCTTTATTATGATTACACAAAGAATTCATTTTTATTATTAAACAAAAGAAACTTTGGCACAAGTGAACGAAAATGACCTGCATAGTACACAAAGCGTCTTTGGTTACCGATGTTTGTTTACCGATCTTTCATGACCTTGCGACTGTACTTATTATGTCGTTCGTCTTGTGCAACAAAAAATGGCGTTTCTTCAAATTTAATACCGCTAACAATGAAGTGATAAAAAATCAAACTAAACAAGTTTTACAGTAAGTTTTTAAAAAAACTAAATTGAATATTCGTAATGAGAGTAGGATGTTAAGTTGTGAAAGCTTATATTATACTGAGGATTTAGTTTGACTTTAAGTAAATTTCTGCTTTCTGAATGAATGTGCGAAATCTCTTTGGTTGTTTTGCTAACTTCAAATTTTTCATTAGATGTGAATGAATGTGAGGCTATGCAGGACGACTGTCACATTCGTGCAGACTGTACTAACACCATTGGAAGCTTTGACTGTGCGTGTGAAACTGGCTACTCTGGAGATGGAGTAAGAGCTTGTACAAGTATGTTCAACTTTTACTTCCCTTTTTCACTTTAGACAGTTCCATTTACAAGAATTACAATAAAAGTTGTAATGGTCTTTTTAATTATAATTTATAAATCATAATGTTATAATCTACCTGAGAAGAGAATATTATTGAGTAGTGCAGTTCCTTTTAATGGCTAATGTTTGCTTAAAAACTATTACATTATCGTGTAATGCACCAGCAAATCTAAACTAAATTTTTTTTGAGTGTAAGTTTTATCTCAATGCTGGGTATTTTTGAAATGTTTTTTTTGTTTTTGTCCCGTAATCGCTCTTTATTCACTAGCTGTGCATTATATGATTTACAGACATTAATGAATGTGTGGAAGATTTAGCAAACTGTGACGAATCAGCAACCTGTGTAGATTCCGACGGTAGTTTCATGTGCATTTGTCGAATTGGATACACCGGTGATGGCATTACATGTTCAGGTAGGTTTTTTTGCTTATATCAACACATATCAATGGTGATGGTTTAATTAATTAATAAAATTTGAAACTAAACTTGATAAACAGAAAATGTGGGCTGTCGTGATTGCTAGCGAACACGGTAATCTTGCGGTCGTGGCATCTGCCTTGTAAGCAGAAGGTCAAATCCAACTGAGAATAAGTTTTTTACCTTATCTATTGGACAAGTTTGATTTCAAGTTTAGTTAGTTGTGGGTCTGCATTAATAGTAATCTTGATGCTTAGATTATAAATGACAAGTAAAGTTAACAATTCCTCACATACAAGCAATTAGTTCATAAAGCGGATTATGATTAGGGTTAGGTTAGCGGTTAGGATTGGTTTAGGGTTAAGGTTAGGATTAGGGTAGGGATAGGGTTAGCGTTATTGTATTTAAATTGTGTGGGGAATTGTAAATAGCCTATTAATGGTCATAAGTTAATGATTAAATAAAGGAAATCGTCACTGTTCATTGTAGTTCTGTTTTTGCAATATTAATTTGGCACCTTGTAAATTAGTAAAAATGCCTCGATTGTTCAAGCTGTTCATGACATTGCAATTATAAAATATAGATTTTGTGTTACTTCAATAATGCCAAGAACACTTCTTGATCATGATGCAAAGAGCTGTTTGATTGATTGATAAATTGTTCATCGCCATCAAAATATACATAATTGGTAAGCAGTTAAATATACAATGTACACTGCGACAAGCAATGTGGTAGCATACCAGTCTGTCATTTTATGATAAATAGACTGTTAACTGGCAATAGCATCATTCTGATGTCCTACTGCAGTAATCTGTAATTAAGTATATTCAGTTCACAGTAACTGCCTTAACATATGTAAGCATAATTACTCAATTATATATTTATTAGCAGCATATTGTGTTTGTTACTTTTCAATATGTTGATTAGCAAAAATCGTTTTTGTGTAGATATTGATGAATGCGCTCAGGAACCTTCACCCTGTGGACCGGGAACATCTTGTGAGAACACTATTGGAAAATTTGTCTGCAATTTAATTGGTAAGTCGCCGTATTTTGTTTGCCAGCTTTTAAAAAGTTTTTAATTGTACTGCTTGCTCATTTATATTGCTTAATTACCCAAGTATACTGCACAACGTCTGAATTGTTTATACACTTCGTCACACTGCAAGCCAAAATCCAGCATTCAAAGGCAGGATGTACTCAACAAGATGTTTGTTTTGTGACTGAAACCTGACTCATATCAAAGGACATTTCTTTAAGATGAGCCACTGAACAAAAAGAGGTATCTAAGCCGTATTCATATGTACTTACATTCTCCCTGTAAAAGGTAAACAGCTAAGGTTTATGGATGATACTGCTCAGAGTGAGCATCGAACCCACAATGGCTGCATGCCAGCCACATACAGTGTGTGCATTATCCATCAGCCATGAATCTGCAATGAATTATTTTGAAGTGTGTCACAAATGCTACTAGATTCACTTACAAATGATTGATCAATAATGTGCGACTATCTCACAAACCATCTTTTTTATGTGATAAATATAGTGGATGACTCACAAAAGTAGCATGGACTCTAAAATGGCTATATACGAGTTTGTAATTTGACAGTAAAAAACCTTTAAAGTGGAATGCCGAATTATACCGCTCTCATTCCGTACAGCAGAGGACTTTTGAAAAGATGCGTACAGTTTTTAGAGTGTTTTCTTCTTACTCTGGAGCTGGCTTGTTTCTCTCCAAAATTATCCCGAGGTTTTTTCTCCAGGCTGTTTGTGCAACTTTTAGTCAATTTGTGTGGATCTTTTCAAAATACCACGTACTACAAAATCATAAGCCTCATAGAAAGCCGTCTGTCTATTACTGTTTGCAATGGCTCTGAATAACATATAGTATACTAACTGTTGCCGTTGTTATGTTGTATACATAATGAGTTTGTCACTTGTAAAAAATGGCTGGCTGGTAATAGTTGCAGGCCAGAGCCGTGTCGTTTCAGCTGAGCTCCACCCGGTTTATTTCTATAGTCGACCTAGCCAACAAGAAACCCAGCTTTAGTTGCGCCAGCCACTCAGTGATGGGAGTTGAGCTAGCTGACATTTTTGCCAGCTGTGAAGACTTTAACTCTTGCGAACAAGCCACTAGCATAGCAGTGTCTAATTTTTAACTGGATTACTTCTGTGTTCATCTGTCTTGATGGCAGATTTCTTTCATTTTAGAATTCTGCCTGCCCAATGTGTACAATTGATGTAACGAGCACATGATGATGATGATGAAATCACCGGTTGAAATATGGCAAACACATTGTGGATTTGCGCTGTGCTGGCAGAGATACTAATCTTTAGAAATTTTTGAATAGAGAAAGCAATCAATTTAAAATAAATACACAAATAGGCAATGTTAGTCACACGTATGGGATCATTTTGATGTTTTAGTATTGTTTCGTCGGTAATCAAGATAGGCATCGCCAAGAGTCGAATTTAAATTAAATCTACAACAAATCCATTTTATAATAATAAAAACTTGCTCTCTAATGCATTATTTGAATTCGTACGTCAGCTTTTTTCTGTGTATAAGCAACACAAATTATTTAAAAAATTTGTCTCCGTAATTTAACAGTTAACTAACATTTCATCATTTATTTAGCTAAAAAAATTCCCAGCTTTAGTTGACTTAGCTGATTTTTTCTTTAAGCCAACTCAGATGAAAAGTCAGTCAACTTCAGCCGAGCTAGCCTATTTACTGTGTGTCAGCTGATGTAGTAGCAACTGTCTCAGCTTCAGCCTCTAGTAATAGTGTTTCACTTGATTTTTTGTGGATTTGTTTGAGCTATTTCTATAATACTGTAGTTTCATCTGTAATAGTGAAAAAAACAAAAACTTTATATGTTGGTTATTATGTACCTCAGTTTTATTATAATCCTGTTAAAATATGTTGCAGCGTGCCTGTGTGTTTGTGTGTTTATGTTTCGTATGAAATTACTCACCGCTTTAACTTACAAGAACACTAGGTTTAGAGTGGAACGCTCTGAAACATTAAAGTTAGTGATTTAAACGAAAATAATTTATATATGCACATTCCCCAGACACACTGACTTAATTTCTTCAACCTCCTTAACTGCCTTCAGGGTGGTGGGGGATATTAGTTCCTGAAATGGTGATTATAATAGGAAATACTTCAATCAAGTCTTGCTTCATTTTATAAAATAAGTTTAGCAGTTAGTTGGAAAACGGAAAGGTGTGGGTACCAATTCACACGTGGAATTACGTACCCTGGTGGTATCGAATTTGCCGTACTTGTAGAGTGAATTAGTAGTGGAACCACCTCTAAGCAATGACATAAGGTCTAAATGATTAACCAGCCCTGGGACTCTGACTTCATCACTGGATTTGCCATTTTTCCAATGAGAGATTCTGGTGGAACCACCCCCTAGAACAAAAATACAAGGTTTAAGACCATCTGTACCAAATTTGCCACTTTCATGGCATATTGCAGGAATCTGCAATTCTTATGTGTTTTACCATTAATTGCAGCAGCACATTCTCAAAGTAGATCATAAGAAAATTTTCCTTGATGGTCCTACAGCATGTTTTTGATCAATTCTTGGAGCTGTATTTTGGATGATGACTTCTGAATTCCTAGGTGTTGGGATTACATCATGTTTCCAAAAAAAGCATAAGGCCAGTAGCGTGCAGTCAATACGTGCAATGCATGCTGTCTAAGTTCTGAAATATGGCAGTTGTGTCATCTAATAACTTAATGACTTTGTATGAGTCTACTGATCTCATGGAGCTAATGATTTACTGGAGATAATTCTAGTTTTCGTCACAGCTACCTCATTCCTAAGTAGAACCAGCAGTGTAGAAGCAATAGACCAAATATTTTATACAAGGATGAGCGGTGATGACATTCCCTTTTCGAAAGTGAGCATTCTAATGTGGAGTGCATTTCTGTATTGCTAGCATTCACACTTATTTTGTTCTTTATAGAAATAACTACTGCTGCACCAATAACAACAGCACCAACAACGGCAGCTCCGATAGAAGTCACCACCGGTATGTGAAACATGTAGATTTGTTATTTAGAAATAGACATAGATGAAACTTTGAAGTGTTAGCAGTTAATATCAGAAGCATACAGTTTCTTCTCCTACTGTTGCAGTTCCTGGCCCTACAAAGGAAGGCCCCGATGTTAGCCCCCCAGAATTAGTTGAGACAACAACAATGATGACAGGTAAGGTTGCAGCAGCTCACACTCGTGGTAGAATTGCTTTAGTATAATGCTGAAGCTTCTGTCTTGTTTTATATTTAAGTACCTCTTGCAAAGTATAATGCTGCTAGTTCTAATTATTTCACTCACCTATCTAGTATCACAACAGGAAGACAACTGTTATCATGACAACAACAACAAAAATGAAACTCCTCAAGTAAATAATTAATCACCAGAATAAAATTTTAAAATAAGAAAAATAAGAATAACAATGTTAGAATATAGAAACGGCAACACAGAACAAGAAGTTCTTATCACACAATTAAGAATAAGAATTAACTTTTGGAACAATTATAACAGTAACAGAAAGAGCAACATGTGAACATGAAAACTCTTGATATGCAATTAATAATGAGAATCAAAAATCAGAATAACAATGACTGAAACAGCAAGACAACTTTAAACCCCAGGCATGTAACTAATATAGATAATTAAATTTTGGAACAACAATCACAATGACAGAAATGGCAACACAGCAACACAAAGCAATGGGGTGTACCTCACAGGTCGCTGTAATTTGTTAAATATGTGTAACAATCTATTACTGCAAAATTTATTCCAAGTTAGTTGTTATTATGTAACCACAGTAAAGTTAAACACATTTTTGTAACAAAGTTATTTATTAAACAGAAACTGTTTGTCAAGTAAATAAAGGTGTTTCATTCAACTGACATGAATAAAAAATAAGAATAAAGCTCAAACAAAACAACACAGACTCGTTAAATCCACAGCTTATCCACACCACACACCACTACATCGCATTTCGGAGTCATCAGAAGGAACCTGGACCAGGATTCGCATTTCGGCTGCTCTTCACTTTCCTCCATCAAAGACACCTAATTGGGCTCTTCTAGTTACAGCGATTGTTTGATTCCATAGCAGACAGGGCCAGGGACAATTAATGTTTATTTATAAATAAACTGCTGGTCTAAGCTGTTGCTAGCTGACTTGACAACTTTTGATTACTGACTTACAAGCCTTTCATATTATACTAGATGCAAATTGTCTATTAAGTACTAAACCAGAAGTTGCAGTTATAATTCTATGCACATTCAAGCCCTCATGTTTACATTGGGCATTAGCACTGATTTTTGTAACAAGACTACGTTTCCCGTTCATTATCACTTATTCTGGGTTTTGGTTTTGTATAAAACCAAAGGTGTGAAATGATCCATTTATTGACCAGAAAACAAGTGAAGACCGACAAATATGATTACTTGTTAGAAAAATGAGACTGCGATCAAGCCATGTTTAACAATTGCGGATGGCAACAACAAGTTTTTGGACAGCTATTATTTTGCTGCTATTTATTTGTAATCCATATTTTTATTTATTGTCAGACATATTAACTTGTTTGTAGCAGAAACACTTCCACCTGAAGTAACCCTCCCACCAGGAATAACCTTACCACCAGGTGTGACCCTTGTAACTTTGCCGCCAGGAGTTACTCGAGCTCCAGATGCTACATTGCCACCTGGAGTTACACTTCCTCCTGGAGTAACACTGCCTCCAGGTGTAGATATAGTAACTGAGGCACCAGAGGAAACTCTTCCACCAGAAGTAACCCTTCCACCAGGTGTAACTTTGCCACCAGGTAAGATGACGTCGCACTACATTTTTAAAGCAAAGCACCACTCCGAGACAGGAGCCCAAGCTACAGTGAAAATCACTTTAGTTTTTTGCTAAAAATCAGTTTTCTCTATATTCTGCATTCTCGATTTCTGATTTATTTAGTGTTGACTTGTAAACTGTATGTTGTTTTTCTTTTTCTGGAATAGTTTGGTTTATGTTTTACATTCATTATTACTTTAGTTTTGTTATTATTTCCTCTCTTTTTTTATTTCGATCAAATTCCGTTTCAATAATTGTTTATTTCATGCATTATTCATTCATATGTTTTCATGGCTTTAGATAATTTTAATTTATTGATATTTTAGTGTTTTTTGATACACACCCTCAACTTTTTTGTTTCTTTTGTACCTTACCAGTTTTTGGTTTTCTTTTTACATGTTATTTTTAGTGTCTGTATTACCTTTTTCAGTATTCTCTTATATTTCTCTGTTTTTGTAAGGCTTTTTGGGCAGGGTTTATTTTCAGAAATCAAATTATTTTAGGAGTTACACTTGTCACCTTGCCACCAGGGGTAACTCGTGCTCCAGATGCTACATTACCTCCAGGAGTAACACTTCCTCCTGGAGTTACATTACCTCCAGGTGTAGACATAGTCACAGAGGCACCAGAGGAGACACTCCCAACAGAAGTAACACTTCCGCCAGGTGTAACATTGCCACCTGGTAAGTTTTCATCAGCATTTTTATTTTCCACACATCTATTTTTTTGAATTATTTTGAATAGTTTATGCCTTTGTGGTATTCTTTGTTACACATTGAATGATAACATACCTTTCACAATTTTTTTTGGCTTACGGAGTGTACATTATATTGCTTTTTTTACTACATTTTACACAGTTATTTTTATCTTACCTTTTTACTATTGTCTAGTTATTCAGCTGGTGCTTTTAGAAGCAATTTATTTTTAGGAGTAACACTTGTCACACTACCACCAGGAGTTACTCGAGCTCCAGATGCTACCCTGCCTCCAGGGGTAACACTTCCTCCGGGGGTAACACTGCCGCCAGGTGTAGATATAGTAACAGAGGCACCCGAGGAAACATTTCCACCTGAAGTAACCCTTCCACCTGGTGTAACTCTGCCACCGGGTAGGCCAGTTATTATAACAGCACAATTTATTTTAATTTTTCTTTATTTTACTTCATTGGTTAACACTAATTCTTATTGCATTCTTTATTGCAGCTATAATAATTTGATTTTTGGATGATTTCATTTATTTTATATTTACATGTTTTTATATTTGTCACGTATTATTTATTTGTTTATTTGTTTATTATAGAAACCTACAGCCACATATTATATAACTCTTCTTGTATTTGTTTTATATTGATGTAGCACACTGTCTATGTTTATTTAAGCAAATATTTTATTTATTTTTTATTTATTTCTACCTTTCTGCAGTGTTTATTTTGGAATCATTCATTTTTAGGAGTGACTCTTGTTACATTACCACATGGAGTGACTCGCCCTCCAGATGCTACATTGCCACCAGGTGTAACACTTCCTCCAGGGGTAACCCTTCCTCCAGGTGTAGATATAGTAACAGAGGCACCAGAAGAGACACTACCACCAGAAGTAACTCTTCCGCCAGGCATAACTTTACCACCTGGTGTGACACTTGTCACACTACCCCCAGGAGTTACTCGTGCACCAGATGCTACATTGCCTCCAGGAGTGACACTTCCTCCAGGGGTAACACTACCACCAGGTGTAGATATAGTAACAGAGGCACCAGAGGAGACACTGCCTCCAGAAGTAACCCTTCCTCCAGGAGTAACATTACCTCCAGGAGTGACCCTTGTCACACTACCCCCAGGAGTTACTCGTGCACCAGATGCTACATTGCCTCCAGGAGTGACACTTCCTCCAGGGGTAACACTACCACCAGGTGTAGATATAGTAGCAGAGGCACCAGAGGAGACACTGCCTCCAGAAGTAACCCTTCCTCCAGGAGTAACATTACCTCCAGGAGTGACCCTTGTCACACTACCCCCAGGAGTTACTCGTGCACCAGATGCTACGTTGCCTCCTGGTGTGACACTTCCGCCAGGTGTAACCTTGCCTCCAGGTGTAGATATAGTAACAGAAGCACCAGAGGAGACACTTCCGCCAGAAGTAACTCTTCCACCAGGTGTAACTTTACCACCAGGAGTGACCCTTGTCACACTACCCCCAGGAGTTACTCGTGCACCAGATGCTACATTGCCTCCAGGAGTGACACTTCCTCCAGGGGTAACACTACCACCAGGTGTAGATATAGTAACAGAGGCACCAGAGGAGACACTGCCTCCAGAAGTAACCCTTCCTCCAGGAGTAACATTACCTCCAGGTAGACCTGTGATTATATCTAATCCATATTTCTGGATTATCCATATCTAATCCATATATAATCCGTTTTTCTTTGTTTCATTTTTGTGCATCATTTTTGGATGATGTTATAGTTGTTTTACTTTTTATTTGATTTGATTTAATTTTATATTTAACATATCTTTGTTTTTATTGCATGCTTTACAACTTTTCCCCGCTATGTGTTTGGTTTGTTACTATATATATTTTATGCTCGTACATAGTTTTTTATTTTTGCCTATTTTTATTTTGGCTTTCTTTATTTTTTGTAGCTTTTTAGCTGAGTTTATTTTGCAATTCCTTTATTTTAGGAGTAACACTAGTTACACTACCACCCGGAGTTACACGACCACCAGATGCTACATTACCTCCTGGAGTAACACTGCCTCCTGGAGTTACACTACCACCAGGTGTAGATATAGTAACAGAGGCACCAGAGGAGACACTGCCACCAGAAATAACCCTTCCACCAGGTGTGACTTTGCCACCAGGGGTGACACTTGTCACACTACCACCAGGGGTTACTCGTGCACCAGATGCTACATTGCCACCAGGAGTGACACTTCCTCCTGGAGTTACATTACCTCCAGGTGTAGACATAGTCACAGAGGCACCAGAGGAGACACTACCACCAGAAGTCACTCTTCCGCCAGGTGTAACTTTACCACCTGGTGTGACGCTGGTCACACTACCACCAGGGGTTACTCGTGCACCAGATGCTACATTGCCTCCAGGAGTGACACTTCCTCCAGGGGTAACACTACCGCCAGGTGTAGATATAGTAACAGAGGCACCAGAGGAGACACTGCCACCAGAAGTAACCCTTCCACCAGGTGTGACTTTACCACCAGGGGTGACACTTGTCACACTACCACCAGGGGTTACTCGTGCACCGGATGCTACATTGCCTCCAGGAGTGACACTTCCTCCAGGGGTAACACTACCACCAGGTGTAGATATAGTAACAGAGGCACCAGAGGAGACACTGCCTCCAGAAGTAACCCTTCCTCCAGGAGTAACATTACCTCCAGGTAGACCTGTGATTATATCTAATCCATATTTCTGGATTATCCATATCTAATCCATATATAATCCGTTTTTCTTTGTTTCATTTTTGTGCATCATTTTTGGATGATGTTATAGTTGTTTTACTTTTTATTTGATTTGATTTAATTTTATATTTAACATATCTTTGTTTTTATTGCATGCTTTACAACTTTTCCCCGCTATGTGTTTGGTTTGTTACTATATATATTTTATGCTCGTACATAGTTTTTTATTTTTGCCTATTTTTATTTTGGCTTTCTTTATTTTTTGTAGCTTTTTAGCTGAGTTTATTTTTCAATTCCTTTATTTTAGGAGTAACACTAGTTACACTACCACCCGGAGTTACACGAGCACCAGATGCTACATTACCTCCTGGAGTAACACTGCCTCCTGGAGTTACACTACCACCAGGTGTAGATATAGTGACAGAGGCACCAGAAGAGACACTACCACCAGAAATAACTCTCCCACCAGGCGTAACTTTACCCCCAGGGGTGACGCTTGTCACACTACCCCCAAGAGTTACCCGTGCACCAGATGCTACATTGCCTCCAGGAGTTACACTTCCTCCAGGGGTAACCCTGCCACCAGGTGTAGATATAGTAACAGAGGCACCAGAGGAGACACTTCCACCAGAAGTAACTCTTCCGCCAGGTGTAACTTTACCACCTGGTGTGACACTTGTCACACTACCCCCAGGAGTTACTCGTGCACCAGATGCTACGTTGCCTCCTGGTGTGACACTTCCTCCTGGAGTTACATTACCTCCAGGTGTAGACATAGTCACAGAGGCACCAGAGGAGACACTACCACCAGAAGTCACTCTTCCGCCTGGTGTAACTTTACCACCTGGTGTGACGCTGGTCACACTACCACCAGGGGTTACTCGTGCACCAGATGCTACATTGCCTCCAGGAGTGACACTTCCTCCAGGGGTAACACTACCGCCAGGTGTAGATATAGTAACAGAGGCACCAGAGGAGACACTGCCACCAGAAGTAACCCTTCCACCAGGTGTGACTTTACCACCAGGGGTGACACTTGTCACACTACCACCAGGGGTTACTCGTGCACCGGATGCTACATTGCCTCCAGGAGTGACACTTCCTCCAGGGGTAACACTACCACCAGGTGTAGATATAGTAACAGAGGCACCAGAGGAGACACTGCCTCCAGAAGTAACCCTTCCTCCAGGAGTAACATTACCTCCAGGTAGACCTGTGATTATATCTAATCCATATTTCTGGATTATCCATATCTAATCCATATATAATCCGTTTTTCTTTGTTTCATTTTTGTGCATCATTTTTGGATGATGTTATAGTTGTTTTACTTTTTATTTGATTTGATTTAATTTTATATTTAACATATCTTTGTTTTTATTGCATGCTTTACAACTTTTCCCCGCTATGTGTTTGGTTTGTTACTATATATATTTTATGCTCGTACATAGTTTTTTTATTTTTGCCTATTTTTATTTTGGCTTTCTTTATTTTTTGTAGCTTTTTAGCTGAGTTTATTTTGCAATTCCTTTATTTTAGGAGTAACACTAGTTACACTACCACCCGGAGTTACACGAGCACCAGATGCTACATTACCTCCTGGAGTAACACTGCCTCCTGGAGTTACACTACCACCAGGTGTAGATATAGTGACAGAGGCACCAGAAGAGACACTACCACCAGAAATAACTCTCCCACCAGGCGTAACTTTACCCCCAGGGGTGACGCTTGTCACACTACCCCCAGGAGTTACCCGTGCACCAGATGCTACATTGCCTCCAGGAGTTACACTTCCTCCAGGGGTAACCCTGCCACCAGGTGTAGATATAGTAACAGAGGCACCAGAGGAGACACTTCCACCAGAAGTAACTCTCCCACCAGGCGTAACTTTACCCCCAGGGGTGACGCTTGTCACACTACCCCCAGGAGTTACCCGTGCACCAGATGCTACATTGCCTCCAGGAGTTACACTTCCTCCAGGGGTAACCCTGCCACCAGGTGTAGATATAGTAACAGAGGCACCAGAGGAGACACTTCCACCAGAAGTAACTCTTCCGCCAGGTGTAACTTTACCACCTGGTGTGACACTTGTCACACTACCCCCAGGAGTTACTCGTGCACCAGATGCTACGTTGCCTCCTGGTGTGACACTTCCTCCTGGAGTTACATTACCTCCAGGTGTAGACATAGTCACAGAGGCACCAGAGGAGACACTACCACCAGAAGTCACTCTTCCGCCTGGTGTAACTTTACCACCTGGTGTGACGCTGGTCACACTACCACCAGGGGTTACTCGTGCACCAGATGCTACATTGCCTCCAGGAGTGACACTTCCTCCAGGGGTAACACTACCGCCAGGTGTAGATATAGTAACAGAGGCACCAGAGGAGACACTGCCACCAGAAGTAACCCTTCCACCAGGTGTGACTTTACCACCAGGGGTGACACTTGTCACACTACCACCAGGGGTTACTCGTGCACCAGATGCTACATTGCCTCCAGGAGTGACACTTCCTCCAGGGGTAACACTACCACCAGGTGTAGATATAGTAACAGAGGCACCAGAGGAGACACTGCCTCCAGAAGTAACCCTTCCTCCAGGAGTAACATTACCTCCAGGTAGACCTGTGATTATATCTAATCCATATTTTGGATTATCCATATCTAATCCATATCCATTTTTCTTTATTTTGTTTTTGTGCATCATTTTTGGATGATGTTATAGTTGTTTTACTTTTTATTTGATTTGATTTAATTTTATATTTAACATATCTTTGTTTTTATTGCATGCTTTACAACTTTTCCACGCTATGTGTTTGGTTTGTTACTATATATATTTTATTCTCGTACATAGTTTTTTTATTTTTGCCTATTTTTATTTTGGCTTTCTTTATTTTTTGTAGCTTTTTAGCTGAGTTTATTTTGCAATTCCTTTATTTTAGGAGTAACACTAGTTACACTACCACCCGGAGTTACACGAGCACCAGATGCTACGTTACCTCCTGGAGTAACACTGCCTCCTGGAGTTACACTGCCACCAGGTGTAGATATAGTGACAGAGGCACCAGAAGAGACACTTCCACCAGAAGTAACTCTTCCACCAGGTGTAACTTTACCACCTGGTGTGACGCTGGTCACACTTCCCCCTGGAGTTACCCGTGCACCAGATGCTACTTTGCCTCCAGGAGTGACACTTCCTCCAGGGGTAACTCTGCCTCCTGGTGTAGATATAGTAACAGAGGCCCCAGAGGAGACACTTCCACCAGAAGTAACCCTTCCACCAGGTATAACATTACCACCAGGTGTAACACTTGTCACACTACCTCCAGGAATTACTCGTGCACCAGATGCTACATTGCCTCCTGGAGTTACACTTCCTCCAGGGGTAACACTACCACCAGGTGTAGATATAGTAACAGAGGCACCAGAGGAGACACTGCCACCAGAAGTGACACTGCCGCCAGGTGTAACTTTGCCACCAGGTAGCTTCTTTAATGTTAAGCTCCTGTGACTGTTTTTGTGCAGAATTTGCTTTATTGATTTTTTTATTATTTTGCTTTAACCTGATTTCAGTTTATTTATATTTAACAGATTTACGCTTATTTGAAACTTACATTGTTGTTTTATTACTTAATTTTTAATTATCTTTGCTTACCATTATTACACTTACTCACTCTTTTTGAAAGATAAAGAATTTTAACTATAACAGTTATGACATTGCCACCGGGGTTAAGTCGAGCTCCTGAGCTACCTTACTTCCAGATGTAACACTGCCTTCTGGGGTTACATTACTTCCTGGTGTATTCAAAGTAACTGAGGCACCAGAGGATACATTTTCACCTGAAGTAATCCTTCCTCCATGCATTACTTTAGCACTAATTAGGTCTGTACCTACATTGTACAGTTGTACTGTTATGATTATGGATTAAACTAGTACACTCATAGAGATCCCACAAAGTAGTGCAATACAGTTGTATGTTGTTTTATTTTAACTTTCTTTATTGTTGATGATTTAGTTGCTTGAGTTTTCTACACGATTTTATTTACATTGTTTACCTCATTGTTATTTTTTATTGCTTTATACGTGTATATTCCTTAGACATTTCTTTTACATCTTTTTTAAAATTATTTTGGAATTCTTTAATTTCTAGGAGTAACTCTTGTTACACTACCACCTGGAGTTACTCGTGCTCCTGATGCGACATTACCTCCAGGAGTGACACTGCCTCCAGGGGTAACTTTGCCTCCAGGTGTAGATATTGTAACAGAGGAACCAGAGGAGACACTTCCACCAGAAGTAACTCTTCCACCAGGTGTAACATTGCCACCAGGTGTGACTCTTGTCACTCTACCCCCTGGAGTTACTCGTGCACCAGATGCTACTTTGCCTCCTGGAGTAACACTTCCTCCAGGAATAACCTTGCCTCCAGGTGTAGATATTGTAACAGAGGAACCAGAGGAGACAGTTCCACCAGAAGTAACTCTTCCGCCAGGTGTAACTTTACCACCTGGTGTGACGATTGTCACACTACCCCCAGGAGTTACTCGTGCACCAGATGCTACATTGCCTCCAGGAGTTACACTTCCTCCAGGGGTAACCCTGCCACCAGGTGTAGATATAGTAACAGAGGCACCAGAGGAGACACTGCCACCAGAAATAACTCTTCCGCCAGGCGTAACTTTACCACCAGGTGTTACACTTGTCACACTACCCCCGGGAGTTACTCGTGCTCCAGATGCTACTTTGCCTCCTGGAGTGACACTTCCCCCAGGGGTAACCCTGCCTCCTGGTGTAGATATAATAACGGAGGCACCAGAGGAGACACTTCCACCAGAAGTAACCCTTCCACCAGGTGTAACTTTGCCACCAGGTGTGACGCTTGTCACACTACCACCAGGGGTTACTCGTGCACCAGATGCTACATTGCCTCCAGGTGTGACACTTCCTCCAGGGGTAACACTGCCTCCAGGTGTAGATATAGTAACAGAGGCACCAGAAGAGACACTGCCACCAGAAGTAACTCTTCCACCAGGAGTAACATTACCTCCAGGTAGACCAGTGATTATATCTAAGCCATACCATTTTTCTTGGTTTCATTTTAATTTCTGTGCATCTTTTATGGACGACATAACAGTTGTTTGAGTTTTCTATACGATTTGATTTATTTTTATGTTGTTCATATTTTGTTTTGGTCGCACGATATATAACTTTTTTCCTTGCATGCATTTGTTTTGTTATTATATACATTATGTGCTGGTACATTACATGGTTTTTATTTTGATCTTTTTTGATTTTGGCTTTCTTTATTTGTTGTAGCTTCTTAGCTGAGCTAGCTTATTTTGCAATTGCTATATTTTAGGAGTAACACTAGTTACACTACCACCCGGTGTTACGCGAGCACCAGATGCTACGTTACCTCCAGGAGTAACTCTTCCTCCTGGAATTACATTGCCACCAGGTGTAGATATAGTGACAGAGGCACCAGAGGAGACACTACCACCAGAAGTAACCCTTCCACCAGGTGTAACTTTGCCACCAGGTGTGACGCTTGTCACATTACCACCTGGAGTTACTCGTGCACCAGATGCTACATTGCCTCCAGGAGTGACACTTCCTCCAGGGGTAACACTACCGCCAGGTGTAGATATAGTAACAGAGGCACCAGAGGAGACACTGCCACCCGAGGTAACCCTTCCACCAGGTGTGACTTTACCACCAGGGGTGACACTTGTCACACTACCACCAGGAGTTACTCGTGCACCAGATGCTACATTGCCTCCCGGAGTGACACTTCCTCCCGGGGTAACACTACCACCAGGTGTAGATATAGTAACAGAGGCACCAGAGGAGACACTGCCACCAGAAGTGACACTGCCGCCAGGTGTAACTTTGCCACCAGGTAGCTTCTTTAATGTTAAGCTCCTGTGACTGTTTTTGTGCAGAATTTGCTTTATTGATTTTTTTATTATTTTGCTTTAACCTGATTTCAGTTTATTTATATTTAACAGATTTACGCTTATTTGAAACTTACATTGTTGTTTTATTACTTAATTTTTAATTATCTTTGCTTACCATTATTACACTTACTCCCTCTTTTTGAAAGATAAAGAATTTTAACGGTAACAGTTATGACATTGCCACCGGGGTTACGTCGAGCTCCTGAGCTACCTTACTTCCAGATGTAACACTGCCTTCTGGGGTTACATTACTTCCTGGTGTATTCAAAGTAACTGAGGCACCAGAGGATACATTTTCACCTGAAGTAATCCTTCCTCCATGCATTACTTTAGCACTAATTAGGTCTGTACCTACATTGTACAGTTGTACTGTTATGATTATGGATTAAACTAGTACACTCATAGAGATCCCACAAAGTAGTGCAATACAGTTGTATGTTGTTTTATTTTAACTTTCTTTATTGTTGATGATTTAGTTGCTTGAGTTTTCTACACGATTTTATTTACATTGTTTACCTCATTGTTATTTTTTATTGCTTTATACGTGTATATTCCTTAGACATTTCTTTTACATCTTTTTTAAAATTATTTTGGAATTCTTTAATTTCTAGGAGTAACTCTTGTTACACTACCACCTGGAGTTACTCGTGCTCCTGATGCGACATTACCTCCAGGAGTGACACTGCCTCCAGGGGTAACTTTGCCTCCAGGTGTAGATATTGTAACAGAGGAACCAGAGGAGACACTTCCACCAGAAGTAACTCTTCCACCAGGTGTAACATTGCCACCAGGTGTGACTCTTGTCACTCTACCCCCTGGAGTTACTCGTGCACCAGATGCTACTTTGCCTCCTGGAGTAACACTTCCTCCAGGAATAACCTTGCCTCCAGGTGTAGATATTGTAACAGAGGAACCAGAGGAGACAGTTCCACCAGAAGTAACTCTTTAGGTGTAACTTTACCACCTGGTGTGACGATTGTCACACTACCCCCAGGAGTTACTCGTGCACCAGATGCTACATTGCCTCCAGGAGTTACACTTCCTCCAGGGGAACCTGCCACCAGGTGTAGATGTAACAAGGCCCAGAGGAGACACTGCCACCAGAAATAACTCTTCCGCCAGGCGTAACTTTACCACCAGGTGTTACACTTGTCACACTACCCCCGGGAGTTACTCGTGCTCCAGATGCTACTTTGCCTCCTGGAGTGACACTTCCCCCAGGGGTAACCCTGCCTCCTGGTGTAGATATAATAACGGAGGCACCAGAGGAGACACTTCCACCAGAAGTAACCCTTCCACCAGGTGTAACTTTGCCACCAGGTGTGACGCTTGTCACACTACCACCAGGGGTTACTCGTGCACCAGATGCTACATTGCCTCCAGGTGTGACACTTCCTCCAGGGGTAACACTGCCTCCAGGTGTAGATATAGTAACAGAGGCACCAGAAGAGACACTGCCACCAGAAGTAACTCTTCCACCAGGAGTAACATTACCTCCAGGTAGACCAGTGATTATATCTAAGCCATACCATTTTTCTTGGTTTCATTTTAATTTCTGTGCATCTTTTATGGACGACATAACAGTTGTTTGAGTTTTCTATACGATTTGATTTATTTTTATGTTGTTCATATTTTGTTTTGGTCGCACGTTATATAACTTTTTTCCTTGCATGCATTTGTTTTGTTATTATATACATTATGTGCTGGTACATTACATGGTTTTTATTTTGATCTTTTTTGATTTTGGCTTTCTTTATTTGTTGTAGCTTCTTAGCTGAGCTAGCTTATTTTGCAATTGCTATATTTTAGGAGTAACACTAGTTACACTACCACCCGGTGTTACGCGAGCACCAGATGCTACGTTACCTCCAGGAGTAACTCTTCCTCCTGGAATTACATTGCCACCAGGTGTAGATATAGTGACAGAGGCACCAGAGGAGACACTACCACCAGAAGTAACCCTTCCACCAGGTGTAACTTTGCCACCAGGTGTGACGCTTGTCACATTACCACCTGGAGTTACTCGTGCACCAGATGCTACATTGCCTCCAGGAGTGACACTTCCTCCAGGGGTAACACTACCGCCAGGTGTAGATATAGTAACAGAGGCACCAGAGGAGACACTGCCACCCGAGGTAACCCTTCCACCAGGTGTGACTTTACCACCAGGGGTGACACTTGTCACACTACCACCAGGAGTTACTCGTGCACCAGATGCTACATTGCCTCCCGGAGTGACACTTCCTCCCGGGGTAACCTTGCCTCCGGGTGTAGATATTGTAACAGAGGCACCAGAAGAGACACTGCCACCAGAAGTAACCCTTCCACCAGGAGTAACGTTGCCACCAGGTAGACCAGTGATTATATCTAAGCCATACCATTTTGTTTGTTTCATTTTAAATTTTGTGCATCTTTTGTAGATGATGTAACAGTTGTTTGAGTTTTTTTATATGAGTTGATTTATTTTTATATTGATCATGCTTTGTTTTGGTTGCATGTTATACAACTTTTTTCCAACTTATTATATACGTTATGTGCTGGCACACACTTTTTATTTTGATGTTTTTTGATTTTGGCTCTCTTTATTTTTTGTCGCTTCGAAGCTGAGCTAGCTTATTTTGCAATTGCTTTATTTTAGGAGTAACACTAGTTACATTACCCCCAGGAGTTACTCGTGCACCGGATGCTACATTGCCTCCAGGAGTTACACTTCCTCCAGGGGTAACCCTGCCACCAGGTGTAGATATAGTAACAGAGGCACCAGAGGAGACACTACTACCAGAGGTAACTCTTCCGCCAGGTGTGACTTTACCACCTGGTGTGACGCTAGTCACACTACCCCCAGGAGTTACTCGTGCACCAGATGCTACATTGCCTCCAGGAGTTACACTTCCTCCAGGGGTAACCCTGCCACCAGGTGTAGATATAGTAACAGAGGCACCAGAGGAGACACTGCCACCAGAAGTAACTCTTCCGCCAGGTGTGACTTTACCACCTGGTGTGACGCTTGTCACACTACCCCCAGGAGTTACTCGTGCACCAGATGCTACTTTGCCTCCCGGAGTGACACTTCCGCCAGGGGTAACACTGCCTCCAGGTGTAGATATAGTAACAGAAGCACCAGAGGAGACACTGCCACCAGAAGTAACTCTTCCACCAGGAGTAACATTACCTCCAGGTAGACCAGTGATTATATCTAAGCCATACCATTTTTCTTTTTTTCGTTTTAATTGCTGTGCATCTTTTATGGATGCTATAATAGTTATTTCAGTCTTTTATACGATTTGATTTATTTTTATGTTGTTTACACTTTGTTTTGGTTTCATGTTATATAATTTTTTTTCGTTGCATTTGTTATTATATACGTTATGTGCTGGTACACAGTTTTTATTTTGATGTTTTTTTATTTTGGCTCTCTTTATTTTTTGTCGATTCTTAGCTGAGCTAGCTTATTTTGCAATTGCTTTATTTTAGGAGTAACACTAGTTACATTACCACCTGGAGTTACTCGAGCACCAGATGCTACATTACCCCCAGGAGTAACTCTTCCTCCTGGAGTTACATTGCCGCCAGGTGTAGATATAGTGACAGAGGCACCAGAGGAGACACTACCACCAGAAGTAACTCTTCCGCCAGGCGTAACTTTACCACCTGGTGTGACTCTGGTCACACTACCCCCAGGAGTTACTCGTGCACCAGATGCTACATTGCCTCCAGGAGTTACACTTCCTCCAGGGGTAACCCTGCCTCCAGGTGTAGATATAGTAACAGAGGCACCAGAGGAGACACTGCCACCAGAAGTAACCCTTCCACCAGGTGTTACTTTACCACCAGGGGTGACGCTTGTCACATTACCCCCAGGAGTTACTCGTGCACCAGATGCTACATTGCCTCCAGGAGTTACACTTCCTCTAGGGGTAACCCTGCCTCCAGGTGTAGATATAGTAACAGAGGCACCAGAGGAGACACTGCCTCCAGAAGTAACCCTTCCACCTGGTGTGACTTTGCCACCAGGGGTGACGCTTGTCACGTTACCCCCAGGAGTTACTCGTGCACCAGATGCTACTTTGCCTCCCGGAGTGACACTTCCGCCAGGGGTAACACTGCCTCCAGGTGTAGATATAGTAACAGAAGCACCAGAAGAGACACTGCCACCAGAAGTAACTCTTCCACCAGGAGTAACATTACCTCCAGGTAGACCAGTGATTATATCTAAGCCATACCATTTTTCTTGTTTCTGTTTCAATTTCTGTGCATCTTTTATGGATGATATAATAGTTATTTCAGTCTTTTTTACGATTTGATTTATTTTTATGTTGTTTATACTTTCTTTTGGTTGCATGTTATATAACTTTTTTCCTTGCATGTGTTTGTTTTGTTATTATATACGTTATATGCTGGTACACAGTTTTTATTTTGATGTTTTTTGATTTTGGTTCTCTTTATTTTTTGTCACTTCCTAGCTGAGCTAGCTTACCTTGCAATTGCTTTATTTTAGGAGTAACACTAGTTACATTACCACCTGGAGTTACTCGAGCACCAGATGCTACCTTACCTCCAGGAGTAACTCTTCCTCCTGGAGTTACATTGCCGCCAGGTGTAGATATAGTGACAGAGGCACCAGAGGAGACACTACCACCAGAAGTAACTCTTCCGCCAGGTGTAACTTTACCACCTGGTGTGACGCTTGTCACACTACCCCCAGGAGTTACTCGTGCACCAGATGCTACATTGCCTCCAGGAGTTACACTTCCTCCAGGTGTAACCCTGCCACCAGGTGTAGATATAGTAACAGAGGCACCAGAGGAGACACTGCCACCAGAAATAACTCTTCCGCCAGGCGTAACTTTACCACCTGGTGTGACACTTGTCACACTACCCCCAGGAGTTACTCGTGCACCAGATGCTACATTGCCTCCAGGAGTTACACTTCCTCCAGGGGTAACCCTGCCACCAGGTGTAGATATAGTAACAGAGGCACCAGAGGAGACACTGCCACCAGAAGTAACTCTTCCACCAGGAGTAACATTACCGCCAGGTAGACCAGTGATTATATCTAAACCATACCATTTTTCTTTGTTTCGTTTTAATTTCTGTGCATCTTTTATGGATGATATAATAGTTATTTCAGTCTTTTATACAATTTGATTTATTCTTATGTTGTTTACACTTTGTTTTGGTTTCATGTCATATAATTTTTTTTCGTTGCATTTGTTATTATATACGTTATATGCTGGTACACAGTTTTTATTTTGATGTTTTTTGATTTTGGCTCTTTTTGTTTTTTGTTGCTTCTTAGCTGAGCTAGCTTATTTGCAATTGCTTTATTTTAGGAGTAACACTAGTTACATTACCACCTGGAGTTACTCGAGCACCAGATGCTACCTTACCTCCAGGAGTAACTCTTCCTCCTGGAGTTACATTGCCGCCAGGTGTAGATATAGTAACAGAGGCACCAGAGGAGACACTGCCTCCAGAAGTAACCCTTCCACCTGGTGTGACTTTGCCACCAGGGGTGACGCTTGTCACGTTACCCCCAGGAGTTACTCGAGCACCAGATGCTACATTACCTCCAGGAGTAACTCTTCCTCCTGGAATTACATTGCCGCCAGGTGTAGATATAGTGACAGAGGCACCAGAGGAGACACTACCACCAGAAGTAACTCTTCCGCCAGGTGTAACTTTACCACCTGGTGTGATGCTTGTCACACTACCCCCAGGAGTTACTCGTGCACCAGATGCTACATTGCCTCCAGGAGTTACACTTCCTCCAGGGATA
Source organism: Tubiluchus corallicola (assembly GCA_030141605.1). Classification (NCBI taxonomy): domain Eukaryota; kingdom Metazoa; phylum Priapulida; class Priapulimorpha; order Priapulimorphida; family Tubiluchidae; genus Tubiluchus; species Tubiluchus corallicola. The sequence goes on from JAQGDQ010000285.1 coordinate 229,321, forward strand.
ACCCTGCCACCAGGTGTAGATATAGTAACAGAGGCACCAGAGGAGACACTTCCACCAGAAGTAACTCTTCCGCCAGGCGTAACTTTACCACCTGGTGTGACGCTTGTCACACTACCCCCAGGAGTTACTCGTGCACCAGATGCTACATTGCCTCCAGGAGTTACACTACCTCCAGGGGTGACCTTGCCTCCAGGTGTAGATATAGTAACAGAGGCACCAGAGGAGACACTGCCACCAGAAGTAACTCTTCCGCCAGGTGTAACTTTACCACCTGGTGTGACGCTTGTCACACTACCCCCAGGAGTTACTCGTGCACCAGATGCTACATTGCCTCCAGGAGTAACTCTTCCTCCAGGGGTAACCCTGCCACCAGGTGTAGATATAGTAACAGAGGCACCAGAGGAGACACTTCCCCCAGAAGTAACCCTTCCACCGGGTGTTACTCTACCCCCAGGTGTAACACTTGTTACACTACCACCTGGAGTTACTAGATCTCCAGATGCTACACTGCCTCCAGGAGTGACACTTCCTCCAGGAATAACCCTGCCTCCTGGTGTAGATATAGTAACTGAGGCACCGGAAGAGACACTTCCACCAGAAGTAACCCTTCCACCAGGAGTAACATTACCACCAGGTAGACCTGTAATTATACCTACGTAATATATTCCATCTTCTTTTTGTTTTATTTGAATTTTTTGTTCAACTCTTATAATTGCTTGGGTTTGTTAAATACTTTGAATTATCATTTATTGTCTTTTATTTTTGTTGCATACTATATACTTTTCCGTGCATGTATTCATTTTGTTATTGTATATATTATATGATGTACACAAGCACGGGTTTTATTTTGAATTATTTTGATCTTGGCATTTTTGTAGCTTTTGGTTGAATTTATTTTGCAATCCATTGATTTAGGAGTAACTCTCGTTACATTACCACCCGGTGTTACTCGAGCGCCAGATGCTACTTTACCTCCAGGTGTAACACTGCCTCCAGGAGTTACATTACCTCCAGGCGTAGATATAGTAACTGAGGCACCAGAGGAAACACTGCCACCAGAAGTAACTCTTCCACCAGGTGTAACTCTGCCGCCAGGTAGCCTCTTTATTGTTAAGCTGCTGAGATTTTTCTTGTAGATTTTTCTTTACTATTTATGTTCGAAGTATTAATTTTATACCATTTCTGTTTTACCTGATTTCAGTTTATTTATATGCATATTTATACTTCTTTAAAATCTTTATTATTGTTGTAATATTTAATTTGAAATTAATTTTAATTTACCTTTTATTTTAACATTAATTTTTAATTTTCTTTGTTTGTCATTGTTACACTTACTCCCCATTTGGAGAAATAAAATTATTTTTAGGGGTAACGCTTGTGACATTGCCTCCGGGGGTAACTCGTCCTCCAGATGCTACCTTACCTCCAGGTGTAACACTGCCTCCTGGAGTTACATTACCGCCTGATGTAGTTATAGTAACTGAGCCACCGGAGGAGACACTTCCACCAGAAACACCAGGTGTAACGCCAGGTGAGAAGACTTTGAAATCAGCCAGGGCTTAACTTTTTTGCCTTATTGGCAAATGACATTTTCACATTATCCTACTTGCTTTTATACAGAAAACCACATAAAATGCTCAAAAAGTACTATTGTGCTAGGCTGTGGTAGATCATCACAACTTAGCTTTCTAAACACCAATTTTTTGCCAAATAGAGTCTGTTGTGCCACACGCAATTAACAACGCAAAAGCCACAAAATACAGGTAATCCAAAGTGAGTATGAGACTAGCCAAGCCCTAACTATTATGCTTACCCAACCTGTAGAAATCAAGCGATTTGTTTTTCAAGGTGCTGAGTACTAAACTTTCATATCAGTTATGTTTAATTTATTTTACTTTTTTACACCATTACTTACGTGAAAACAATTTTTTACATCAAATCATCATGGCTTGTAGTCTGAATTATGTGAATTGGAGCCACTACCAAATACAGTTGACTTATTACACATTCAAAGCAATCAAAATCAAATGCAATTAATATTACACAAAACATGATGAGGACCTTTTATTTTATTTTGAATTATATTTGGTAATACAACATGGTGAGTTTATTAAAATTTAGAATCTTGTTACAAGAATGACTTGGACAGTTTACCGATTTAACTTGCAGCAGAATTTGCTCATGTTAGATTTTCATTCGTTATCTGTGTGATTGTACCTTTACCTTTCTGTTGTCTTTTGTCATCTACTGGTTTAACTTATGCTTTACATTCTTGTTCATTTCTAGGTCGCTTACACATTTGCCTCAATATTTCGAATGAAAACACTTTTTTATATATTATAAGTTGCTTTCTGACAAAGGTTTCTTTCCTTTGTTTTTATGTAGCTACTTTTTGATGCTCAATCATAGTAACGTATGTGCAGTAGCAAGTTTGCTTGTGTCTTATGTGCGTTTATTGCAAAATAGTGCGTCGTTACAAGCCTACTTGATGTGCAGTGATTACGCATCTTTCCAAGCGTTCGTTAAGGCAGTCAGTTTCTGTATACATAGCAATAATGACCTTTAACAGCTATTATTGCACATGTCAATCTTGCAAATTCCTTTACAGTTCAACTTAATGTTTAGGAATAAAATGTAACGCATAATTCAGTTTAGGCCATGAGAATGTTTTGCTGTTTTCGTTGTTTGTTTAAGTGACTGGTAAGCTTTCTGTAACTCCAACTTGTACACATCTTACACATGCTTTTAATTACTGGTACATTTTGGAGGGAAAAATATTCAGAATATTCTTAAGGTCTTTAATTTCTCATTATAATTATTAATTCGTGCCTATTCATTAGACTATAGGTAAAATAGTTTTGTGCCTTAAGTAAATATCATATAAATAAATATATTTAAAATGTAGTTTAAAATGTTAGAATGTAAAATAGTTATAGTTTTTAGGTCGATTTTAGATTTGTCTTTAGGTAAGTTTTGTTGAAATAACTTGCAGGCGTTACTTCAGCAGAAACTGATGCTTTTGCACTGAGATCCACTAGAACTACATTTTTTCTGCAAACAGACACCACTCCTATGATAAGTTACACTACAGAAATTCATCCTGAAACTACAGTAATCGAAAGTACAACTCCAGTAACAACACCGGTTAGTGCAACATCACCAACTCGTGAAACTACGATGTCAATTACAACCCCACAGACAACTGCAGCAGTTGATACAACTTCACCTGCAGAAACCACTATATCTCCGGAAACTACTCCAGCTGTAGCTGTTACTACCCCACAAACTACTGTAGCAGTTGATACAACTTCATCTGCAGAAACCACTGTATCTCCGGAAACTTCTCCAGCTGAAGTGATTACTACCCCGCAAACAACTGTAGCAATTGATACAACTTCACCTGCAGAAACAACTGTATTTCCAGAAACTACTCCAGCTGAAGCTGTTACTACCCCACAAACAACTGTAGCAGTTGATACAACTTCACCTCCAGAAACAACTGTATTTCCAGAAACTACTCCAGCTGAAGTTGTTACTACCCCGCAAACAACTGTAGCAGTTGATACAACTTCACCTGCAGAAACAACTGTATTTCCAGAAACTACTCCAGCAGAAGTTGTTACTACCCCACAAACAACTGTAGCAATTGATACAACTTCACCTGCAGAAACAACTGTATTTCCAGAAACTACTCCAGCTGAAGTTGTTACTACCCCACAAACAACTGTAGCAGTTGATACAACTTCACCTGCAGAAACAACTGTGTCTCCGGAAACTACTCCAGCAGAAGTTGTTACTACCCCACAAACAACTGCAGCAGTTGATACAACTTCACCTGCAGAAACAACTGTGTCTCCGGAAACTACTCCAGCAGAAGTTGTTACTACCCCACAAACAACTGCAGCAGTTGATACAACTTCACCTGCAGAAACAACTGTGTCTCCGGAAACTACTCCAGCTGAAGTTGTTACTACCCCACAAACAACTGCAGCAGTTGATACAACTTCACCTGCAGAAACAACTGTGTCTCCGGAAACTACTCCAGCTGAAGTTGTTACTACCCCACAAACAACTGCAGCAGTTGATACAACTTCACCTGCAGAAACAACTGTGTCTCCGGAAACTACTCCAGCTGAAGTTGTTACTACCCCACAAACAACTGCAGCAGTTGATACAACTTCACCTGCAGAAACAACTGTGTCTCCGGAAACTACTCCAGCAGAAGTTGTTACTACCCCACCAACAACTGTAGCAGTTGATACAACTTCACCTGCAGAAACAACCTTGTCTCCGGAAACTACTCCAGCTGCAATTGTTACTACCCCGCAAACAACTGCAGCAGTTGATACAACTTCATCTGCAGAAACAACCGTGTCTCCGGAAACTACTCCAGTAGAAGTTGTTACTACCCCACAAACAACTGCAGCAGTTGATAAAACTTCACCTGCAGAAACAACTGCGTCTCCTGAAACTACTCCAGCTGAAGTTGTTACTACCCCACCAACAACTGTAGCAGTTGATACAACTTCACCTGCAGAAACAACTGTGTCTCCGGAAACTACTCCAACTGAAGTTGTTACTACCCCACCAACAACTGTAGCAGTTGATACAACTTTACCTGCATCAACAACAGTATCTCCGGAAACTACTCCAGCTGAAGTTGTTACTACCCCAGCAGTTGATACAACTTCACCTGCAGAAACAACTGTGTCCCTTGAGACTACTCCAGTTGAAGTTGTTACTACCCCAGCAGTTGATACAACTTCACCTGCAGAAACAACTGTGTCCCTTGAGACTACTCCAGTTGAAGTTGTTACTACCCCAGCAGTTGATACAACTTCACCTGCAGAAACAACTGTGTCCCTTGAGACTACTCCAGTTGAAGTTGTTACTACCCCAGCAGTTGATACAACTTCACCTGCAGAAACAACTGTGTCCCTTGAGACTACTCCAGTTGAAGTTGTTACTACCCCAGCAGTTGATACAACTTCACCTGCAGAAACAACTGTGTCCCTTGAGACTACTCCAGTTGAAGTTGTTACTACCCCAGCAGTTGATACAACTTCACCTGCAGAAACAACTGTGTCCCTTGAGACTACTCCAGTTGAAGTTGTTACTACCCCAGCAGTTGATACAACTTTGGTGTTGTTGTGGTTGTTTGGTTGTTTTGGGGTTGAGCAGTTGATACAACTTCACCTGCAGAAACAACTGTGTCTCCTGAAACTAGTCCAGCTGAAGTTGTTACTACCCCACAAACAACTGTAGCAGTTGATACAACTTCACCTGCAGAAACAACTGTGTCTCCTGAAACTAGTCCAGCTGAAGTTGTTACTACCCCACAAACAACTGTAGCAGTTGATACAACTTCACCTGCAGAAACAACCGTGTCTCCGGAAACTACTCCAGCTGAAGTTGTTACTACCCAAGCAGTTGATACAACTTCACCTGCAGAAACAACTGTGTCCCTTGAGACTACTCCAGTTGAAGTTGTTACTACCCAAGCAGTTGATACAACTTCACCCGTAGAAACAACTGTGCCTCCTGAAACTACTCCAGCTGCAGCTATTACAATTCCACAGACAACTGCAGCAGTTGACACAACTTCACCTGCAGAAACAACCGTGCCTCCTGAAACTGCTCCAACAGCACCAGTTAATGTGACAGAAGAGACTATTGGACCAGCTACACCAGCATTACTTTTTCTCAGTACTGCAGATATGCCAGCAGGTGATGTTACATGCATGAACCGAGCATGACCACCCAGCATGATAATCACTAACTTACTATAATTTCCCCCGTTGACCCTTACATAACTTTGTCTTTTGCGATGCATGCTGTTTACACACCTGAATATAATTGATTAAACCTCTTGTTGTTAACATTAAATTTCGTTTCAGTAAGTAAGCATTAGGCTAATATTTGATGGTATTTATTGGACGTGTGATATTTTTGTGACACTGTGCTTGTACAAAGTTGTCATATGGCACCAGGAATTAAGAGCTCCAGTGCATGAGGAGTTTATGCATCTAGTAACCATATGAAAAGCCTGTGTTGCTGTGTGCTTGCCACTTGATTAAGCCATACTGCAGTGCTTAACTATGGTGGCGAGAATTTCTTTCCGATAGCAATAATAAAGCCATTTGGCTAATTCATTATTCCTCCATAGTGCTCGCTATCATGAAAGTGTGATGGTGATCGCATCCATATTTGCTACAACTTTGCTGTAATAAAACAATAGTTTTCTAGCATACTTACCCAGGCTACTAAGGTTTCCAAATGATTAGTTTTGACATTTAAATTAACTATAGAACAAAATAAGAAGAACGATTTAGTTTGGTCTTATAGATTAATTATAATATTAATTGCCGAATGGCAATGAATGAAATTAGTTCAGAAAAACATACAAATTCCTTTATTTCTATTGTAGTTTATGTTATGTGATACTTTTATATTGACCTGCATGTATGCACTGTATGCCAGCTAATTTGCTTAATTTAATATGCTATTTTTTAATCAGCCTAATTATTTATTTAAACTATTTTGCAGTTAAATTTAAGTGCATGGCATGTATTTCATGAATTATTTTCGAAATTAGCAGTTAATGCTATAGTGAACTCACATTTATCATTAAATTTTTGAAACCAGCTTGATCTAAAAGAATAAAATTTTAAAGGATCACACCTGGCCCTGGATTTAGGCAATGTTCAGTTAATGTTACAGTCTCTTATGATTAAAAATGCCCCCCTAATTTTATCTGCTATTCAGAAGTGCCAGTTTAGTGATTGACATATGAGTTTTGTCAGCTGAATATTATAGGTGGAACACACCATGCAAAATCTCTGTGCAACAAGTTTTCTGCATCAGATTTATGTGTACAGTAAATTTGTTTTACCCTCTTTGCTGCACTCGGTTTTTTTTTATTATATTTGCTTTGTTTTCTGTCTGACACAGTTTGTCTGAACCAGATCAGACCAATAAAAAGCTATTTTTCTCGTGCATGATGTATTAATTATTTAATGGGTTTACCAAAACTCCCAGACTATTGCTTTATATCAAAATTGCCATGTGCGGGCAAATTTTGCGAGGTGGTTGGTGTCAGACAGTTTAATTGTTGCAGGCAGATTTTTCATAATAAACTATGTGGTCTACAAAATAATGAACTTATATTCCAGAAGTCTTCCTTTGTTTTTCCAAGTTTGGTTTTATCGATTTAATAATAACTGTGCAGATTTAATTGAGTTTTTTATGAAGCCTGTTTTCAGTTATTTTGCATTCTAACAATGCTCTGCATTAGCTGGCATTTACATTATTTTATTTACATTTACAGAAACAGCTTTTATTTTGCATGACTTACAGACAAATTAATGAAAATGATCTTAATTTTATTTATATATACTGTGCTAAATTTTTGACAAAGATTTTTTTGTGACAGTCTTTTGTCTTTCAGTTGCTCAAATAGATTGATATAGTTGAAAAAGCTTCCGCTAATTTCTTTACAAAAGTTGTTCTTGTTTTTTCCATTTTTTTATTCATTTATATTTCTTGTTAATTATATCATTTGTAGTGAGGTTTTTCAATTATTCTTTTTTTGCAATTGTCACGCTAGATGTCTCTTTCGCAGCATATAGCAACAATTACCTTTCATTTTGCTTTATCTGAAATAGTGTACGTTATTATAGCAGCATGCTTATACATTGGTTTTCTGAGCATAGTTTTTTAATATTTAATAATGACTATCGTAAATATTCGTTTTGGTTGACTGACAAGTCAAAAAAGTGTGCCATATAAAATTTTTCACTTCCAGTTAAATAGTACATACCTTGCCGTATGATTTTCCTTCAATCATTAGCACCCCAATTGTGTTTTTTTAACTTTCTCTTATTTAGCAAGTATGAGCAACCCTAACGTTTGATGTCCTAGAGAAGCATTGCAAAATAATTTACAAAATATCATTTTGTTGAAAATATAATAGCATGTCTTTCTTGAATATGAATTGGAATGCAGTTTTGTAACTGTTATTAAAAATACCTTAAACCTACCATCAAATGTTAAACATTTAGTGTTGCATTTTTTCTATATTATCTCTTTTTTGTTCATATTAGACTAGTTTGTTATGTTTTTTGTTTTTAATTTAACTTTGTTTATTTATAGAAACAACACCTGCAGTTGAAACAACACCTAGCAAAACCACTCCAGGTACTGATTAATTTTGCTCTAAGTTTTGTTGTAGCTAGTCTGCCCTGTCTGTGTCTACTGTAAATCTTTTAAATTTTAAAGTTAGGGATTCCTGTGATAGTTGTTTAATTCAGACAGTTGCTTTTAGTGGTAAATTATCAAGCCCATTCCTAACTGTCAAGAATGGCTCTTGGTGCTGTTGTAACACATGTTTTTTGTAACACATTCCGAAATGAACTAAAATTTTTCGCTACCTACTACAACATACCACCTATTTTACTACTACATAATGTCGGACACAAAGTTTACCGCCGTCTCATCTGTAAGACTACTGACTTCATTTGTGTACAGCTTGGTCTGCCGGTTATTATTAGCATTCAGTTATCTTTGGTTATTTATTTGTTTACTTCTCTTTTAGAAATTACTTAAGCTAATTTTTTGCTTGACTTTTTTCACAGCAGTAACAACACCTGTTACACCAGCTGTTACAACTCCTGCAGAAACAACACCAGGTAGTTGTTACATTTGTTTTTTGTACTGGTTATTGTTAATACTCAATTATCTTTGGTTATTTTTCTTTTTCATTTGTTTTTTTTAAATTAATTAAGCTAACTGTTGTTTTTGTTTGATTTTTTTATGCAGCAGTTACGCCACCTGTCACACCAGCTGTTACAACTCCTGAAGAAACAACACCTGGTAATGTTACATTTATGTTTTAATGTCAGTTTTTGTTAAAGTGCTTGGTTTCTTTTATTGTTTTTTATAAAAAAGTTTGTTTGTCAGCTAGTTAACATTTGAAATTGGACCTACTTTGCCAGTTTTCAAAAAAAAACTTTGTACTTGAATGCGGCGGCAGGCGACAAGGAAGAACGCTTTCAATTTTGTGCAGTTTGGGACATTCGGGAGAAATGGGCAAAAAATTGCCCTAAACTGGCATTTTCTCCCATTTTTCACAATACTTGACAAACATTGTGTAGAAAAATGTTCATGATGCACTTGATGTAGGTCTTGGAAAGAGTTTTATTCCTCTTTGGAGAGAGGAGGAACTGGGCTATAAGATAGGTTAGTTTTTCGAAGCATGTCTAGTAGTATGAATTACAGTGAGTTATTTCCACGTTCTATTATGGGGAAGCTATAATAAAACTTACCAATTGTTGCGAAGTCATCAGTTATGCTCTGTCTATAACCTCTGCTCAGTATGTGTTAAATACGTTGTATTTTAATGGTTCGAGTAAGACATCGAAACAGTTACTTCTGTGTAAGCAGCTGTCTTCTGTCTAACCAAGCAGCTGTGTAACAGTAATGGTAATTTTGTCGTCATCATTTATGCCCTGTCTATAAGCTTTGCTTCGTATATATGTAAATATGCTGTACTTAAAGCTTCAAGTAAAATGTCAAACAATCTTATTTTTTGACTTCTTAACCAAGTGGCCGTGTAGTTCATTAAAGTATCGTAAACTCGCAAAGTAAGGTCCACACTCTACTGAATCTCTCCTACGCTCTTCTGGTCATTAATGCACTTATATCTCTTTTTGTTGTTATTTTATTTGCTTCGTTTTTTGTTTGCTTCTTTTTGAGTAAGTTACTTGAGTTGATTATGTACTTGTTTTAATTTTTCCGCAGCTGTAACACCAAGAGTTACACCAGCAGTTACAACTCCTGAAGAAACAACACCAGGTAGTGTTACCAGTTATTGTTAGTGCCCTAGTTATCTTTGGTTCTTTATTTGTATTTTGGAAATTATGTAAGCATATTTTTTGCTTGATTTTTTTTCGTAGCAGTAACACCACATGTTACAACAGCTGTTACTCGGTAACTCCTGAAGAAACTACACCAGGTCGTTGTTACATTTGTGGTTTAGTGTCAGGTTTTGATAATGTGCAAGTATCTTTGTTTGTTTTTCTTTTAATTTGTTTTTATTAAACAACAATTATTTAAATTTATTAATTAACAAAACTTATTGTTTCCTTATTTTTATTTTATGTTTGATTTTGTAGAAGCTAAATGATTGAGTTACGTTTTTTAATTTTTCCATAGCCATAACACCACGAGTTACACCAGCTATTACAACTCCTGAAGAAACAACACCAGGTAGAGTTGCATTTGAGTTTTAGTACTGCTTGTTTTATTGTGCTGTTATCTCTATTTTTTGTTTTTTGTTTGGTTTGTTGTTTGTTTGGTTGGTTGTTTTTATAGAAATCAATTAAGTTAATTATTATTTGTTTCAATTTTTTCACAGCAGTAACACCACCTGTCACACCAGCTGTTACAACTCCTGAAGAAACAACACCAGGTAGCTTTACACTTATGTTTTTTTGTACCAGTTATTGTTTGGACTCAATTATCTTTGGTTGTTTTTTTCATTTGTCTTTTTAATTAATTAAGCTAACTGTTGTTTTTGTTTGACTTTGTTATGCAGCTGTAACACCGCCTGTCACACCAGCTGTTACAACTCCTGAGGAAACAACACCAGGTAATGTCATATTTATGTTTTAGTGTCAGTTTTTGCTTAAAGTGCTTGGTTTCTTTTATTGTTTTTTTATAAAAACTAATTGAGTTATTGTATTTTTGTTTGATTTTTTACGCAGCTATAACACCACCCATCACACCAGCTATTACAACTCCTGAAGAAACAACACCAGGAAATGTTGCATTTACTTTTTAATATTGGCTGTTTTATTGTGCTGTTATGGGCGGGTTTTTTTGGTTTTATTTTTTGTTTCTTGCATTGTTTGATTGTTTATTTGTTTTTGTAGAAATTAATTGAGTTAATTTGGTATTTGTTTTAATTCTTTCACAGCTGTAACACCAAGAGTTACACCAGCTGTTACAACTCCTGAAGAAACAACACCAGGTAGCATTACATTTACGTTGTTTTGTACCAGTTATTGTTTGGACTCAATTATCTTTGGCTGTTTTTCTTTTTCATTCTTACAGAAATTAAGCTAATTTTTTTGCTTGATTTTTTTTCACAGCAGTAACACCACCTGTTACACCTGCTGTTACAACTCCTGAAGAAACAACACCAGGTAGATTTTACCATTATTTTTTGTGTCAGTTTTTTTCTGTCAATGCGCAAGTATCTTTACTTGTTTTTCCTTTTCATTTGTTTTTTAAATTAATTAAGGTAACTGTTTTTGTTTGATTTTTTTACACAGCAGTAACACCAAGTGTTACAACTCCTGTACAAATAACACCAGGTAGTGGTACATTTACATTTTAGTACTGCTTGCTTTATTGCGCTGTTATCTCTATTTTTTGTTTTTTGTTTGGTTCATCGTTTGTTTGTTTATTTGTTTGTTTTATAGAAATTAACTTGAGTTAATTATTATTTATTTTAATTTTTTCACAGCTGTAACACCAAGAGTTACACCAGCTGTGACAACTCCTGAAGAAACAACACCAGGTAGTTGTTAATTTGCTTTTTTGTACCGGTTATTGTTAGTACTCAATTATCTTTGGTTGTTTTTCATTTGTCTTTTTAATTAATTAAGCTAACTGTTGCTTTTGTTTGATTTTTTACGCAGCTATAACACCACCCATCACACCAGCTATTACAACTCCTGAAGAAACAACACCAGGAAATGTTGCATTTACTCTTTAATGTTGCTTATTTTATTGTGCTGCTATGGGCGTTTTTCTGTTTTTATTTTTTGTTTCTTTCATTGTTTGATTGTTTATTTGTTTTTGTAGAAATTAATTGAGTTAATTTAGTATTTGTTTTAATTCTTTCACAGCTGTAACACCACGAGTTACACCAACTGCTACTACTCCAGAAGAAACAACAACACCAGGTAGTGCTGCATTATTTTATATTGCAAAAACATTTTTTGTTATATTTATATGAAAGTAGTTTTTTATTGACTGAAGCTGACTTAAAACAACTGATGTCCATCTCATCCTTTACACTAGTGACCTGAAACTGCCTTAAATTTGACGTAATTGCTTATTTATGCTTGCACTTTTTCATTATCAAAAGTTTGTTTCATGTGGTGTTATTAATTTAAGTTTTTTGGCCGTATTTTGGGTGATGACAGAGATGAATAGAGATGACACAACTAGTTACGAGTATCTATATACTTTATACAATAGTTCATGTGTTAGGTATTTTAAGGAATGCATTAATTGCTGATTAGTATATTTGTTCTTCGTTATGAAACGAGCAAGTGAGACTAGACATTTTTTGTTAAAATCCTAGAAAACCCTGACAACATATTTTACTGCTTTCGCATTCTTGATTTAGTCTTCTTTTTATTTCACGTACATATCAGTTGACCTACAATTACATTCAGGAACACAGTTGGAGTCATTTCTTCTGCTAAACTCAAAAGCAAGTTTTTAGCAAGCAGTTATAAAGAGAGTGTCTGGCATCTCTTGAACTGGCTTGCAAATTGTTGCTTTTTTAATTTTTTAATTTTTTTTTAATAATCGCTTCCCTTTTACAGGAACTACTGAAGCATTGCCAAAACCAGAAGGCCCTGTTGAAGGTAACAAATTTGGGAATCATTACTTTAACTAATCAGTTTATAATTGAAATGCAATGTAAACAAAAAATATTTAATGGTGCATTCAGACTAGAGAGTTCTCTCCCAACTTATTGCGCGACTTCTCTCTGAGAGTAAACTTATAGCAAACTCAGTGATAATTGCTGAGAGTTTTTGCGCAAGTTGACACTCTCAGAGAGAAGTTGCACAATAAATTGCGAGAGAAGTTTTAGAGAGAAGTTGGTCAATAAATTGTGAGAGAACTCTCTAGTCTGAACATGACCTTAAATACTTCTGTTGCTCACTTGTATTTCTAAATTTTTTCTCATTTTTTCTTTCATTTTTGTTGGTCTATGGCACAAAATAAGTTTAGCAGTTCTTATTAACAAGATTCTTGTTTGTGTTTTACAGTCTTTTAATATTTTGTGTAACTCGCTCGTTAAATGCATCAGTACATGTTTTTAGTTGACATAGAACTGATGAAGATTAGCAGCTTCATAGTTGTTTGTTCGTCATACAGTTATTTGCAAAGAAGATGGTATTGAAGTGCTCGTGGATCTACGTGCTGCTTCCGGTGGGAAGCCTACATTTAGCGGAGTCATCTACGTAAAGAATAACTTCAAGACGTCTGCTTGTCGTATGCAAATGTTTGAGGACTCATCCGCTGACACGGCCAGGTTCTTTGCGAGCTATGATGAATGTGACTTCACTATTGATCCGGTAATTTTTTTGCTTTAGTTAAAACTACGTAAAGCAGAAAAAGGAATAGTTCCGTTGAAATGCCTTTATTCTCAGATACCCATAAGAATGATAGGGCGATGTCTGATGTCCGTTTATATCCATAGTTGCCTCTCACCGAGCAATTAATCACAATTTGCAAACTGTCAATGCAAACAAAGTACTGGCATGCCTGCTTGACAAAATGCTGTGTGGTCTGATAGCAGACTATTCGTGAAAATGACTATGATCAGTTAATCAAATTATTTTTTTGTAAATGTAATATAAAAAAATAAAACTAAAACAGTTAAAAAACAAATATTGCAATAACTTAATGCTAAATAAGTTACAAATTGCATTTAAAAAACTTAACTGTTATCTTGAAGTACAGGCCTGTACAGGCCTCAAAATTGGATCAAATCCATACCTCACAGGAGGTGGGGTAGCTCGCTAGATCTTTAAACTGGTATGGCTTGTATGATCTCCTTCGTTCTCGAAACAGCCGGTCAGTTGGCACAGTGTTTGAAGAAAGACAACATTAGTGACGCCATTTTCAACGTTTCACAGGCATTAAGAATGCAAAATTATTCATCTCTCTCAACTAAATTTCCAGTTAGTGACAAATGGTTAACTATGACACTACGGTCTCAACTTCTTATTGCATTTTCGAAACATGATTTGTAACCCTGTTTTTATGTTCTAGGATAATGGCTTGTACAGCACAACAGTTGTAATTCAACCTCATATGATGCTGGTCACCAAAGATGCCAAAGCTTACAGAATGACATGTAAATATGAGACGGATCTGGAGAAGACCGTTGGACCAACAAGTATTGACATTGAGTACGTTTGTATTGTTTTAATTCAGCCTTGAATTCAATGATTGCGACTATTTGAAGTATAAAAAACATTGTATTGATTTGACATTAATATATAAAAAATATGCACTCACAAGTACACTTTGATCTATATTATAAGAATTTATAATTTTATTATTGGCATATACATTACATTACAATGACATACAGCAAAATACTGGGACCTTTTCAGAGCATTCGTCATAAAGTGATTTTTTGTCCTTTTGCCTTATATCCTGGAAATGTACCCCACACTACACCATTTATCACCAACTACTAATCTAGACATAGGGGGAAAATCTTGAGTTTCCTTCATTTTTAATTTTATTGTAAAAACTTAACTTGTAATTACAATGTGGTTTGAACAGGCAGTTTTATTACTGACAGACTTACTTGTCATAAGAGCCTAAGCTCATGAGTGCAAACGATTAACTACAGACATATAATAATATTGCAGTAACTTCTTAGCTGTACACAGTGTTAGCTGTACAACAAAATAACATTACTATGACTAACAATTATGAGTTCTGTTCATTTACAGGTACAATACCAGCAGTCGATCATCTTTTTTCCCAGCACAATCCAAAATATGATTTGGTACAAATATTCTTATACACATTTTATTTCTTATTACAGCATGGTCTCTACTCAGGGCATATTAAATAACACAGGTGTTCCTCCTGTTTGCATTATGACTATAACAGACTTGGATGGTAACCGTGTAACTACAACAGCCATTGGTACTCCACTGTTGCTTAAGCTCATTGTCACGCCAGCAGGTGGGTTTTGTATGCTTTCACATATTTTTTCAGAGACTAATTCTGCAAAATAGAATCTTTTTTCAAACACTTGTTCCAAACACCTATTTGTGTCACGCTCATTGACTTCAAATCTGTATTTACAAAAGCTTTATAGTAGTAGGTAATAATACTGAACAAAATTCACATCCAGCCAAACATAAGCTTTTAGATGTTTTGTTAAAGTGCATATGTAAAATTCACAATTAGCTGAAAAAACAAAGGAAAAATAACTACATTTATTGTTAAAAGGAATGTGACAAAGGCCATTTTCATCTCCTGGGATTACTTTTGCCAATAAGCTAAGTTCCTTTCTCGATATAGCCATCTAACTATAGTCTTTACTGTTGAATGCTGAACCTGGCTTGTAGGGTGCTAAACTATAAAAAGGTCAAGAGATGTCTTCGAATTGGGTGTAATGCATACACTGGTTTTACAGCAACAGCAATAGTAAAAAATTATTTTGTGTAAAAAAAATTAGCTATGTGATTATATTTCATGATTGCTTGTTTACAAGAAGCTTAATGTGGCTTATGTTGATTTTTAACATAATGTTATACATTTCTTTTTGTCATCAATTTCTGTCCAGAAACTTAGGAAAAGGTTGTCAACTTGTGGTACTTTTTCTGTCATTTGACATGATTACGATATTGCATAGTGTGTTACCAGCACTGTTTATAGTCACCCACTGCAATTATGATTGATACAGCAGCAGACATTATTGTGCCTTAAATGTAACTTGTAATTATGTATCTTGCAGATTTGTATGGCGGATTTGCAAGAAACTGCTATGCTAGAACTGCCAACGAAGACTGGAAATACGAGCTAATAGACGAAAGAGGGTGAGTGCAACTAGGAGCACAAGCATTTTAATCATTTTGTTTAAGAAGGATTTTGTTTGATTGAGAAATTTTGCAATAAATTTAAGTATAACTTTGCTTATTCCAAACAAAACTCAAAGATTTTTGTTCTACTTAATGTCAGGAAGTTATGTTATGTTAATTAAGTGAGACATCACTCTAGCCAATTTACTTTGTAAAACAAGTGTTAATACCTTTTAGGAGACAATAGCAAAGAACCAATAAATTTCCAAGGAATAATGGTAGTTGTAGATATCAGCAAAACAATTTTCCTTTTGACATAAAAATGTAATAGTGCAGATCGAAGGAAACTAAGATTCTATGCGCCAGTCTGTTACTTTGAATGCATTCCAAATTTTTAATTTGCTGCATGCTACGTACTCTATCCCATCAAAATGTTTCTGTAGTAGAAAGCATCTATAATGCAGTGTGTTTAGCGAAGCATATTGGACTATACTTAGAGTGGTTTTTCTGTGTTTTTGTGATAGGTGTGCCCATGATCCAACGTTATTTCAAAACTTTCAACCGGATGCCACTGGACTCGTGGCAAGATTCAATGCATTTAAATTTCCAGGAAATTCATATTTGAAATTTGAATGTGACGTTAGAGTCTGCATAAACGAGTGTGAACCGGTAAGATGTTCTTCATGTTGACGTAATATATCTGCAATCATTTATTAAATGTTTTAATTATTTAGGTATGTACTTAATAATAAGAACTGGTGTAATAAAATATGTATTATAGCAAAACTAAAGAAGGAAGAGTCATTGTCTCTTGTTATTAAATTGATATTGCATGCTTGTTTTCTATCTTCAAAAATTTTATATAATCATTTGCCAAATCATCATGGTGTTTCATTATATTTATTTAGCTAGAAGTACATTTTCAATCAGCTTTTTCACTAAACTAAATTTCAGTTTTTCTAATAAAAATAGTTCCCAAATGATGGTTTTTCTGGCAATTGTCAAAGGATTTTTGACTTATGTTTAATCTAGTTCCATGTTTGGAGATATAAAAATCATAGTAAATCACAGCAGGAAAAATCCTAATGGCAGATTAATCAAACAATTTGGCAGAAACAAACAAACAAAATCACAGATTAATCAAACAAAATGTCTAGGAAATGCAACTTATACACAAAGATTGTATTCTAGACATATTAAACAAAACGATAGCTGGCTGTTTATAGAAACTAGTAGGTGCATAGAATAGTATCAGAGAAAGTCTGCTTAATCTGAGCATTTATTCTTGCCAAAATAAACAGACCAGTATTCAGAAAATAATAATGTGGAATGATGCCATATACTACTTTGTAAAATACTGCATAGGAATTCGCTTTTGTAAAGACTACTGTAAACTTTTATTTTTACTTGTTATCTTCTAGTATGTGTAATTTATTATATAATTTATTTACAGGCTGACTGTGATGGTGAATCAGGCTGGGGCAGGAGGCGACGAAGAAGAGAAATCACCAGTCACAAAGTTGTTGAAAATATTGATGGCGTTCCAAGTAACACCATCAATGTACTTTCAGCTAACGAGAAAAACCGTACATGTAAGTTATGCGTAAAAACACGATTATAGTTTTTATAGAAAATGCCACAACTGTGGGCCAGTAAAGTAATGAAAGTAAATTGTAGTAGTAAGTATGCACTCTACTCAGTTTTATTCTCTGAACTTTGTGTTTCAACCTTGATAAAAAACCAATAGGGAAAATTAAAGGGGCCCATCTCGTAATAACTTACGCCAGGATAAATTTCGATGTTGGTTTGCATGTGACATAACTTAACTAAATGGTTTTTGCAAACAAAAATAGGTGAATGGTTTTAGTAATCATTACAAACAAAATTATGATTATTAGATGATACAAATGAATTATACTTATTTTGTGATATTACTGTGTTAGACATGAATCAGATCATATCTGATGTTTTATCACAGCATTAGTTGTTTGTTGATTAGAAACAGCATTCATCATTGATTAATGCCTTTTTTTAAGTTAATCATTCATTAGTAACATTTTGAATATTTTATTTCAGATGTTGCGGCAAGCTATGAGCGGATAGACTCAACGCAACAGTACTGTTTTAACAAAGACCAATTAGCCCTGGGCCTAGGAATAGCTGCTCTCTTAGCACTAATATCTGTGATCTTACTTATCCTAGCTCTCAGGTTCAGATTGTTCAGTAGACGACAACCGCCACCACCGGCACCAACGCTAACCATTCCTAAACCTACATACTCCATAGACCATAGTGGCACTGCAGACTCACCTACGGAATAGTAACAAAATTTTGTAAATTTTTGTTCATTCAACATTTATAGTGATATTTATTTGAGCAGATAAACTTTAAATCATTATTGTTAGTGAAAATAATGTATTTGCTCACAACTACGCTGTATGACATATCAGCTAGTTTGATTATACGCTCAACATAAAGCGATAAATGCAGTTGACACAAAAAATCGAACCTTTGAATACTGTGAATTGAATGTTAGCTCATCCGAGTTTTTCCTTTCTGCATTTTCAGCACGTGGCGAGTCTGGGTCTGTAAGATCCTATGGATGGGTATTTAAGGGTTTTAATCTCAACTGAGACTAATTAAAGATGTATATAGTTTTTAAAACTTTAATGTTTTGTTTTGTTTGTTTTTATTAAACACTATTTTTGTATCAGTTGTAGTCATTTTTATGTTCATAGTTAGCCAGACCTAGTGTTTCTGAGAGTCGACAATCAAAACAAAGATTAGTCTTTAAACCTGAAAAATACAAAGGCTTCTTCAAAGTCTGTTTTTCAGTGGACAAAAATGTTTAGAAAGCGTCACTTTCAAAATGTTTTTGTCTTTCAAATTCCATTTTACAATGATCGTAGTATTTGGATTTAGTTATAATCGATGTTACAATGGCTGTTAATGACACCTGTTTTTAACTTGCGAAAGTAGAATTAGCAAAAAGATCGTAGGTACTTTTTTGTTGTTTATTTATAGTCATTTTTTATAACTATGGTGCTAAACAACAAGCCCTCTTTTTCTTGTTGTTTGTGGTGGTAAATATTTGAAAAAAATAATCATGTAGCATCATTGCAAGCAAGAATGATGTGGTAGCATGATGTTTTTATCAATATTTTTGAAAATTTACGGTATTGACTTGTAAATTTAAGATTTGGTACGAACGAATTATTTTTGTACATTTGAGAGCTCATAGAAGATAATTTGTTAACTATAAATTGTGATACAAGGATTACTTGCTGTTGTACTGTTGTCATCATCAATTATATGAATGACATATAGCTGTTTAAATAATTGTGACTAGCACACCTTTCTAAATTTACCATAATTTCAGAATCAGAACATATTATCTTACGTTTTGAGTTCAGTATTGTGCTTAATAATAACAAATTCAAAGTTCTGTAATATTTACAAGCTTTTTGAAGACCGCGCAGTTATGAAACACGTCGGTACATAGCAACACTGTACATTATTGTGAATCTACTTGTCATTACAATATTTATAGCTGATTGATAAGTACTGTGTGTACTATCTATTCAAGTCCTGTTTTAGGTTACTGTGTTACCTGTTATACTTCACGTCTTGGCAGTTCTACCCGCCACATTCACGTCATTCGTAACCATAAATGAATCTTTTCTCCTACTGAAACTAGCAATTTCGTTAAGTTCTTTTATGGATTTTAACTCCCTAGTGTTACTTTGTCCCTGTGTATATACTGTATTAGCAAAACTACTGCTTAGTTTCATTGGAGAAAAAGAGACCATTTTACTGAAATTTTGTTCCGTTTGAAAGCATTTTTTATGCATGTAACATGTATGGAACAATAATTTTATGGCATTCACTTATAGTAATTGTTGGGTGACGACTTAAATGAATGTGGTTTATCACATTTTTTTGAATTTGTTACATTCGTAAGCAGATTCCCACAGATAAATTGTGCTAGAAAATTTAATCTATTATGTTTTAAACTAATGTGAGCGTCTTTAATAGTTTGAAATTAAGTGACATGTAAAATAGGCCTAGTTTCTCTGTGTACTGTTATAAATCTGTCTATGATGTTTAGAGAAGTATAATCTGTCTATTCTTCCCTTAGGACAAGCTCAATTAATAAAGTTAGAAAAAGCAATTGATTGTGTTTGTTGTAGAAAGTCATGAATTGTCTACAATGAAACAATGATTCCTTTTAATGATCTGTGTTATTCATAAATACATATGTTGTCTTTCTTTATATTTTTGTAATATAAGGATCAAAATAAACTATTTTGATATATGATAAAAACTTTTCACTTGTTTCAGCTTTTGCGAAGTTTTATTAGCACTTTTATTAATTGCAGATATAAGGTTTAGAATGTAGTGTTTAAATGCTATTTTGATATATGATAAAAACTTTTCACTTGTTTCAGCTTTTGCGAAGTTTTATTAGCACTTTTATTAATTGCAGATATAAGGTTTAGAATGTAGTGTTTAAACGCAAGTATCTGTACATACAGTCAAACGTATCTATACAATGCATGTATAGTATACATACATACGTTTGTATGTATCTCTTTAAACAAAGCTCTATACTGCCTACTTTGGGACTGCAAAGAAAGTTGGCATTAAGCAAGTTTGTCATTATAACTAGGGTCATTAATACATACAAATACAAACATTTTGTTTTGCCAAAAATATGGACATTAAGCGAGGTCTAAAGTGTGGTGTTATAACGAGGTTTGATGGCATTTCTAATGCTACGTCTAAACTATATATCGGAGTCTACTAGTCACACCACTAATTTATTACTAGCTTATGTCTAAATTTACCAATCCGAATTCCTGACAAGTGTTGTACCAAACACTAGCATTTGTCGAAATTAAATGAGTATTAAACAAGATATATGAATGAGTCTATGTTTAATATTGTTTATTAAAATAGAATATTTCAGCATATTTCGGATACGCCCATCCTTTTTTCTGATAGAGAACAATAGAGAGCATAAGAAAAGCCATTCAAAGGTAAATTTGTCACGTGACCACAACGTTGTAATAATGTGTATAAACGTCTTCTCACCAATCATTCTACAATGCGTTATATTGTAGTGACAGAAACTGACGTTGGCCAGACGTTAGAATTTGATGTTGTAGTCTTGCTGGATTTTGGTTTCAGTCGAAGTGACTTAAATGTAACGTTTGTGCGACGTTACAGACGTAAGTAGATTGTTTGGATAACTCGTTGAATGTATCATTGTCTGTGAGAAACCGATACGAATTGTTTAATTCAAGTGTTGCAGAGTTTACTATAATCTTCCAATCCACTTCGTTGCGTCTCGGGTGTGAACTGGCTATTAGTCCTACTATTAGAAATACCTAGGATGATTCGATATAGTTGTTAAGTTTTTCGCTGTAAAAAGCTACGTGTTTCTGTTGTTAGAGATATTAGTGACGTGTGGTGCGATTTTCAATGACGTCATAAGTACTTCCTTAACTCCTAGCAAAAGCTTCTTGGCTACCACGCCAGATTTTGATTAGTCATCATCATTAAACGCCCGTTACGTCTATTGTAGACAATGGGCAGGCAGAATTCAGAAATAAATCTTCCCCCAAGACAGGTAAAGACAGTAGATAATCTGCAAAAAACGTTGACACTGCTTGCTAGTGGCGTGTCAGCACTACTTCCGAGCTATTTTGATTTGCAAAGTACAGTATCTGGGTCTGTCGTTAGAGATTTCAGTTACGTATGATGTGGTTTACAATGACGACATGACTACTTCTTTATCTCGTAGCAACAGCATCTTGCATGGTGTAAGTTTAAGGTTTAGGTTTCAGCTTGCGGATTACATTCAAACCCTCACAAAAGTAAAAGACAAAAGTCATCAAGCTTTTCTATATTGTAGCTCCAGTTATTAACTACAAAATAATTAGTGGAAACACTGTTCTGACAGAGACCCGACTTTTTTCCAGGGCTCACGGAGTTCTTCGTAGTCATAAGTTATTTGTACAACCAGTTAGAACCAACTTCAGATTACACTTCTCTCGGCATCGCCTAGTTCAGCCATGGAATCATCTTCCATTGTCAACCATCAGTGCTTCATCAGTTGACAGTTCAAAAGGCATTTGAGAGAGGACTTGTATACACATAGTTACCATCTAGGTCCTTATTTCTTTGGATAAGATATTGGATAAGGCAAAAGAGAGAAACGTACGACATCATGAAGGGATAAGTAACTCTAATGTTCTGAAGGAGCGGCAAAGGTTGGTACGCAAATATAAACTGCAGCACAAAAAAACAAGATTCACAGGTATTCAAGTAGGTAAAAATCACATTCCTTAATTCAACAGACACGAAAAATAAGGTTATGTCTTCTTTCTTATTATAGAAAAAACTAATTACAGAGACGTAAGAAATCGCAGTTAAGACACAAGCAACTCAAAAGTTTTTGGGGAACAGAAAGGTAAGACCAATCATGTATCCAAGTCCAATTTGTTAGCACAAAAAAACCAAGATATAAAGCTTGTGTGTTATTACGATTTCCTTATTTAAGGGGTACGAAAAATAAGGTTTTGTCTTGTCTTTACGTTACACCAGTTCTAATCGTCGCAACTTGAATTCGGAGATCTGCAGTGAAAAGCCGTTATTTGATTTAAAGAACTTCTTTGAATTTTATGTTTAAAAATTTCGTGGCTTTAAAGATTCGCATCTTTTCTCACCTTTCTCACCATCCTCCTGGTAGATTTTCATCTGTCAGCCGGCGAACAGTTGTGTTCGCCATGAGTTACTTGAGCAAAAAAGTACTTCAGTGACTTGCTAGGTCTATCCTGAAGGATTTGGTCCACAGCTCCTTATTTGGGGTCCCCCATCCGCCACCCGGGGGATGCGCCCGGTAGGGGTTTATCTATCAAATTACGTGCGAATAACAAGCGAAACGTTCCGATATGATAAAAGCCAAATTTCTACAACTCAAAACAGATCGGACGTAGGCCGTATTTTGTAGCCTGTGTACGCGTATGGAGAAAGAGGTTTAAGAGGGCTTTAAGTAGTTTCATGATTTTATAAGGTGAAACGCAAGAAGTTAAAAAACTTGTTCAAAGACTGCCATTAAACAAGAAAACTCGACCAGAGAAATTGAGAATATAATCAGACCTGGTTTAACACATTGATCTTGAACATTGACAGACAGATAACTTTCAAATACCAGCAACTAAAGTACTATGGAGACCAAGTACAGAAACTGAGGCTGATAATATTGCTGTGCGAAAACGCAATAATAATGACCTCACATCACAATGAATGAAAGGAGGTTTTATCGAACCATCGATGAAGTAGCTCAGTGAAATTAGAAGTCTATTAAAACCTTGTAATCTGAAGGCTAAATAATATTACATTAATTTGATACACCAAAGTTTAAAATACAATTAACTGTCATCACATTTAAAATACATTACATTATATTAATTACATTACATACACTGGAGTTTAAAGTACAATTAAATTGCATTACTTTTAGCAGATTATTTTTAACAGTTACCCACAAGCTCTCTCCTTTGAAATTCACCCAAATAAATTACTAATAATAAATTGAGACTTTGCTTGCAAAATGACGTGATAACCACCCGTCAGTAGCAACAGTTTCTTGGTTACCCTCGTTCAGTCTGCAAAGTTGTTGGAGAAGCTCATTATTGCTATTTTAGGAAAAATTTCGGACGGAAAATGTATAAGCCGTTAAACTTGCTGATAAATCAAGATCATTTCTGGAATGCATATATATTGTCATGTATTTAATCAGGTCATCGATCAACTAGTCGATTAGGTACGCCTACAAGAAATTTTGAAGCTGTAAGGACTACATTACTGTAATGTGACAAACCGCTTATTTGTTCTTGTATCGATAAAAACGCTTGTATGTTAGCTAGTAACTTGGTATTAACGAGAAATATTTTTTGTCACACGTGCGGCGTTGTAGGAAGCTATTAGTTATTGCCAGGGCCTATTTCAAGGGGGGAAGTGGGGATACTTCCCCAGGGCCTCACCCTCCAGGGGGGCCTCGCGCCAAGGTAACATTTTTTTGCTTTATGCGAACATACTGCCTCCTCTCTCCCTCTCTCTCTCTCTCTCTCTCTCTCTCTCTCTCTCTCTCTCTCTCTCTCTCTCTCTCTCTCTTTTGCCGCACGCGCGCCGTTTGCCAGTATTGACAAGTATTAAGGACTGGTCTTGAGAATAAAGCAACTTTTCTTTCAAATGTTCTTTCCTTTAACAACTGTATAACCCCATATTTTCTCTTCGAAAATGCTTCTCCGGCGTTCTAGCAGTTCAAACATTTTCTGGGCGCCAACCATGGTAGCGCCCCCCCCGGCGCTTTCCTCCCCGGGCCCCGCCTAGGCTGAAATAGGCCCTGATTATTGCAATGTAAAATTTGTATAATTTGTAATTGCTATAAAAGGATTTTTTGCTGATGGTTAGAGCAGCACAAATATTCAAGCTCTTGAAGTGAAATCACCACCTCATTTGCAAGTATCCCATCATCCAATTACCCCATCTGATATAACATTACAATGCATTCTTTGCTATAACAAAATAATAAAGATACAGAGTACAAGTAGACGAGAGAGAGAGCGAGGGGGAGAGAGGGAGGGAGGAAGAGGGGAAGAGTGAGTGGGGGAGGAATGTGGAAAGAGAGAGAGGGAGGAGGAGAAAAGGAAAGAGGGAGGAAGGAGAAAGAGAGAGGGAGGAAGGTGTACGGTGAGAGAGAGAGGGGAGAGGGGAGGGAGAGAGCGAGAGAGAGAGAGAGAGAGAGAGAGAGAGAGAGAGAGAGAAGAGATTGAGAGCAAAATAAAAGACAAAAAGAGAATAAAGATGGAAAGAAGAGCGTGAGAGAACGAGGAAATGAGTGTTGACGATTGAGCCAGGTGTGAGAAGTGGTTGATTTTGTGAATTGGCGAGAGGCTCAGCGAGTAGTTGAGTAGGTGAACGGCTGGATGGATGCATAACTGTGTAACATGGTGAGTGTTGGGGTGATTGACTGAACGAGGAAGTAGAAAAGTAAGTAAGAGAATTGGTACATAAAAGCGTGAATGTGAGTGTGTGATTTGCTAGCCTGATAGAGTTGTGATACAGTAATGAGACTTAATTTTTTGTGATTAAATTTGTAGCTTTTACAGATTTACTATTTGCAGGAAAAGACTCTTTTTACGGAAAAAGCCTGAAACATGTTGCCTGATGACACGCCCATGGTTTGAAATTACCGAGCAGCTTGCCACAGTGTAATTAAGCCTGTGGTGCCTCGATTAGATTGTCACACCTCCCCGTTCGAAATCTCAAACTTTTTGTAATATGTGCTCGAATGAAACGCTTGTAACTCGTTTCTTCTAGCAAGTAATTATAGATATAGTTACCGTTACAGCTACCATTATTAAAAGTACCTAATTCTTTACCGTTACAAGTTTCCGAAATTTTAATTTTACTGTAACTTCCTTATTTGTAATACGTCATAGTACAATGCTCCCCCCCCCCCAACACTCAGGCTCCCTCTTATATTATTTGCCGCTGGACTTCGGATACTAGCATGCAGTCGATATCTGGACAGTAGGATTTTTGGGCTGTGGGCACTTGGGCTGGGGACGCTTGGGCAGTGTACACTTTGCAGAGTAGTGAGAGTACTGTTGGTTAGTGACACTTGGACATTGACTTTTGAGCTGTAGGACGTAACGACTGTGAACATTGCATTTGCAGTAGGACATTTAGACTGTGGACACTTGTACAGTGGGGCACTCGGGCAGTTGATATTAAAATGTACAAATATTAAAACCGAGATAATTCTTAATGACAAGAATAGAATGATGCAATTATTTTTCTGATTATCCAATATGTTAGATAATTAAAGAATTCTGCAAAATTCATTTTCATTATTGAGTTATTTTTTATTAACTATACATATATTTTTTGTGCTAATTTCCAAATTCGTGGACTAGGCCCGTTCCCTTAAAACGTTCTTCGTTTACTTTATCCAATGTTTCACTCATCGCTACCGTCAGATGATTTTTCCAGTCTCCTACTTTGCCTAAAAAACAAAACGTTCTAGTTAAATAGGAGACACACACCTAATCTGCTACAAATCTTTTATAACCTTGTGCCGCGTCTTGCAACTTCATTTATTAATATTTATTCTTTCACTAAAATCAGCAAACAGATGGAAGTAGAAGCAGCATGCATGTGATTGTCTGTTATTTTAGAATTTAGGTGAAATCACACTCTTATAATTGTAGTTCTGTAAATTTTTATTCATTCATTATAATGCTGCATCAATGGGATATTATCATGGCATCATTAAATATTCAGCCAGAATAATACCAAGATAAAAATATCAACAGCACTTATAATACTCGATAGACGGCGCTTCTACCCTCCATTTCAATAATAGGAGTTTGGAGCAGACAGTTCGCTAAAGAAAAAAAAACAATTCTGTTTTTAATGATAGCTAAATCTGTTCAAGGTGATACACGGCCTGGCATTAATCTGTTACGTTTACAAGGCTTTTTGTCACTAGCGAAAATCAAAGACTCTGTTTGCAGCTAGCGGCTGTGACCAATTTCCTAGATATTTCTATCTAGGAAATCGTCCCAGGGGTAGTTGGACTCGCGATGAAGCCTTTCCAGGAGTAATTTTTGCAAAACGTCAAATGATGCGAAAGCCTAGCATACAAGTATTGTTTTTTGCGACTGTGTTTGTGTTTTTGTGCACACAAGCAACATAATTATATCAAAAAGTATAGTAAGTATGAGGCAATGATAATAAAACTACACAATTTTTACTGTCACGGGAGTCTTTCATACGTTTCAAAATAGATCTTTACAGTTATAATTAATGCGCGTAAAAACGCGTTCAGACTTAGGTCCGTCTTCACTGAGTCACGCTGAAAATTATCATTTTTGCATGTCACGTGACTGTGAAAGTTTGCAACACAGCAGTGGCCACGCGAAACAAAATTCGGAAATTCTGATCGGTAAATTTCATCGGGGAAGCAATTTACTCAAGAATTGTGCATGTTGAATTTTGCAAGCGGAAAGAAAACCACTTTTGGGTTAATTGTTTTTACAAAGAGTTTTGTGTTATTTTGTATCTTTATAAGTTTTAATAAAAGCGTTTAGAGTTCTGATTAATTCATGTGTCTAAAGCATTTGTTTCCGCCTGCCTGCGTTTATTATTTGCAAATTGTCTGTCTTGTTAGAAATTAAGTGCTTACCCGGCTATCAGAGGGGGGGATGCCCATTTCCCCGCCTCGCAAGTTTTTTGTTAAATTTAATTATCAATGACTAATGGTAGAAGTGCTACTCGGAACGTAAAAGGAGGGCATTTTCTATAGCGGTATCAGGCAAAGCTGTCATTCATGCTGGCCGGACTTGAAGAGGCCTATATAGCCTATAGTATAATATAAAGCCCTGAGGCCTTTTTTAAATTACACCCCACTTAATCTCAGAAAACTTGAAAATTATATACTTTTTAGTTATTTAATAGCAAAGTGAACAAATTTTTTTCGAATAAATGCACTTACTGATTACATATTAATAATTTATAACAAATAGCGTGACATACAAACAAACATTCCTGAGCGTAAGATAAGTAATAAAGAACGCGCTTACAAAATCGCAAAAATTATATCAGATAAGTATATGCTACGCATCTTATCACTTTCTATGCATGTGATGTACAGACAATTTTTATTGAAACATGATTGCTCTCAGTTCATTTTTGATTCTCTTTAGCTGTGAACATGATCTTTCTCGATGATAATCAGTACCTGATTACCTGAGGTAACAAATGAATACATAACCCAATCTGGAATCTTTTTAAGCCAACATGCAGATTGTGAGACCTTAAGCTGCAATTTGTTAATACTACTACTACTACTACTACTACTACTACTACTACTACTACTACTACTAATAATAATAATAATAATAATAATAATAATAACAACAATAATAATAATAATAATAATAATAATAATAATAATAATAATAATATTAATAATAATAATAATAATAGTAATAATAATAATAATAATAATAGTAATAATAATAATAATAATAATAATAATAATATTTATTTAAAGTCGGTTTAGCTTGTACCCAAATCTGGTGCTGCATTCATGCCACTATCGGAATCATTAGGCCTACACTACATCCTGCAATTCCTTAGAAGGTTAGAGTGCCAAAAAGTTCCTATGTTGAAATACAAAACAAAATTATAGTATTATTTAAAATCATCAATGCAAAAACTATTAACAGCTATTATCAGACGCCGCACTAAGTACAAAAATATTCTCACAATGTAATAAAGTCCTACTCCTACTTATACATTGAATGTTTAGCATCGTCATAACATTTATATTCATAATGGTCATAGAATATACTGTAATAGAATGGTCTGAGCTGCATCCTGTGGTAGTTTACTAACCAAAACTTCCTTGAATCAAATTGTAAAAGTTCAAAAATAAATATAATGTACGTAACAGTGATCTAATTTCATAACAGTATAATTCTATAAACGTTGCTCATAACTTATCTATAGGTGTATAGGTTAGACATCTTGTTTCTGTTTTGATCAACATGTATTACCTTTTCTGAAGAAGGTTGTAGAGTCTTTGTTTCTACACTCCGTATCGGCGTAGGAGTAATTTAGCTTATCGTTTCCTCTCATAGAGTTGAAGGCTGTCTCCTTCACAACGATATTCACTTCCTCTTCTGTAAGACCTTTTCCTAAAAATTCGCCAACTTTTTGGACATGTCCAAATGGATCCTAACGTGAATGAAAACTCGATTTCAATCTGTGGAATTTCTGTGTGAAATTAATCAGTCAATTGTTGTTTCAAGATTTTCAAAACTATGATAAATACAAAAAGAAATTCAGCCATAGAGAACGATAAGTTCGTTCAATGTGTCACAATTCAAAACTAGTAATAATAAAACAAATAAGTAAGAACATGCTTTATCCACCCCACTACCAAAGCAATTAAATAATGTAAATCGAACAATAGAACAGGTTCGCAGATAGGACCTATAGAGAACAATGTTACAACATGCTGTTGCTGCTACAATTGTTGCGGCTGTTGTTGCTACTGCTGCCGCTATTATTGCTGTTGCTGCTATTGTTACTGTTGCTGTTACAACTTTTGCGGCTGCTACTGTTACTGCTGCCGCTATTATTGTTGTTGTTGCTGTTTCTGTAGATGTTGCTTTGGTAATAAACGTGTTACAAATAAAATTTCACGTAGGAATAACAATACTTAAAAGGCATCTTCAAAAACAGGTCCGATGTTTGACACGCTTCAGTTACATAGTTTGATATCGTTTTGGCTTATCTTACCTTCAGCATTTCCTCATAGTGCACAAACAAGACATTATCCCAGTCTCTGCAGTTCCAAGCTTCTTTATTATGCTCCCAATAATCTCCAAATTGACCTACAGAAACAAGTCTGTCACGAATTCAAAGTAAAACTTTTCGTTTTTAAGCAGGTAAAATTGAGCTAGTTTTGTATGACGAATTTTAAGTACATCTAGATTTTCGATGCCTAGAATCCTTAGGTCTTTAGCTGCAGCGATATTTTTAAGGCGTGTTTCATACATTGAAAGAACACATAGCATTGTAAAAAATTTAAACACAATGAATAAGCAAATGAATGATCTACTGAATCGAAAGACTATGTGAGTGAATAAACTAATGAATAAATGAATGAAAGAAAGAAAGAATGGATGGATGGATGGATGGATGGATGGATGGATGGATGGACGGATTGACGGATGAATAAAAGAACGAACGAACGAATGAATGAATGGATTTAGGCAAGCTGTACTACGGGTAAGATAAATGCAACACTTTTGTAAAGCAATAATATTTAAAATATTGCTGACATGGGTAAGTTTAGTGACTCACATATCCCGTTGATGAAACGTTGGAAGAATTCTTCGAACGTGGAATGCTTTGCATTAATCCACGGCGGCATTTTGAATCCAGTCTCAAAATGGAAGAATGAAACTAAAGTATCTTTAGGGTTTCTTGTTACATAGATGATCTGAAATTGTAATGTGTCATCGTTAGTCACGCTGCGAAATCTGAAACTTTATTAACTTTGTTTTACATGCTTAAATTGTTTCATATGAAATATAATAATTGTTTCTTATGAGAAGATACATAATAATTCCTGGATTTTTGCGTTATTTCTTTCGGTATTTCTCGTGCACCCATTGCATACCTTATAAATTTAGCGTGCCAGTGTTATTATAGTAACTATAGTGTTATTAACTATTGTTTTTATTTTACATTAAGTTTTATTTCAACACATAACAAGTACCACAAAACAGTAAATAAAAATTAATAAAAATAAAAATATTTAATTAAAAATAATTATTTAAAAATACTACTGCAAGGCAAATAAAAATAAATATTTACACAACAAAGAGAGGATTAGCAAGCTAAATATTTTAGAGGGTAAGTGTATGTTTCCAATAGTCAAAATGTTTGAAGTTAAAATGACAGCACTATGAAAAAATAAACCCGTGTGACTACATTGTTTGAATTTGAAATCCGCTGATGAAGGCTAAAAGCATTTTTACGTAAAATGACTTTAAAATTATTGCAGCCATTCTCTGCACATATTCTAAATTTAAACAGAACACGCTTGACATCAACAGAGCAAAAATTAAAATTTCTGAAAAGAATATTAAAGCATAAAATAGGTGCAACTGATTTAAAATATCAGCATCATCGTTACAATTACCATGTGACCATGATATTTTGCTTCATGTTAGCATTCAATCGGTTCTCCTGACAATGTTACATTAGCCAACTATGTGTGTGTATGTGCTTATTATAAGCGTGTATGCTTATTATGTTTATATATGTATGAACTAGTTACTGCTTCTTTGTTTTAAGTTTAAACATTAATTTAAAAAGCCAAGCTAGACTGGCACGTTAATTTACATTTTTAGATCACGTTTAAATACTTATATATTGATTTATACACCGCAAACGGGTGGATCACATTTTGTGATCCATTTTCCTCTCCAGTCTCTGATTACCATATTAACTTTGACGAAAGAAAAGTGATTTTACCTTCGGGTGCTTTTTTCTTTCTAAAATATCTGAATTCAACAGGTGCAAAGGAATGTGCGTTTTAAATATTCTCGGAGATGCCTTGGCTTCCCAGTCCACTTTATCGGGATTTCCCATTGTTCCCATTCTAGTCGGATACTCTATCATCGGTACAAGTTCCTCCAAATTCTGTCCCTTCCAGGTGGTGTCTAGCCCGTTCATGATGAGCCACACAATAGCCTGCATCCATGTTGTACCTGTGAAATAATTTTTTCTTTCGTAAAAGATTTGCTGACACAAACTAAGCTGAATCGAAATTACAATTTCACTTAAAAGCGCACTTTAATTTCAGTTTAAAGCATTTGTTACTAGATATAAACAAAGAGGTAGTAAGCAATTAGCGATGGTATTAAGGTAATAAAAGGTATAAAACATTTGACATACGCATGAATATACAGTATTTAATTATTTATTTGAGTTTTTGTGTCTTATATTATCCGTTTTTTTCTTCACTTCTGCTTGTGCATACACCTAATATAAATCAAACTTAAACTAAACGCTTGACACAAAAAATAACCAATAAATATTTGAAAACGTTTTCGAAAAGAATGTATCAAACTTCTTGTAGTAAACAATTTATTATAACTCCATATTTTTTTGTTTTTCCCCGGTTCAGTTTTGCAGTATATTTGAGGCACCCGGTCTCAGTGTATCAGGAATCACACAGCTAGAAATACTATAATTAAGTTGGACATTAGCCAGTAATTGCTGAGCAACTGAACTGATTTTTTCAGGTTAGTGCAACAGACATCCAGAACAGTGCAACAGAAGAACTTAATAGACTGCTTAATGCTTCGAAGTCTTCAAGTCTGCTAATTCCCATGCAGCATAGTTTAAGATCGCTTACGTGTTATCAAGAGAAGTAGTTAAATTCGTTGATTTTTTGTTGCAAGAACAGCCTTGTTCGCTTGGTTTTTAATTAGCATGACGTCACCGGCGCAAGCTTAACAAGTGCGTTGCAAAAAGGCTACTGTTTTTAGATACCTTTTTAAAACAAATCTGGCAGTAGAAATGATTTCAGTCAGCACTTTTAAAAGTGTGCTCCCCACATTTTTAGACACTTGGGTAAACACTAGTATTTTTTCGAATGAGCAAAAAGTTTAGGGAGAACAAAGATTGCCTCAAACGTTTAACTCAAAATTTTGCACATAATTATATTTGTTAGTGATTAGATTTTATTATGACTGCTAGTGCAATCAGCGAAGTGCAATCGCGCACCCTCTATTCTACATAATGCGTCCCAAACGATTTTTTCGTGACGTCTATTTTGTGCTGTTCTGTTTCACTGCGATACTATTTTGTGTGTTATGTTGAAGTAACAGTTGTGGAAAATCGAGAGAAATGGAATGTCTGTACGTGAAGTTGTTGGCCACACAAAATTTGTGGCTGACAATGCTTATATTCCCCAACCTCAAAGTGATCTATCCTTAGCACTTAAGACATCGTCATGCGTAGTCTATAAACACTGCCAATAGTACAAAAGGTTCAACGAATTCTTTGCATAAATTCACAAAATTCACAAAGAACTACACAAAAATGCTTGACAGACTTTGATAAAGCACTGTACGTGAATACTGTTATGAGGTACGTACAACATTTTGGATAAGTTGCAATGAAAATATCATGAATTCCACTGCAGGCATAAACGGAATACTGTATTGGAGTGGCAAATAAATATCACTGTATTGTTCAAGAAATGGAGTCACAGAATGTTTAGAATCTCCCATGTTTTCAATGACTATTAATTATCTCATCTGACAGAAAACCTTGAGTAGCGCATGAAATTTTTGGCATTTCTGAAAGCTGGGCCACAAATTTTTCAGCAAATTATATAAACGCACGTTTGGTTTACAGAAAGACCTCGTCGCTCAGACTCCGATCTTTGTACGTTCGAAGATGGAATTTGGAATTATTTGTACGATAATTTTACTTATCATAACTCTTATTTCATGCGCCCTGTATGACTCTAGTTTACTTGACAATTATTGCTACTGTCTGAAAATATATCTTAAATACGACTGCACTTTTATAGAGTTAAAAACTTATATATTTTTAAAAAAATAAAGTCCGGTTTTTGATACAAACAATAGATAATGCGGCACCACACAGTGTGTAATAAGGGACGCAAGTTAAGCAACGCCAGGCCTGATCTATAACCAAGTCCATAATGAGACAGGTTGACAAAAAATTCCACTTAAGGACAGTTCTAAGGAAAACGCTAGTATGACTCATCGGATATTAGTGTACCTTAGTATTTTGATGTGATTTGTGTAATTATGATGGGTAGAAAATAAATTGTAGATGGACATGTCAAAGTCACCATGACATGGTTAAATGAATAAATATTTAGAAATGTAACTATGCTGACGTATGAGTAATTAACATACATGTATTGATTTTTTCTACAATAAATTTACAGCAAGATATTACTTGTTAACGTAGTTGTGAAAATACGTACCACATTTTGGATAAGTCACAACGAAAACATCGTCATCACGTATTTTCATGAATTCCACTGTAGGCATAAACGGAATACTAAAAAATGGCAAATGAATGTCCTTATATTTTTTCAGAAATGCGCTCAGGGAACTCTCCAAATCCGCCATGTTTTTTAGCGAGCAAAATTTTCGCCTTTGTATCGAAGTCACAAAATTTTGTATGAATTAGGTCAGGTATGTTTGGCTTTCAGAGACTCTAAAAGCCTTGACTTTTGTACATTGGAAGTTGAAATTTGGAACCATCCTAAGACCTTTACTAATACAGTCAGTAGTTATCATTAGTTCACTACAGTCTTTATGAGACTATTCAACTACCTCGTCTTATTAAAATTTTACATTACATGTATTAAGCCCTTTTACAAACCTCAACAAGTTAGTTTTTTAAGGTTACAAATCAATTTCAAATAAAACCGGCAGATAAAATGGCAACTTCGACACACGGTGTCTCATTGGTTGCGGAAGTTAAGCAACACTCAGCCTGACTAGTGAATGTCGGTAAAACTGCTTCCGAGTGATTTCGTCTGCCATACTGCCACGCTATTTATCTCTCTGGAAAATGATCTGTGTGGTCTAAATGTAGTGAAAGACACCTTGCTGATTCAGTGACGATTATTTGAAGATAAAATTTTAGATTCCGATCCCGCCACAGATAGCTTCATTAACATGCTTTTGGCTGCTGGAAGCCATCTTGTAAAGTGCGCATAAGGGTATGAAAATATAATTACATAGACGGGAGCACTGTTTTGGTTGAGGACTCTAGTAAAATCTAAACACATTTGATTCACGCCGAGCTACTACTATTCACTGCAGTGTTACAGTAAGTTGTATTTGATTATTTGTATTTATTCCACTAACTTGCGGACTTTGAAGCACAAGAATGAACGACCAGGTTGCGAACAAACTGCTGACTAGTTCAAGTGGTGATTCGTACGAAAGAGTGTATTAGGGTCATGATATCCGATTATAAAAATCTGGTTATAACCTTTTACAATAATCTGGTTATAATCCCTTCAATATGATCATGTAGCTGTTACTGATTCGACGGCTTCACTTAGTCGAGCTTTGCTCGCTGTTTATCTCTCTGCTTGTCTGTTTGTGTGTCTATCTGTCTGTTTGTCTTGCATCTGTCCGCCCGAGTCGACCAACCGCTATCAGCCAATTTCTAGTTTGTTATCTTGCTTTCCAGCAGACTAACCGAACCAAACTTTTGATTTTTTTGGTTTACTAGACAAAAACACCATTACAATTACACACAATCGCACTATAGCAAAGAAAATGAAAACTTTTGCAAATTTACTTTTTGCAAAGTTAATCTCGCCAATTTCAATAATGGACGGAGTTTCCACGTAGTGCTTTTGGGGCTGCTGTTATTACGACATTTTATGCTTTTTCGTTTTTTCTCTAGTGTTTTGCTGTGTATTCTGTGCGTAATTACTGATTGTAGCATAAATTATAGACTACAAAAATTGTATTTATAATATTCTGTATTTTTCATCATTTATTCTTTTCACCTGAAGACTGCTAGTGTATGAAAGGACCTTGAATTTTTCAATGCATTACTAGCATCAGTGAAGATTTCAATGTTTTTCTTAACATAGTTATTGCAAAAATGCCTATATATGAAAAAGCATTACATTATTCTAAACATTGAACGATATTATGCAGTTATTTTAGTTATTTTGCTTTCTTATTTGCACAGAAAGTGAAAATGGCAGCCACAATGGAGTCCAAAATACATATTATTATAATAGACTAAAACATACGTCGTCAAATGTAGAATTTAGAGATGATAAATGAAAAGATATGTCGTAGAAAGAATTGCGACGCCAACAACACAAAGTCCCTGTGAATATGAGAATCTGTGACAGCCTACAGGTAGAAGACGAAATTCATTTTTGATTTTACTGCTCCTTCTACAACCGGTTATGACAAACTTTTTATTCTGATGTAACAGGCATCAATAGCAACTTCATTAAGTTGAACGATAACGAAAAGCTAGAATTCGCAATGGGAGGGTGTTGCGACTGCGATATAACCAAAATAGTCGCCCATTACATTTTTAAGTGTTTTAAAAAGGAATAAACAGTACTAACACGTAAATATTGATTCTATTATTTATTATTTTTTAGTGATACGCTAACTGTATATATGCTAAAATTATATGTATATATTTGTTGTATATTATGTGTTTTTTGTGGCTACTATAGCTATAATATAATATTTTTGTTTTGTACGCTTATATTTTGTTGTTGTTTTGCTGTATGTATGTTACTATAGAGTAATGTATATGCCAATAAAATTCTGTCAATAAAAAAAACCGTTTTATAGTTGTATGAAAAATGATCACCATTTTGATCACGCAAGCAAAAAAGGTCAGAAGTATCTCAACATTATCATGACTACAAGTCTTGATATTTTCAAAAAAGGACCCGAAAATGGATTTTAATTGCACAGGCCAATAGAGTTGTTATTGTTAATTATCTTTAGAATGATAATTGTTAATTAAGTTCACTGAAGTATATTTATATTACACTTACCACATTTTGGATAAGTTACAATAAAGATGTCATCATCTCGTATATTCAGCGCTTCTATTGCTGGCAAGAATGGCACCATCCACGAGATAAGGTAGATATCTTTGTATGGTACAATAATGTCTTCTTCCCTTTTCCACCTGAACAAAAAATTAACAAACTTCCACATTAAATCCATCTGTTTACAGGAATATATTAAAGCGCGAGTCAGTAGTATTTTTGAACAAACTAGACTGACTGCAACTCACTGCTTGACACTCGTTTAGTAAAGCTCTCAGTTTGCTTCACTTTCATTATTTGCTTTACTGAATGGGTTATCGCACATTAGAAAAACTTTGATAAAAATATTATTTTATTCGAAGGCCACTACAAGGCCACAAACCGCTTTTCATATATGCACAAGGCATAACTTGAAATCAAGGTCAACTAGTTTTCTGTAGAAATTTCGTAATCTTGCAAGAATTATTTTCTGCGTATGAAGAATGAACTATTTTGTGAACTATTTGAAGTAAAAACCCAAGTAAAAACCTAAGTACAGAGAACTTAATAGTAGCATTGTAGCCAATGTATCATCGTGTGAGACGGGTACGTACGTTAGGCAATTAGGGACTTATCTTTGATAATGAGGATGAGTACTGGACCTACCTCAACCACTTAAATTAAGAAGAACGATCAGCTAGTTTTAAATTTTGGTTTAAACATTTCGTGGATTACCAGTTTGTGGCATTTCTCACTTGTTTGTTGGGTTCAAGTTACTAGAAAAACACATTAATTTAAATAATTTGCCATGTTCAACGGCCAAAAAGCTGACACACGATCCCATAGGGCAAGAAAAAGAAATTATTTCTACGAAGTAATGTGATGTATTTTCACTAAGCTAGTGATTTGCACTGTTTTGTTTTTTCTACTTTTTACAGAATATAACTGCAACCTGATGACCAACAAACGACCAGTTAACAAAATGGCAGCTTGTCGTAGTCAGCGCACGAATTTAAATTTTCATAATAAAATTTTCACAGTTTTTATTAAATTTTCATAAATCTGGTGGCAGCGATAATGACGACTTCGTAATCATCTTTTATGCAATCACCACCAGGTTTCCTGTGACACTCTTTTCTTGTAAACGTGACTGTCCTGTCAGTTTGTCACACACTCCGTTGCGCATTTCTCTAACAAGTTTAGACATAGTTGTTTTGCGCTGTCAAGTGGTTTCGTCATATGCAGAACTGATGATGATAACTCTTTATTTGCATAATATATACATAAATGCAGGCCGAGAATTCTGCACTATAGTAGGATGAAAGTACATATATGCAATACAGTCATCTACAAAACATTTCAGCAGTTATTATAATTATGCTCAGTGACATTAACAGAAGTCCTATTTCATTCACTGAGATTATTAGACTACACTAATGCAATACTATTAAAATCGTAGGGTTTTATATATGCACGCTTTTCTTATAATGTACAAGAGCTATTGTTAAATCTTACGATGGAACCAGGTAAATTTCTGCCTGAACTATACATATGTACAATTACACATATGTATGTTGCTATAGTTTCATCACGCTCCATTGTGAATTCAAGTAGTTTTAGGATTTTTCAAAAGATCATTCTCTAGCAATAAGAATAAGAACAATAGCAACATCCAGATGAGGAGTGTCGAGCCTTGACAAAAAATGCACTTTGGGTATTTTAGACAAAGGATTGTCCATAAGTCATTTTGAGGACATCAGGAACATGTGGCATATCATGTGTGGATTTTAAAAGTCTACAGCTAAACAACAGGCTACCAGGATCTTGAAATTTTATGTGGAATCTACATATCTTACTGGCTCAGCCCAATAATTGTAGGAAACCCGGGAGTGCAACGACCCAATCATTTACCACGGCCAACACTCTACGTCACCCTATTACGTAATGCATGATTTTTGTTACATGGCCATTGTTACATAATGACTGTTTCACAGCGATGTTAAATTTATCCACTGAAACGTCGAATCCCTATTTCCATTCTGGGGTAATTCTAAAAATAACACTTTAATTCATATTTAAAATTCACATTCTTATAACTTATTAGTTACGCGAATTAGTCACTTTATCAATTACACAAATCCATAAAGGACCGTCAGAGTTTTAGCTGTGTTAGTACACTTTTGAATCCATAGTTAACACAGTTTAGGAGTGCGAATTAGGCCCCGTTGATTTGTAATTTTATCAAATTAGACCACATACAGTAAAGCTTTGTTATTACGTACAGAAGTTCCAATTCAATGGTGCAACATTCGGTTGTTTCTTTTCATCACTACTGTTATTCAATGACAGATTCCTATATTATAGATATTCATATATAAACACATACTTAGAATAAATATAATTTCAGAAGTAACGAATTGCAAATCATTCCAAATCCAGTACTAAACTCTCGTACTGGTAAAACTTAAAAAATGCTGAAATAATATTCTTATCAAAACAAGCCGTTTCACTATGAAATCCTCTACGGTTTAGGTTCAGAAACTTTTGGCATACTGCTGCTGCGTGTTTTAACACTACTCATTAGTATTAAATAGTTTAATTTAGCACATCACACACCAGACTTACAATAGCAAGAGTTAAGTTATACAGTGAAGCCGGGTACACTGCTACCAGCCAATATTACATAACAAAACTAGGCAGGCGAGAGCTTAGCTGAAGCACCCGAAGCTGAAACTGTATAAGTACTTGTTAGAGATAATTTTGTATTTTTTGATGATAGGTTAAACGCGGATTCGACAAAAATGCCTACCGAAATTTCAATTTCTTATCAAAAAAGGTTGACAGAAAGGTCTTACAGACTAGGA
The DNA here is from genome assembly GCA_030141605.1 of Tubiluchus corallicola. Classification (NCBI taxonomy): domain Eukaryota; kingdom Metazoa; phylum Priapulida; class Priapulimorpha; order Priapulimorphida; family Tubiluchidae; genus Tubiluchus; species Tubiluchus corallicola. The sequence continues at coordinate 268,218 of JAQGDQ010000285.1, forward strand.
AGTAGCTGTCATCATAAGAAAAGCTGCGTCATTTTTGGACGCAATTATTATCATCATTGTCATCATTACTGTCATCAGCACTGCTAACCGTAATTACAATTCATCATAACTTAAACAGTAAAACAACATTTTTGTTCTGTATTGTACCAGTCTGAATTCTAAAAGCTGGCAGATTTTGAAATTTGAAATTTCTTCTATCTTTCACACTGAAACTACCTAAATGGTAGTGGCACCATTCTGTTTGTTTTATATAATTATAATACATTTTCCAATTACTTTAAGCTAGGAAAAAAACTGGCTACGCTCGCATGCTCATTTCGGTGAATTTGCAAGTTTTTCCACCCATTCTTCCCCACTCTCTTTTGCTCTCTCTCTCTCTCTCTCTCTCTCTTTTGCTCTCTCTCTTTCACTAATTAACTTAGTGAAAACCTAGCCTCTAGTAATCTTGGATGTCAAATTGCAGATATTTATTACAATCATTTGACATACGCTGACGATACTTGCCTATTAAGTATCACGACATGATGAAATGATGTTATATATATGTTATATATATATATATAGATTAGGCAGCAAAATTTGATATTTTAATTAATGTTGACAAAACTAAGCTTCTGACTATAACGCCTTCCAATATGAGCAACTTTGAGTTCGGAACAGTTAAGTTAGCTGGATCTGTTATTGAGCCTTGTGATAATGAAAAATATCTTAGTCACATCATTTCTAGGGACAACAGAGATGATCTAGATATAATATCGACAAGTAGGCATTTATTACTCTCGGGCAAATAAGCTATGCCGTAAATTTTACTATTGCACCAATCCTGTAAAAACACGTCTATTCAATACTTATTGTAATAGTTTCTACTTTATAGCCACCTGGCGGTATTTTCATAATTATAATCTGAACAAACTTAAAGTTGCTCATAATAAATCAATGCGTAAATTTTTCAATTACCAGTTCGATCACAGTGCCAGGGACATTTCTGTGACGCATAAATTAGTGTACTTTGATGTTATTTACAGGAAAAGAATTTACAGCCTGAATACTAGAGTTTCAAACAGTGAAAACTTGTTATGTAGAACGATATTCGGTAGTGATACTTTAATTACTTCCAGTGTAAGAAAGATTTGAAGAAGGATATTGTACGTTTAATTTTTTATATTGTTGATATTCATTGATGTAATGATTGAAGCCAACGCGAAATGTTATTATTATTATTTTTTTGTAATGTTGTTTACTTTGTGTGCTTGTGTGTTTATTTACTTGTATTTTCGTTGTATATATTTTTAATGTTGTACTAATATGATATGAACGAAAGTTTGAAATAAAGAAGTAAATCAAAATAAATCAAAATCAAATCTGTCTCTCTCTCTCTCTCTCTCTCTCTCTCTCTCTCTCTCTCTCTCTCTCTCCCTTTTCTCTCTTTTCTCTTTCTCCCTCCCTCTCTCTCTCTCTCTCTCTCTCTCTCTCTCTCTCTCTCTCTCTCTCTCTCATTCTAATCATTTGGCTTTCCCCTTTGAATTTACCAATAAACTACAATTTCTTCAAAAGCATCCGCGTGTAATCTAGAACTGAAAATTGTGCCTTGTTAACGTCACACTGTTTATTAAAACCTTTCCCATTGAAACAACAATTGACCGCTGAAAAATTGATCATATTCGGGCGGAATAATGTTTTTGAAAAACGAATGCCTATATAGTGGCCATCCCTTAAGTGAACACGTATATAAGCAACCTGCCCTTTGCTCCATTATTAATAGTTACACATTGTGGCGAACATTAGTCGTAGGCATCCTAAAACTAATGCTGTTGAATCACTATTCAGTCTGCTGTGGGTGTCACTGGTATTTAATTTAGTGCACTAGTACACTACTTAGCTATATCCCTCGCCCCAAACCCAAATACCTTGCCTTTGCATGGCTGAACGCACTACCAGTCTGTCACGAAATGTAAACTTCTCTTCGTACATCCAGCGCTATCTGGCTCATAGTGGTCACAAAGGCCTTTATCTCTGTTGAAATAGTAATAATATACTTGGTCAGGTGAATGAAAGTTCAACTGACATGCTAACAGCAGAGGTGGTTCACTGCATCCTAATAAATCAAAAGAAATTAAAAGCTGAAATACAATTATTTTTGCATTGCCTACTGTTAAATCTAGAGGGATGCATGCATTACAATTTCAGTTAGATTCAAGTCAAATTATAGCATTGCTGTTGGTAAATGTCCATCCACGATAGGGTCAAGCGAGAGAATTATAGTTGATATGGTAGAAAAAGAGAAAGAAAAACTGCTATGAAGACTATGAGCAAAGAAAGTTAATAGCTGTCTTTCTGTGATCATTAGGTCTTTTTAACAGTGATGACGCAAGGAAAAAAATACGCACGGAATCGCTGTTATAAAATCGAATTTTTTTTTGAAAATTTCAGATTTTTCTCGAAATCCATGCAGCAAGAATGTCCATTTCACAATAAAATCGCGCGTTTTTTTTCACGCATCCATTAGCTGCAACTACTTTGCGAGTTTTACTTGAAATATATATAAAGTCGTTTTAAATCTTCTTTGTTGCTGTAAACACGGGTGCAAAATTTTTTTATTTTCGTCTTATCACTATAGCAAAATATTTGTATGTATTTTAACGGATAATAAACTATTTTAAACTTATACTTTAGCGATCCGTTGCTAGATCTGAGACTGTAGGTCATTTTAAGTAGTCAAACAAAACAATCATCAAAGCACAGGAAAGCAATAGTAAATTAAAAAATATGGAAATTTGTGCATGTCTATTGGGACTCGAACGCAAGACCTTTTGCTTTTCGGGAGGTATGTTAGCCATTACATTGCAGAGGAGCTCTTTTCTTACTTGCTGGTGCAATCCAGGCAGACGTCTTCGAAGAAAAAATGACTGCTAGAAAGACGAGAAAAGCCATTGTAACTAAGCAAACTGTTATAACTTCTCTTACTACCAGACTTTGTATTGTAACACAACTATGGCACTTAGGTTTATATATACAGGAAAATCATCGTCTGCATTCAACTAGTATAATCATACTTAACAAACTACATTAGTTAATTCTATTAAGGAAGTAATTCGTAACCTGGTATCATAAATCTTGATGTCAAAAACACCCAGGGTAAGATTAAAAGTGGACAGTAACACACGGTGCAGTTGTAATCCTGTATCCTGTAATAATTGGGGCAGCATCATTTATAGAATCATTTTGTCTGAAAATCTGAGGGCATTTGATGCACTACTTCTAGCAGATGCACCTTGGTAGGGTAGCTTAGAGCTAGAAGCCACACCTTACAGACTGTGACGGCTTGACATTTGATCACTTTAATAATTATATGGAATCATTAGTTAGTTCAGTTGTAAAGCCAAGTTAATTGGCGTATGGCGAACAAACTAATGATTCCATATAATTATTAAAGTGATCAAATGTCAAGCCGTCACAGTCTGTAAGGTGTGGCTTCTAGCTCTAAGCTACCCTACCAAGGTGCATCTGCCTGAGGTAGTGCATCAAATGCCCTCAGATTTTCAGACAAAATGATTCTATAAATGATGCTGCCCCAATTATTACAGGATAAAGGATTACAACTGCACCGTGGGTTACTGTCCACTTTTAATCTTACCCTGGGTGTTTTTGACATCAAGATTTATGATACCAGGTTACGAATTACTTCCTTAATAGAATTAACTAATGTAGTTTGTTAAGTACCATTATACTAGTTGAATGTAAAATGCCCATGTAAAATGCCATTTAAATCTGATCAGGTTGATCGGCTGGCTTCGCTCGTTTCACTTTAGCCTGGCACAGTGTCTTTAATTATGTACTAGAAAGCAAGACACGTTATTATTTATATCCCAAACTTAGTTCAGTTGTAAAGCCAAGTTAATTGGCGTATGGCGAACAAAGTTTGGGATATAAATAATAACGTGTCTTGCTTTCTAGTACATAATTAAAGACACTGTGCCAGGCTAAAGTGAAACGAGCGAAGCCAGCCGATCAACCTGATCAGATTTAAATGGCATTTTACATGGTCTTGTTTCTAGGCAAACGATCCTAAGCAACATCTTGATTATGTATTTACACGTACCTCTGTGCTTGCACTCTGTGCAGAACTTGATATCGTGATGTTGCCTCAGTCTCAATATCATACAAACTGTATATCGTACTTTTTTCGTATACTCCAAGAAGACGATAACAATCCTGTTTATTGAAATATCAACAAATGTTTGTATTTGGAACTTTGAGCATCCCTGCATCTGTATGGCAGCTAAATAACGCTGAACCTGGCTGACAAATGGGTGACAGGAAAAATACTTTTGGATGGCTTTATCTGTGCGCGTAGATGCCTTCCTTGAAGAAGTAGAGTGGTTGAAGGAGTAGAGTGGTTCTAAACGTAACTAAATCAATGCAGCCCTGCCAGTTTAATGTCCCATCTTACACACTTAGCCTCTAGTGAGTTAAATATAATTTTACCACAGCCGTTCATTATTAGTACCAATCTGTTATTGAGTAGTGAATAGAAGGTGGTGCACCGATTAGTTGAGGGATGGAAGTAAAAGCCACGATATATTGTTATCAGTTATTTGTACATATATTATGCATCAGTCAGGCCTTAAAATGCCATGGGAATGATCGGAATCTCTTGTGTCATTGAAATGAGAGCTCTTGCAACCAGGCAAAAACTGTAAAGTTTTGTGTCTTAAATTAAGGACGATTTATACGATGAGAGAGTTGTCTACTGGCAGGAGTTCAGGGATCAGAGATTCTCGTGGATTTTTAGACAGGATTTAGCTGTTTGCAGCAGTTAGGCAGAAATATAATGCATTTTCTAGTTTTTAGCTGCTGTCTATGTACTTCCAGCACTATTGACTCGGTTTAAGCAGCAACTCTGTGAACCACTGCGCTAAAGATCACACGAATAGACAAATTAATAATATGGCACATAAGTAAAAAATTGGGGCTGCTAGTCTATAACAGTGAAATTAATAAGTTAATGAACAAATACTCGATAGTCAAAGAAACAGAAAATATGAAAAGGAACTTTAGAAAGTGTATAAGCAAATATCAAAAATTTATTGCTACTATTTCAACATCCGTAACAGAGGTTATTATCAGAACTAATAGTTTTATAACTCAAGAACAATAATAAAATTTCTCAAGATACTTCCCAATTTCTGATAATTAAACGGTTATGATTTTCTTCGAATAATTTGTGAATTTGTTTGTACAATTACATCAGTTTAACAATTTGTTGAGTAGAATGTGCTGGCTTCTAACATTGGACTTGCCCTGACAGTGCTGGATTTTCCACATTTACCAGAATGGAACAAAAAAGTGGGGATCTGGGTAGTCATAATTGCAGCTGCACTGTGGATATGCCGCCTCATTGCAACAGGGTGTCACTCGCCAGTTCCGATTTTCATCATCTAGTGGCAGTACATCTCCGAAATCTGGCATACCTCCATTATGTGCTTCAATCACGGCTGCCAGCTCTTGCAACATAACCTTCTCATCTGGGTCTTCAGGATTCAGAGGCCATTCTTCGGTCGGGTCGATGTCCAGCTTATAGACCAGCGGAGGATCTTGGACGGTTGCTTCCGGACCCCAGCACTTGAACCGGTCCAGTTTCGTCGTGGGGGTGACTGGGTACCCACCGTCCGGACATTCTGATTTGATCCAATTGGAATCTATTTCGGACAGCGTGACATAGTGGACTTTGTAATTACCATATCGGATTGCCATCAGTCGCTCTGCACAGTAGAAATAGGTGATTTCTCTACCTGATTCCTGCGATTCACCTCGTAGTACTGGCAACAGACTGATACCTGAAGGAAATTTGAAAATGATGTTAAGAATTAGCAAATAAAAAGTGACACGAAAAGACGATTATCTGCAGTGATGTTCATTCATTTCGATTGCTGTTTGTCATATCTAAAAGCCAGAACAAAAGTACAATGATGAGACATTACAAGATTTTAACGGGTAAAGATTTTAGACATACCAAATATACCCAAAAAGTGAAATATTGCCAACAGAGCTTAATTGAATGAAAACAGAGCCATTTTCCAGTTCATATAAATTTTTTGAACTATGATCTAAAATATACATTTTATTACTTATAACAATTACAAGATGTCCCTGACGAAAGTTCGAAGACTTATTTTATGTGAAGCATTTTTTCAGGAAGCAGGCGTTTTGGTCCATCTAAGTGTGGCTGGCTTATTGCTACAATAAAAACCTTATTAACGAAATTAGATTAGACATACTTGTGATAACTTTTCCACGTAAGCGATTCGTAAAAAATATGAGTTTCCTTTCAATATCTACAATGTTGCATTCTAATCAATATCATGTTAGTAGACTTATAAGCAAGAGTTTGAATTGCAATAATTGTCAAGAAGTAGCAAAATAACTAAATCAAGGTTCGTTATTCGTACCATCATATGTTCTTCCCGCTGGTAGCTGTACATCTATAATATCGGCAATCGTTGGGAGAACATCCATGGTATTGGCTACAGCATGGGACACTGATCCGGCTTTGATAACGTTTGGCCAGTAGACGATACCAGGTACTCTTACACCTCCTTCAAATGGTCGACCTTTGTCTCCTAGAATTGAATGCTGAAGTCCATGTTTTAGAAATTTTACAACAGTAAAGTGACAAGTCCTTTACGAAGAGCAACAGTATTGCGTATTCACTAGAAACGCAAACACCACCCCTCTCCATACCTTATTATTTGTTAAAAATATTATAATTGTTTCATCTTTGCTATTTTTGCGATTGTTTATTACGCCAATATAATTCTTCTCTGGCGCCCTCTAGTCATCCAGTTTATTGCTCTGCAATGTGATTAGCTCTGGAACCAACAAGTGCATCCCAGCATTATGACTAAACCCTTATAATTGATTTGTCGTTAAAATGAATAAAAAGCACTTGACACCGACAACCATATCACCCAGAAAGCCTGAGAAGGACATCTTCCTAAAATACTGTTCAAATGAAAGTTTGGAGTATCAAAATATTCAACATAAATAGCAACAATACGAGAAAGATAGACATGAAAACAACCATTATGACGTCATTTTCCATTCAAAAATTACCACGTAATCCTCCTGTTGATCCTCCTTCTTTGCAGAGGTCCTCCTGCGGTCCATTATCAGACATAAAGAAGATAACCGTTTTCTTGTCAACGTCATTTTGCTTTAGAGTATTGATAATCTCCTCCACCTGCCACTGCATTTCCCTCATATTGTCACCATAGAAACCTATCAAAATAAACAGGTCATGTAGATTTTCTGATCCATCACAATAATGTCAAACTTGTACAAAATCTTTACCATTTCAGATGTTCTCGTCTGCTTCAGACAGTCAGTCAGTAAATCAACCGCTTGTCCAGTCAGCCACCTAGACAGGCCTCAGACAGTTAGTCAGACTGTAACTAAGTTAGTTGTATTATATACTATACTATACAGTCTATACTATAACCTTAGTTATACAGCCAGTCAATTAGTCATTAATCAATTAATCAGTTAAATAGTCAAAAAACCCAACCAACAACCAACTAACCACCAGCAGGCCATCTAACCAACCAACTAACTATCAGCTAGCCATCAAACCTACCAGTCAGCGAACTAGCCCACCAACAAATCAACTAGCCAAACAAACAACCAAAACCAACTAACCAACAACAAACCAACTAATCAACCAACCAACCAACAAACAAACAAACAAACAAACAACCATCCAGCAAACCACTTATCAACTAATCAACCGACCAATTAAACAATCCATTTTATAAAACTGAAGTATACGTTGCAGATTTATTTTAGCGATTCAACTAACCGCAACTATACCCACAAACTCAGGTATTGTTGTTAGATTTGTATCAGTATTAATTGTATCAACTGGCGTTGAAATACCCACAAATTTAAGCAATGTTGTTAGATCTGTATAAGTGTTAATTGTCTCATCTCTCCTTGAAGAACAAAAAACTCAGGTATTGTTGTTAGATCTGTATAAGTGTTAATCGTCTCACAACGCCTTGAACTACCAACAAACTCAGGTATTGTTGTTAAATCTGTATAAGTATTAATTGTTTCACCTCTTCTTGAAGTTCCCACAAACTCAGGCATTGTTGTTAGATCTGCATGAGTGTTGGACAAAGCGTAGTAAAGGAAGAATGGCCTGTCTTCATTTTTAGCCTCATTGATGAAGTATTTCGCATCAGCCACAAACTTTGGTGCCATAGTAGTTAGATCAATAGGTTGTTGAACAATTGTGGCATTATCGTAGAGAAAACAGTAGTTGTCAATAACTGGGAGGGTAGATCCCTGAAAAACGGAAAAAATCGAAAATCCTTTAATTATTTTCTACACCGCTATATCCATTACTATATAGCTTACTCTACTTTTACTCTTTTCCTAATTTACTTTTAGGAAATCGCTGCTCAACTTGTTCAATTCTCAACATCAAAAACATTCCATGAGCGAGTTGCAAGTGTTTGCGAAAGCGAAAATTGCAGTACAATGCTACCGTAAGAGATTCAGTGTGTTGTAATAAAACTCAGCAAGTTTTAAGACAAAAATTCAAATTTCAAATTGACTGCTGTACTCACGCATGAGCTGTCGAACGTGTGTAGTTCTGAACTGAGAGGTACAACACCTATTTTTGTGCAATGCGGTTCTGAAATGAAGGCTCTAATGCCCGTCTAACTAGCGAATGGCGAAATGCATGAAACAGCAAAGAACTAGTGACGCGAACGCGAAATTGTGTTTGTGTGATAATAAGTTTTTCACGTAAGGCATTCTTTAAAAAATAGTACGTTTCCTTTCAATATTTTAAAGAATAAGTTGTTTTGACCTACAGTTTAACATTGGATCCGGACTTGCTTTAACGTGTTTGGCATTTATTTTTTCCGTGTAAGAGAACTGTGAAGGTCAGCCTGTGTTACTTATTTGCATTACAGATATTTGTAAATAACGGAAACTTTTCGAGCGGCAACTGCTCACTTGACATTTTGTGACCCAGTGTGGCTATATAAAGTAGCAAGCAAAATGTCAGACGGTGTGAAAGTAATAATGCTGTTAACAATAATGGTGGTGACAATGATAGCGGCAGTGGTACCACTGGTATCCAAATTAAACAATTTTTATCCAAAAATATTTTGTGGAGCTTTTATTGGACCCATTCCAAGCCCAAGCGTTCAACATTGCCATGCGTTGTAGTCATTGTTGTCGACAACGCTAGTCACGAATCCCAATCACAAATAAAAAAGACCACTGCTATGCAGCAACGTTCAGTAGGAATGGGTTCAGAGAAACGTTGCACAGGAATGAATCCACGCTATCCATGATACATTCTTGCAAATCTAATACATTAATTATGGTGCTAATGTCTGCATGTATGGATAGATGCTTATAACCCAGCTGGCTAGAGATACAGCTGGAAATATCTAATTTTCGGCGTTTCATACATAAAACGTAAGGTCTCGATCTGCTGTCGCCTCTTCGGTGATTTATTTTCTATTTGGGGCCATAGAATAATGACAGGCGAAAATCCTTGAATACTGGGGATTTTTGCGCATTTTTTCCCATTTTTTGCTCAGTTTCAGAGAGACAGGGAAACCGGGGGAGGCGAGGCCCAGTGCTTCCTGCAATCAAAGTTTTCTAAACCCAGCAGCGTGTTACAAGCTCATGTAGATTTATTTCACAAGCACCAGATGGGTTACAAGAGGGGGAGAGCTCTAAGTTCCATTTCAGGGTTTATTTGCTTGGACAACTGCATGGCGCGTGCATTATTGTGGTGTCTTTTCATTATATAACTCTAGCTATAGCTCTTGCTTAAAATTTAGCTGTTAATTATGTTACTTAATTTCTTGCTAGTTAATACATTCTTGTGCTGAAGAAAAGCATGCATTGCTGGTTGTTTCTGCTTTTAATATCATCTTCGGTGCTTAGAAAAGCGCCCACGTACTTGGCACTTTTTCCAAGACTGACTGCCATCTCTTGCAACAAAACATTCTTCTGTTCTTGACTGGTTTACTTGAAGATTCCTTTTCTCTAGTTTTTTTGGAAAATCCCTTTTTATTGTGTTAGTTTGAAAATTTGATACACTAATCCATCCAATATCGTCTGCATATTGTTGATCAATAAGAAATGGTTCATAGGATTCCAAAGCAGGATAGGAGTGATCCAGAATATGTTGAGGAAGGTAGTCAGACAGTCGTACCGTAATCATGATCATCATTTAGAGGAGTTTGGATCTTAAGTGCATTTGCTAGGTAGAAAGCGAAAAGTAATGGACTAAGACAGTCCCCCTGAAGGACCCCAATAATTGTGCTAAAAGTTCTTTCTAAAGTGTTCCCAACCTTTACAGTAAGTTTAACATCCTTTAGTAGAATTGTAATAATGTGAATTTTATCTGGTTGTAGTGCGGTTTGTAGGACATAAAATAGAATTCATCTCTCTACAGTATCAAACAGTTGTTGTTAATTTCTTTATAAGCAAGGATTAGTTAAGTTTAAAGCGTTAAGAGGCTTAAAGTCTAAATTTTGCTACAATTAAAGCACGTTTTATTTTACGTAATTTAATATTTATTACTTAGTAATGTTCCCATTGTTTATATTGCTTGGTAAGAATTTTCCAATTGAAACGATACTTAAGCGCTGGAAAATCAATCACATCTCGGACGGAAGATGGCCCTCTATATCCGCCCCAGTGGGTCTATATCATTCATGCCAAATTTCAGTAAATTCCACGTTGTCGTTTGGCAAACAGGCAAACTAGCCTCGATTAATAGTATGAACCATATTCTTGTACTTCATCAAAAATTCTAACAAATAAAACAAAGTACTTTGTTCAACGCCTACCTGTCTGTATTTACACCAAGCGAGATTAGTAAGAGGAAGATTGTGTCCAACAAATTCAAACCCATGATGGTGCGGCATGTGATTGCTATCATGGTGATTAAATTCGTTAATACCTGAGAAAGTAAAACAGAAATATCAACTTCAGTGATGTATTTTGATGCGTCTTGTGTACTGGAATGAAGTAAAAAGTACTACTAGATCTGCACTGTGTAAGGTGCAGAGATTTGTTCTTGTTTTTGTAGTTTTGGCGTTGGTGCTAATGATATCATCATCGTCATCGCTGTTGTCGTTGTCATCGTTATCATCAACATCATCATCACCATCATCATCATCATCATCATCATCATCATCATCATCATCATCATCATTGTTAATATCATTCATTTCCATTAATTGTTTCTGTTGCTTTTCTTGCTGTTTTGCTGCCTCATTGCTGTAATAAGTAAAAAGATACGGTACCACATATCTTGTATTATATTAAGCTTATATATAGCTTAATATTTGTATGCTCAATGTATGCTAATATAATATAGTCTTTTACGATATATAATTAAAGCCTTATGAAGCTGAAAAAGATTACCAAGGTGCCATTTGCCAACAAATCCGGTCATGTAACCATTGTCTTGAAGGAATTCAGCAATTGTTATTTCACTCTTCGGAAGTCCAACTGTAGAATTATAAGTAAGGACACGAGTATGGCCGACCATGCCTACACGTGCTGCCAGGCGACCTGGAAACATAAGGATATGTGATGCTATCAGTGCAGCTGGCAACATGGGAAACCAAAACACCGCTTTTAAGGTCAATGGAGGTTAGCAGTAATGGTGACGTAGCAGTCAATGAAATTATCAGGTAAAACTAGCTTAGACTTCAAAGACAGCTAATTCTAGATTCATAACGAATTTTAAACTTCGGCGCAATGCACAATTGAGACGGATCATTTACTGAATCGCAAAAGTAAAAGAGAAAAAGGTATTTTTGGTGCTAACGAAAATTAGTTGCGTTATTGTCCAAGAAATTAAAAAGAATTTAACTGTATTCAGAAAGTGATTTCTCACCTGTAAGAAGAGCAGCACGGCTTGGTGTGCAAATACTTTCTGCCGAATACCAGCTCAAAAACTTCATTCCTCCAGCAGCAAGATCATCAATGGCTTCCCATTCTTGTACTACGTGACCATAAGAAGCTAGATCTCCAAAACCCACATCGTCAGCCATAATGACGACAAAATTAATCTGGCTATCATCGTCATCATCATCATCATCATCATCGTCATCACTGTCTGCATTTACCACTGAATTGGTCCATAGGAAAGTCACCAAGCTGAAGACTAGCAGCTGAATGAAAAGCCTAAAAAATCAAGTACTGAAGAACAAGTAAAGTAAATTTGAAATCATAAAAATAGATTAAGGTGGTGAGTTATATAAACATAAGTCTTTTACTTCTTTTCCCTAAACTTTTCTAAAAATCAAAAATTTGTTTCATTGAAGCATGTCGCCTAGGCGAGGCAATTACCACTCATCTATTATATGCCAATGAATCTGTGTTAAACTAAAATGATTATCTGTTTTTGTTTCATTGGACGCATTCCAAGAATGAGAATCAAATGGCCAGCCCTGTCACATGCCACTGTCGTTGTCGTCGTTGTTGTCACCGTTGTTATTGTGGACATAGTCAAAAAGCACCAAGCTGCGGACACACTACAGGACCTGACAGATTCTTGTTTACAATTTGAAAAAGAGAGAAATAACATTTGTAATTGTCTTACCAATCATTAATATTCAGAAAAGGAATTGTGAATATTTAAACGTAATTTACTAATGTTAAAAAAAAGGATTAAATTCCACTGTTTAGCGTTCTGTAAGTACTCTAGAAGTCTATTATTCGTAATTAAGAGGCTACAACTACATTTACCTGGATGAGCCGATAATTAAATTAATTTGTTGACTCGGCTATATGTCTACGTTTGTAAAATACGTGCAACACTTGATAAATTACTATTAGTTATTTACCGACCCCACACTTACACAGCTGCAAAGGGACATTTTGAAGCAACCTCACCAAACAAAAACTCAAAGTAAATTTACAAAACATAATAGTTACGTTTTCAACTTCTTCATACTATACAGAATCTTCAATCTTCACCACATCTAAAAAACTCGCGTTATAATCTGATATCCGTTTTTTGTGTACAATACTGCAAGCAGGCGTCTTTAAAAAAGGCCCTGATTTCAGTAGGCACACAAAAATATCAGTTAACTTAACCTAACGAAGAAGGGGTGCCAAGGAATTATTTTCAGCGCAAAATCTAACTGATCCTGATCACTGAATTTACAATTTTCATTGCCACAGTATCTGGAAAGCACTTCAATGTTCCAAACCTTTCAAACATGTGTTGGATGTTTGTTTTTTTCTTTTCAGAACACCCGAGCATTACCCATGCCCATTGTTGTTGAATTGCCCATGTCTATGTTGAATTGCACCCTTAGTAGGACCAGTGTGGTATATTTTTTTCTGTATCAGCACGGTAATAAATTTTTTATATGCATGACGATATATATCTCTATATACCTGTATACCTGTATACCTGTATACCTGTATACCTGTATATACCAGTATATCAGCAAATAAAGATAAGATAATACTACTTACAACCCCCATTGTCATTGTATAAACAAGTGAAAGATCCCTTTTGACAAGCGTGAAGATGGCACATTCGGTCGAAATGCATCGCTGTTGAGTTAAACAAGTATTGTTCAACAAAACACTGTCTTCATGTTCAATTGTGCACCCGCAGCTTGTATTTTCGGTTAATGTGGAATTTATTTATCTATTTTTTTCCTGGTGCTTTCTGCCAGCCGGAAACCCAGAAAGATTGTCATCCTGAAAACTGCGTCGTTTGCCACCTTGATGTGACTTCTGCTTGCACAGCTCACCACATGCTTTAAAATCACAGTTTATAAAGTTTCGCATTTTCCCCAAAGCTCAAGTTTTCTTCTACCTGTAAACAGTCTTGAACCAGGATACAACTGAACTTGCCTTGCTGTGAGCTTTCGAGTAAAGTATTACAAGGGATATTTTGTACATTTCCCATCCAGCATATTATTGCACGTTTCCCCCTTTTCAGCCCATCTCTCAAAACCATGCTGTAAGAATGAATTGTTTGTTGCTATTAATATCATTTTGGTTCAAATAAGTACGTTTTTCTTCCCAGATTTTCACACGATTGGCTTTCCACGAGAGCAACATTAACAGGTTTGATGACACATAGATGCTCGAATACGTGATATTAGGGCAATGAACACATTCTCCTACCGCTCCACGGCAGCTTTGTAGATGATCATAATTTATTCAGATGAAAATTGATTTGGATCAGTTCTAACCATGGTCTACTATAAATCATACTGATAAGCAGATAAGTTTGTAGGGTAAAATAGGCTAGAATAGGAAGGTTAAAAAGCTTTGTTGTTAACAATACGGCTATACTGGTTACTAATAATCATATGATTATTATTTGCAATAGGCTGGTCCATTCAGACAGTGCTGTGCGTAAAGCGAGTATTAACGGCTTTAACTAATGGGTACTGCTTGAAAAAACACTGAACAAGTTTTATTATAGTGTAACACCGAGAACTGGCTATTTACATAATGGAAAACGGTAAAAATACTAAAATACTGAAAAACAATAATATGGCATATTTTATAGATAAAATACTCAAATCCAGGTTGACTTAAATTTATTTTAAAGGAAAGAACTAATACTAGCAGCATGTTGGGCTTAGTTTAATGTTTAGCTAAAAATTGAAATTTGTGCAATCGAGTATTTTAAAAATAACTTTCCGACGAGAAATCCCACAACGAACGTTTAATTATGAATTATACATCATCAACACTCTAAGATAAGTTGACATACCAGCTTAGATGGCTACCGTGTCTCATTCTTTCATATCTGACCTTTTAATTTTATTATATTTTTAATTCAGCTCACACAGGAGCGACTTACATGCGGAACTTCGTTTTGTAGACACTGTACTGTTGATACTTTTAAATTTTTTAGCCCTAATTAAAGTAATTTGCATTTTTATTTTTAATTTATTTACTAGATGTTAATTTTAATGTGTGTTTCTGTGTAAACGCATTGGAATATTATAGCGATAACTAGAGCGCCTTTCAGTTTTATTTAATGTAATGTAACATATATTATAGTCTTAGTATAGTATAGTATAGTATAGTATAGTATAGTATAGTATAGTATAGTATAGTATAGTATAGTATAGTATAGTATAGTATAGTATAGTATAGTATAGTATAGTATAGTATAGTATAGTATAGTATAGTATAGTATAGTATGTACTATATTATAGTACATTCAGAGTGCACACACAGTTAAAAACCTTAGAATTTTCCAGGAGCTCAGGTCATTTTGTTGACTAACTGGATAGGCTGGTTATATAATTTAAGTAAAAATGCACTTACACAAACAATATTAGTTTAATCACAACTATTACATTTATTTGAAATAATTAGCTAATCATTAATATTACATTGCGATTTTAAATTAGTTAGATGAAAATCAGCAAAGCATTCTTTAGCTCATTGTTACAGTAAATTAAAATATAAATACTGCTCACCATAAGATATCCGTTACCTAAAAATTTTTACTGAGACTACAACCTACTTTTAATTTACTACTTTTTAAAGTACACACACACACCTATATATATATATAGGTAACGTAATATCAAATTAGTTATCAGTGATTACTGGTAAGTCGTGTATCTTTGAATATTTGACTACTTTCAATGAATGAAAAGTGACATATCACATTCTCTTGTCATTAGTAAACAAATGGCAACTGAATTTTTTCCGGCAAAATACGTATGTCTACAGTACAAATTTTGTTTATTTACATTGTTACATTTCATATAAACAATATTCTCAACTAAAACACAGTTTTGATACTTTTCAATACAGATACTTCCTTTCTTGAATTACTTCGCTAAGTGTTCATTCAAAAATTCACAGTAGTACAGAAAAAAAATCGAAAATAGATCTGTTTTTACTAACTTGACTAAACCTCTTCTAAACGTAGGATTAAGGATTAAAGCGACTTTATGTCATCTTTCAGCAATTTGAATTTGTATACATTTACATTATAGATGTTAGCTATTGACTAACATGGCGTCACTAATTGTTATTAAAATAATACTAATTTCAACTAATCTACGAGCTCATACTTAAACTACACATTGCTTAACATCTTGTGAGAGAAAGCAAAAATAGTTTTATCAACGTTAATAAGGATGAGCGGTTACAGTGTATGTGTGTGCGTGTGTGCGTGTGTGTGTGTGTGTGCGCGTGCGTGCTGGGTGTCAGTTAAGTAGCGCCAGACCTAGTTATTAACTGGATGATACCGCAACCAGAAAACTGCGCTTCTGTGTGACTAAATCTGTGATTCTACCTATTCGGCTGGTTGAGAAAGGAAGTACACAAATAAGAATACGGCTGAGACATCTCTACTTATCTTAAAGGATGATCCTTATAATTAATTAGGTTTCGGCTCACCAACAACCGTCAAACACTAGTAGCCTCTATGTTAAGTACTTGATTCTCGCTCTCTGTAAAACAAACTGTATAAAAAGTAAAATTAAAAATTAGTATTACGCGTATTATTCCAGGTCCCCAATGAGTCCCCGTATGTTGCGAGAAGCTTATAAATGCATTGACATCTTGCAATTACACTGATGTTGGTTTCTACGTTCAGGGCTTCTCAAATTAGGCGATATGATTTTAATTTAGATACCTTAATTATTCATGTTATTAAAATTCAAATGCAGTTGAGATATTAATAATATAACCTATGAGTGTTAGGGGAAAGTGTAAAAGTGTTAGGGGAACAGCTCTACAAAAACTGTTTCTCTGCGCAATTTGAGCTGATAATAACAACAATTCAAATCTTTGTTATTTAACGACCATATACTTAATTTCTTATCACAGTATTTCAAAAATTCATTTGCGTCTTCTAATTTATGCAACGCCTTTTGGCATTTTTGTTAAGGATTTCTGCAAGATTGCCATGTCACTGAAAGGAATATTCGTTCCAGGAAAGCCCTTTCTGGCAAACAGCAATAACGTGTGACCTTGCAAGTGACCTAAAGCGTATTTGTACTTCTTCATTTTTAGGCTTTTAAGCCAATCGACAATGTCCTTTGAAGTCCATATTGAGACAGGCTTTGTGTAGTAAGGCTCATCGCCTTCATAGATGCTCAGGGCAGCAGCTCTTGCAGAACGTGACGATTTACCAGCTAAGCTTGTTGTTGAGCGAGACTTGGAGAGAGATTTAGTGGTGATGTAAGCATAATCAGAAGAATCATCAGCAACGAAGTTGACTCGAGGGTTGCTGCGTGCGTTTCGCGGCGGAGGAGGTGCCGGTTGCTTCCTTCCGGCATTCGACAATGCTGACATTTCATTAGCACTTGTTATTCCGAGTTTATCAAGTTCATTGGCTGAGACTTTTTTAGTCAATTCTGATTCAGTGTAAGCATGCTTTAGTGTAGTGGCAATGCCATACAAACTTGAATTCGATGGATCTGTGTATATTCCACCATAAATACTTTCAGCTCTCCTTACTTCCTGTTCTTTCAAACGTTGTCTTAGTGCTTCCAGTTTTTGTGCTGTCTTGCCGCCAATGTGACCTCCATATTTATTTATCAAGTTATCAAGCTCTTTTTCAGCAGCAGTTGCATCAGTTTCTTCGTTTGACCAACTTTCACCAGAGCCAGTTCTCATGTGAACTGGTTCTGGCATTGATTTGGCTTTTGATTTTCGATCATTGTATGGTGACCACTCAGAATTGGCTTGCCTGGATATGTATTCTGCCATTGACAAGCCATTGGTGGAATACTCTGGTGCACTATGCCTCGTGTGATATCTCGCGCCTCTAGGCCTAAATCCTGCCATGCCGTAGTTTGGCAGTTCCTCGTATCTTCTGTACTGAGCCCTCTGCCGCTGCATTGCCCTATTATATCGGCTTTCCTCAAGTTCCCGTCTTCCAGCTTCGTATCTTCTACGTGCTATTTCCAAATTCCTTTGCTCAATTAAATCACCTTCGCTATGTCTTGTTGGTCGAAGTTCCGCACCAATCTGTCTTGATTTTCTTCTAGACATTTCATAAAGTTCTTCGCTTTCAGAGGAAGCGTCATCACTAAATGAATCACGTCTACTTCTGCAGTATGGTTTAATCAGTCTCTTATTTTTGTGTTGCACATATTCATCGTAAGGATTATTCATGGAAACGCGACCAAAGTCACTAGGCACACTTCTTCTATATTGTCTCCTGTCAGAGTGGTAAGCATCATAATTTTCGTCATAAGAGATTGCCCTGTGTTGCAGTCTGTGAGGCTGATGATTGCTAGCGTTGTAACGATTTCTTTCATTTTCTATATTTCCCGCACTTCTAGATGCCCTGTCGCGATGCAGTACTTCATGATTCCCTGATAAGTGAGCTTTTTTCAGTGCATTTATCCTTGCTTCTGTAAGTTCTTCTCTCTCGCATCTTTCTAAAGACTCTATACTGTCTCTTTGGATGACTTTGCTATCATCCGCTACATTTCTTCTTGAAGCTGTTTGCACATTTGCCTTCTCTGTTTGACGTCTATTTGGTGTTTTGGTTAATTCTTCTTTGAAACAGTCAGCGGAAGTGTCGACCACTTCGCCACTGAGTCCAGTAGAAGTTCGATTCATTTCTTCCTCTGTTTCGTCGCTTATGTCAGCACCACCGTAAAATGAAAGGTGTGTTGCAGTATCGCTTTTGCCATTTTTATTAATTCTATGATTATGAACTTGCTGAACATCATTAATTTGTGCTTTTTTACTGCTTTGTGTACTATCGACTATCTCTTCTCGGATGTGCTTTATTTTATGGTTGCTTGGAAATTCTGTTTGGTTGTTTGCCCTTGGTGTTTTTAACATTTCTTGTTTCTTCTGTCTTATTCTTTCTTGTTCGGTTTCTGCACTCCGAATGCTACAATCAGTTGAGAAGCTACTACCAGATGTAACATGATGATTCTGATTTAGATTAGTATTCCAGGGAAATATTTCTTCCTTTTCTCTGCTAGAGCGACTATTGTTTTCCCGGTCACTTGCATCTTGCACTTCTTTCTGCATTTTTCTTTCTCGTTCGAGTGTCGCACTTTCCAGTTCTGAAATTTGTTCATCAGAACTCACGGGAGTAGTGGGCGACCATCGTCTTTTGTCGTACTCTACTTTTCTAGTTTGCTTTTTACATTCATTGCGGGGCGGAGCAGATGATGAACGATTTTTCAGACTTTCTTTTTTGTTAGGATGTCTTGAAGCACTTCGACTACGACCAGTTTGAGATTCACTGAAATAACCTGGGTCAGTTGGTGCTTCTTCTGGTTGCATCGAGACATCTTGGCAGCTTCTGCGCCATAACTGATTTTTCATACTTAACTCGGTGTCACTTTCGCTGATAAAATACAAGTCGTTACCTTCTATATGAAAAGCTGCTACTGAATCTGTTTCACTTGCTAAATCATTTATCTCAGAATGATCCTTTTTAAGCATGTCAGCCGTTTTGCTGGTATTTGTTGGTTTGTCATTTCTTTGTTGGTTTGCTAGAACCGAGTTTAGTTTTTCAACAAATGGTTTGTTTGGTTTGCTCAATTCATGATCTGTGCCATTAGGTGTTGATGATTTCTCTAATTGTTTTCCACTGCTCTTTGAGTAATTATGGCCTGTTGATGCTGCAGATGCGAAGTTCCTGTTTGGGCTATGTTGCTCACAAGGACGTGCCGGACCAGACTGTTGTAGACTTACACTGCAATGATTTGGGAATGACACATTTGTATCAGGAAACTTTTGACAATCGTTATTTGAAAGATAATTTTCTTCTGTTGGCAATGCAGGTAATGCTTTAGACTTTCGTTTTGGTCGTGGAGGAACAGCTGGTTGAGCGTGTGGCAACTTCTTGGAACTGCTCGAAATTTTTGCAATCTGGTCTGTCAGCGATGGTTTTTGATTTTGTTTTACACGATTTGTTGATATACTATCCTTCAGAAAGAGCTGGCGAAAGTGAGATGGTGAAGGAAATCCGTAACTGACTACATCGTCTACAGATGTGTCTACCATTGATCCATGGTAACTAGCATTACCAGAATGCAATTGACTTTGACGAGTAGTTGCCAATGCTTCGCTATCTGTACAGTAGCCATCTAACTGACTGGTCTGTTTACGAAGACCCTTTGGCGTTTGAAATGTGGAGAATAGATTTTCGTATATATTTTCATCTGTAAATATTTCATTGTTGGTTATGAGTTCGCTGCCCAGGTTGGGTGTGCTACCGAAGTCTTTTCTCACCTTACTGGTTCTAAATCGTCGTCGGGCATATCGGCGTGGGATGTGAGAATACCGCTCATGTTCTGGTGTCTGTTCACTCGTATTGCTGTTGATAGATGGCGATCGTTCACGTGGTGGTGCTGTGATGAATCCGTGTTGTGGTTCAGCATTTTCATCTGATATGTGTGACAATGAGCGGGACCTGGCGGTGACGGTGTTCTGCATGTGATCAGACGTCGAACGAGCGCGGGCGTACTCCAAATTTGCATCTTCCTCAGAACTGCTGTGTGTTGATTTCCCTTCAGAATCATAAGCACTGTGAAACACCCTTGTGTTTGGTGGTTCTGTTAGAAATAGAAACAGCAAAATTAATATTCTTAAATCTTAGAACTTCTTAAATCTGTTCTACATTTACTATTTTTTTGGTTTTGTATTAGGTGTATCGTTTAGTACTTTCCACAAACTTGCATCAACTAACTACTCGCAGCATCATTACCAAAATGTTGAGTAGATGGCGCTACTGTATAGTGTATACGGGTTTTAGTTTCTTTTAAAATAGAGAAACTCAAATTCAGTTTAATCAAACGTTTTCCTGTTTCATAAATTTGGTGTACCATACCAATCGCTGCAATCTGGTTTTCACATTTTTTAGACCTATCATTGAAAGTACCACGTAAATTGTCAAATTCGTAATTTAACCTTGCATTTGTTTCTTAAGACAGTTAATAGCAATAACAACAACAACTTTTACCAAATCCTGTTATGCTTACCAGATTTTGATCTCTTGTCGTATTTTGATGTCTTGCCTTTGGGCTTTCGGTTGACTAAAAAACAATAAAAGTATCATGCAAATTACTTGAGCCTTTTTATTATATCGTCATAATACTCGTACTTTGTGAAACAATCAAAATTTACCCTTCAAGGAATGACGAATATTTATCTTAGCAAGTTAAAGAAATGTGCTCTGCTGCTAGACAAAAAACTAAATAAACTGTTAGTCACAGAACGACGTATTAAAGCACAATAAAAAATCTGAAGCTCTTCCTAGCGATAATTTTGATCCAAAAAGTGGTAAACGTTTCTGACATTGTGCGTAAGATAATAAAAGTGAAAATATGGAGAGACATTTTGAGACACTAACTTATTATTTTGGCGTTTTTATAATCGTCTGAGATCACAGAAGCAAGAAAGTTATTGACGACTGGCACTGTCACACATTTTTTTATATAACACTCTGTAATTAAATGTAGTTTGCTAAATAAAGTATACCTAGCCTTTTCCAAGTTGATTTTAGTGTCATCTTGGCGAAATGTGAATGTAGTTTCTCCGATAATTAACCTGACTTATCTGAAAATAAAAAAAAAGAAAAGTTATAAGAAGAAACAATACCAAACCATCTAGAAAGCTGGGGCCGGTTTGACAAAGCCGTCGCTAACTTAGCGACGTCGTTATTACATTTACTTAACTATTAATAACGACGTCGTTAAGTTAGTGAAACCAGGCCGTGGTTTCGTATTAGTAGTGATAACATGGTGATGTTGATGATGGTGCTATCGATGATGAGAGAGACGCAGCCAACGGAACCTGATGAGGTTGACACTTATGATGAGGTTTCATTTTGTATTTAAAATCTGATGTATGTCATTGTGTATAAATTCCAAATTCTGCAGCTTGTGATGAAAGTTGCGTGATAAAAACCGAACTGCTAAATCTGTTTGCTACAGTAAAGTTCAAACAACTGTGAAATTTGCGCCAGTGCTCCAAATTTTACAGCAGCAACAAAACTCAGTAAACTGTAAGCAGTTTACATTTAACTGATAATTAACCCACTGTCAAACTTGAATGATGTATAGCCTACGTCTATATACAATGTCCTTCAACACAAACTGCACCGTAGGCATTATCAAGGTAACTACGGCTGCTTTTATTGCACCTTTAGTATCATTTTCTAAAGAAGAGAATGTTTATGGCTAACCGAAGGTGCGTATAAAAAGGTAGTCAGTTTGGCTTGCAGTCACTATGTTCAGTTAGTTACTCAACAATTGCATCACATAGTATGCCTAACTTAAAAAGAGTGCGTGCCCGCAGTAGAATTTATTCACAAACAGTGGGAACTAGGGAAGCCGGCCTAGCAATGAAAGCTCGGCTTACTTGTGAGGTTATACCAAGACAAGACAAAGATAACATATCAACACAACACAAATGAAAATGTCAACAACGATTTTCTTTATAAATTTCAAGCCTAACACCTTGAAATTATTAGTAAAATATTCGGTTTTAAATGTGCTATAGTCAATATATTATGTGCTGGATCAATATTTCATTTTATTGTTTGAAAACTTCTTGTCATGTTACGTATCCGGCTCCATGATACAAACCGGGCATTCCAGGAAAGGCCTATTTTGTTCAAATTTCGAATCTAAAGCTGTCCTGTAATTTGCTGGGTTCCTAAAATCACCGTAAACGCTTGTGCTCATGCTGTGTTATAAACTTTTTTTTCGTAACAGTCATAATTTTGTCTCAGTGGTCGTGAAAGGAATTTATAACTCACGCAGTTAATTGTGTACTTTCATCACGACCTTCGTCTTTACGTTAATTAGCATTTGCTAAAGGTTTTCACTTGTACTGCATTAATGCAGACGTGAATGTTAAAAGGAAGTTTAGTCATATATAGCCTTTACCTTGAGACGTTTATAGTAAAGCGAAAATGACCCTTTGTCGCAATTATAGAACTATTATATAAAACCCAGGATGCAGAAATAAGACTGTGCGATTACTATAATTACTCAAAGACGACAACTGATTTAAGATGTAAACGTTAATTGAATTTCAGAACGGTTGAGATTCATAAAGCCGCGATGTTGCAGTCCTTATAAAAGCTACATGAAACTGACGTATAGTAAAAAGATATCGTACCTTCTCAACTAAATTTAATGACATCGCGTAGCATTATCATTTTCTTTATTTTAAAATATCGAAAATAAAATGACAATTTAATCATGGTATCATAATTATGTGCCACAAATATAGAAGTTTTGGGCCTTAATTCCCTCTTAAAGCAAAGTTTGAATGGAAATCATTTTCTATTGAGACATCAAGTAACACGAGCCGACAAAAAACTGAGTAGACGATTTTCAGCTTACTGCTTAACAGGCGTGAGTTCCATTCCATGACCGGCTATGAAAGATTTAAGAATCGGTATCTCCAGTTTTTGCAATGGATTAACTGTCGTTTGTAATTTAGATAAATTTTAGGATAAAATTAATCAATCATAAGTAATTTTTGTCATTTATTTCAGCCATCTTCTTTTTCAACCTTGTTTTTCGGTAATATAAAGGCCTATAAGCATAATCCTTTCGCTATATGCAATGCAGAAAATAACTTTAGCGTATGATTGTGTGATTAATTATCCTGTTCGAGGTCTGAAGATGAGTCAGACGAGATAGGCGAGGTGATTGTCACGATGCAGGATTTGTGCACGGAATTCCGCCATCGGTACCTGCACCACCCAACACAGGTGCTTAAGGTTTCGCAAACGTCCCATCAGTCACAGATGTTTCGAGTTGTATTTGTGTAGCAGTTCCACACAAGTAAAGGATTACGCAGTCATACTTGTAATTTAGTCGCTTCTAAATTACGGACAGGAGCACGGACAGAGAGGGAGTTTGTGAAAAAAGAGAAATGAGGCAGCCCCACCGTCCCTAATAACTGTTATTTTAATTGCGATTTTTGCCACATTTCTGGCGTCCAACCAACTCTGGTGACCTCTAGCTTTTCAAGCCATGCCTATTGTGCATTGTGGAGCAAGTGAAAGTGAATGAGATGGCATGCAACTACCTGGTGGCCTACATTCCCCTTCTCTGTATAATTACCTGCTCGGGCGGATGCGTTAACTGAATTTCAGGGGTGACATCAGAACAAACGTTGGTCCTTCGTCAAGAGAATAAATAGAAACATTAATAGCAGTACGAAAGCTCAGCAGAACAGTTACTGTACCATGTAGTTCTTTCGATATAATAATCGTCGTTTAAGAGTAACAAGACCTGGGAACCCCAGTGAAATGGACACGCTAAAATTTCCTGCTCTTAGACACTCAGTGAAATGGATTGTCCAGCTAAACAATTTATCCAAATTTTGTCCAGCAATTATCGCCCCTAGACTTGTTGACCAGTGAAATTAGGTCTCTGTTTGAAAAATGAAAGCCATAGAATGTCTTTTAACCACTTTACCTGACTTTAGACCACTAAATGGCGAAAGTCTTGAATGAACATAATGGGCATTTGAAACTTCTTACAGATTACACCGACCATGTTAGTCACGAATACATTTAGCTTTGTTATCTAAATCCAGAAATGACCTGTAGACTTAGTTCAACAGATATGTACAAAATCTTCATTTATAATGTTAGAATTACAGAAAATTATTACACAGTATTAGCCTTCGATCGTGTAAAGTAGCATGTAGAAATCTGCTTCTGTGAGAGGCAACTAAGAAAGAAAAAACTATTCATACACAGTATGGGAACAGTGGCAGTTTAGCTTGGTAATTGACGAGAAGCACAATAGTATAGTGTATGTAAACTCACGAAATACATGCTCATTTACCATATTATATAGTTCATCAACCATCCAGCCTGTTAGCCTAACCCTAACAATCCTTGCCTGGTGCAAAGATTACTATCTTTACTCTAATCCATAGAGTGAACGGCGGAAATCACAGGTTGAACACCCTGTTCACAAAATGGAAAAAACGATTTTTCTTTGTTTTCCAATTGTAGTGGCATTCTTTGCATATAGAAGAAAAACAGAAATTTTAACCTTCCTGCTTTACTCAATTAACTGGTACTCTTTTCTCTCTTTTCTCTAATTCTGCTCTGTTAGGCTTTTACGCTGAATATATGATAGGAAAGTACCTATTTGATGCTTAATTATCATCAGTAATTAAGTTTAACATCAACATTTCCAATACCATGTAAGAAAACGACCATTTTCTGACTTCCTTGCTTACTAATCACAGATACTTTCACAAGGAAATATGACAGTGTTCTGCAATTCTAAAACATTTATTACAAATGAAAAACTGGGTAAGTCTGTAGGCGTATGAGAAAAGTGAATGTTCTTATAAACAGTTTTGGTCATGTTATCTAGAAAAAAGTAAGCATATAAGTAGGTAAACAATTTATTTGTCTCTAAATTTTTATAAGATTAAGATAAACAAAGCAAAAAAATATAACACGAAAGGAAAGTCACGAGGTGGCGAAAAGACTAAACAGTCACCAGGTCAGCTACACTTATCCAAAAATTAAAAAAAAATTAAATGACCTGTCAAGTGGGTATACACAAATAAATAATAATCAACAATTTGAAAACAAAAAAGAAAATAAAAAGCTTGGAAAAAATTAACATAATAAGTTCAAATGTGACGAACAGCAAGTACATATGGCAAACGAGATGCAACAATTTTTTTAAGTTAACAAACAAAACAAAAATTTTATTTAAATCAAGAAACTGAATCCATCGGAAGAACCAATGAAAAAGAATGTCAGTAATATCGAACTGTGAAAATTGTTCAAAAGTTGAAAAAAGCTTCAAGAGTTTAAATGTTTATTTCAGACTTTCGCCATAAAGTGGTTAAAAGACAATCTATCGTTACGCTTATCAAACATAGTTGCCAAGTGTAACGGTTATGTATTCTCAAAAACACGTAACCAAAACAAATCTTTACTTGTGCTATGCTATACATTTTTATCGCTTGGTTACTGTAAAACGAGAAATTAATAAACCTAGCTACCTCGGGCTGCTTGCTACCTGATGGAATGCTGCTTCTCAAGGTCTGCCTCTGTAACTTTTGTGTGGTTTACTTTCATAATTGCTAAATTTTCTCGAATTCTCTTCTGATACCGTATAACGTCCTTCGAAATTTTTTAAATACTTTAACGCGAAACTTCGAATTTCATTCTGTCTAGTTTTCTGAACTGATCAACATGTTGACATACGTAAGAAAGTCAGTAAGTAATTTTTTATTTTACTCCATAAATTTACATTAATTTAACAATAAGATGCACAAAAATACAAATGAACATATGAGAAAGGGTGGCGAAAGAACAAAGGTTAATGAGTCAACCATTCTTCTCAGAAAGACAAGTGAACAAAAAGACGTAAAGATTGAGAAAGCCCTAAAATGCACAATTTGTGTTTTTATTTTACAAGAAAAAGTGGTAGTACTTTTTAAATGAATAGTTTAAACAGGATAATAAGGAGACCAGTAGTACTTTACATAAATACTTTAGGCCCAATAAAGAGAACATGTCGGAACTTTAAAATACATTGTGAGCAGAATACGAGAGAAATCAGCTCCAGTTTAAATACGAAAAAAATACTCTGGATTCAATTGAAGAGAAACTAGCAATATTTTACAGAAATACTCTAGAATCAATAGAAGTGAAGACAGGATGCTTTAGAAAATAATCCTTTACAGAATTACTGTGGCCCAAATAAAAGAGAGACAAGAAAAATATTTTACAAAAATATTCGATAGAAGCTCGATCGACAGGTGGTTAGAGCAGGACTGAAATCGTAACAAAGCAGCAACATCGGCGCAATAAATTAGCTCTATCCAATCAAAAAAATCTCAAAAATGTAGTCCTTCCAAGGCTACTTACGTTTCCACCTGGTATCCTAAATGAAAGAACCTTTTCTGGTTTAGAAAAGCGTAAAATTGCTCAACATGTCAAAGAATTAAACCCGCTCCCAAGTCTGTCACAATTCACCTAAGCATTAAATCTCTTTTACAATACGCACTTAAATATAATAGTAGCTGACATAAAATACTACAAATAAAGCCACAATAAACTGACCAAAATTGCCAGGAATTTGAATCATTTGTTATTACAGGCATTCAAGAAACCATAAATGTGTTCGCACTAGTCATCAATTTCTCGTATTCTTTGCTCCTCATTTCGGAGAATTCTCATAATTACTATAAATCAATGGACCGTAAACAAAATTGGGAGTCATGAGCTTTTTCTTTTATTTGTGCTAAATATATCCCTAAACTCTGTGGGGAGATGTAAACATGTAATAAAGCTTTGGTCATCTCTTTCCAGTTAGTAAATAGTGACTTAAGGCAGACAATTCGAAAAACATGGTTTCCGCCTAAGGAACTATGGCATCGCAATTGCAAAAAGTCTAGCTAAAGCGATTCTAGCAAGTCTGGGTAAATCTGCAAAGGTCGTCTCTTTACTTTATTCCTCCCTCCCCTCTTTCCCCCTCCCTCTATCTCTCTTTCTATATTTATACAGAAATATATATGTATATATGTATACAGAAATATATATATATATGTATACAGAAATATATATATACATATATCAATTGCTCTCTCCCCCATCTCTCTCGCCCATGCAAATAGAGGTGTAATAAAAGATTTGCCATCATCATCATCATCTCTCTTTCTCTCTTGCCCTACCATCCTTTTTTCTCTCTCCTCCGCGTCTCTGTTTCTTCTTATATCTTTCTTCTTTTTCTTTTGTTCTTCTTTTTCCATTGTCTTCTATTTTCTTGCACCAACAGACTGTCGAGATCATGCTGCAGTGCTTCATTGTCATTGATATTTAAATTTGTCACTAATACCGGAGGGTCATTACACAACACTATATATATAACGACCTGTTAACATTTATATATATATATAATAGTAATGGATATTAAGTAATAGTAATAGATAGTAATAGATATAATAATAATACATATTAAGATGCTTTTAGGACCGTCGTCATTGTTTTACCCTCTCATTAACTTTTTACTTTTACTATAATAATTTTTAAGTTTTTGAAACAATGGAACATAAAAATGTCGGACAGCTGAATCAGATAACTATGAAGTATGCTACGAAGATACTTTGCAGATCAATAACGTTCTCAATCCTGAGACTTTATAAGCCAGTTGCCAATTCGAGACACGCAAACACAAAAGGCCTTCAGGTTGAAGTTGATAATGATACGTTTCATAGAGGCTTTTATCAAGGTAACAATAAAAGCTCATAATGAAACTATAATAATGCGTCATCACCCACAGTTAAATTAACCTGTTTTGAACCGTGACTTTTGCATTAAATCTTTAAAAGCAAATAAATTGTTTATAGTGATCATAAGCATTTCTAAAAGGTCACACTTGTGCGCGCTATTAGCATTACTAAAATGACAGTAAGATAATGGAAACTGCTGGTTTAGATAATTACAGGTTAGGGCGTTAGAGTCAGGTAAAAAATAACCTCCGAAAATATATCACCTCGAAAACTTTGCCAAATGACAGTGGAAATCAAACAGAACGTTTTACGCAAAAAGGCTTTGCCAAAAAAACTAGGCGAAAATGAAAATACTCTAAGTGTAATATATTATTTCGACGCAAATATTATTGTACCAAATAAATAATAGATAAAGCTAAATAAAAAGTGATAGGTTTAAGTAACAAGCGAAATTTTATATGTTTATATTAAATATTACAAGAACTATGAAGTTATGTTCTTAAGCAGTAAAAAATAGAGTAGAAAGTGGTGAACCAAGGTTAGGCTTTTTCGCTAAATCGGTTCAAAAATACCCGCAGTCAACACAAAATATTTGAAAATTTCTTAAATTTTTCATCAATCAAGTTGAGTAATTTACTGGATTAATTTTTTCATTTTTTTGTAAGCTGCGCTCTTTTTTTGTTAATTGATGCCATATTTCGTGTAATGATTTAGGCCAGGATTGTTTAGTGGCCAATTGTTTCATTGAAGAAGTTAGAATATTGTATCTAAGTATTTATTGACTTTTCTGGCAATCTAATTATAAAAAATGTATTTGGCAATTTGTACAATTGTAAAAAATAGCTTTTGAAATACTAAGTTAATTGTACAAAATTGTTAATATCATCATTAGGAGCATCAGCAGCATCACTATCATCATCACCATTACCATCATCATCATTGTCATGGTCATCATGATCATGATCATCATCATCATTAGCATCACTACCGTCATCGTCATCATCATCTTCAATAGCAGCAGCAGCAACAGCAACAGCAATAACAACCAACTCTCATACATAGCCAGGTTCATTTTAGGCAGGAATCATTTTTATAGTCAGTCGAGACTAGATCAGGTTCAGGTAGATCAGACAGCTAGGTGTGATTAGGAAAAAAATTGGTGAATCTTGTGCAGCACTGTAGCCACCATTGAAAAAAACTGGTTTGGGGTTGAAAACCTATGCAAAGTTATTCTAGGTATCTAACTTGCACTTTTAAGCAGTAAGTGAAAAAATGGTTGACTGAATCTAGCAATATGATGGCTTTTGAAAAAATTTAAATCATAACAATTTCTCCAGGTAATTTAAAAAATCAATGAAATTGTTTTTCGCTTCCAAGTCTACTTGAAAAAATTCACCCCATTACCATTTACTGTATACTGGCGCATTATTTTTGGTTGCCATTACTATTGAAGAATGAAGGTTAAGCGTAATAGTTTGTTCATTACTCATTCATGTGCATTTTAATTAGATGTAAAACATGTTTTTCCACTAGTGCTGAGATAATGAATTGTTGCACAAGACTTCCTATTGCCATTGTGAGGCAGTCGAGGGTCAACATATTTTTCTAGATTGCGTTTCCTGTGTCTGTCACGATAAGACTAAGTGGGCAGGACTGGAGGATTAAACTACTTTATCAGTTAGCTTTTTTCGCCTATCAACTAATCACTTTGCAAATGTTTGCTTTCTCCTACTCCACTTGGTTGGAACACCTTTCATAATTTTGTAGGAATGTTTGACGAAGCTTCCTTACTATTTCTTTACTATGCCATCGACAGTTAGGTAACTAAATGCTTTCTGGTATAACTCATCATTGCACATTATTCAGTATACTTTTACATGGTATATGATAAAACGTATTTTGTGAAATCCCTCGAGCCTGTTACGGACATTTTAAAACAGTTGGTCACAGCACAGTTTATTTAAATTTACTATTGTCTGAATGCCTGGCTATGTGAGTAATTTCTAATTGCCAGTTGAGCCACACATTTCTTCAGTTGCATACATATTTATAGTGAATCTGCCTGTAAATAATAATGAAGACAATAAAGCACGTAGCAGTTAAACAATTACAACAGTTAGTAAATAGATAGGTGATTGCCAAGAAGAAAGCTTCTGATATTTATTATTTTAGACATAACAAATTGACACATCAGTAAAAGGATGCAACTCAATAAATTGACCTGGGAGACCTGTACAAGGTGAAAACACCACCGCTTAATGCATAGGCCACCCAAAAGAGTAATTGTTTTATCTGAGTTGTTTCATCTGCTACTCTACGGTTCTACCACATGCTAATCTTATTTCCTCATTGAGGGACATTGTATACCCATTAGATCATGGTTAAGTTATCTTTGTCTTCATGGATTCAGTATCTCATCATTGGATGATTATCATTCATAATGAGCAAAGTTCTGTTCCCATTAAAACCCATCTAAGACAGCGGTTAACTATTACAATTTAAATGTGCAGAGTGTTGAAATGTATAAAAAAAGAGAACTGTAGAACTGTCTTTGATAAATGCAAGTTACAAGTAGACTCTAGACAATAGTAGCTATGTTGGTGTAGCCAAAACAGCAAAGTACACCGATCAGATTTTTATTTCTTGGCATTGAAAGTTTCAATTAATAGGTTCTATAACTCATAGCTTAGCATTGAAATTTTTTAAATTAAAAAATTATCAGAAAAGCAAAACACACTTTACTACTTCTTCATTTGATGCTGCCTTGCTACACATGTAGCTGACTGTGCTCTGCTACGTGTTTACTACTTAGAAGTAATTGATGAGAATATCATTACAGAATAGATATGTGTGTGCATAAAGTGACACCCGCTATACACCTTATGACTATAAACATAGATAACGTTTTGAGGCAATAAATAGTCAAGTGGTCATGAGATGAGTGGCAACCAAGCCAAGAATGATGGTGAAGTTATCTGTGACTAGATGGGTCGTCACCTGGTTCTGTACTTGGAATGGTTAAGATACCTCTGCCGGTTTACTTTGTATCTGTCTGTCTAGGAGCTATTACCTTGATAATGATCCAAGCTTCAATTTCACCACAACCATTTCACATGATTCTTTCTATATTTTTTCCAGTTAAATAACTTCTCAAGATGAAGTTGAGTCCTAGAGAATTGGAAAGTCTCTTGGTGCACCAGGCAGGATTTTTGGCTCAGAAGCGGCTTGCAAGAGGACTAAAGTTGAACTACCCTGAAGCTGTTGCGCTCATTGCATCCCAAATTCAGGAATACGTCAGAGATGGACACAGTGTTGCAGATCTAATGAGTAAGGGACGAGAATTATTG
>JAQGDQ010000489.1:0-47500 GCA_030141605.1 Tubiluchus corallicola
AGCAATGTAACTGAACGAAGTACAATTAAGTTACGCATTGCTCTACATATCATACAGGTAATGTAAACACGTATCTTGACACAAACGCAAAACTATCACACGGTACAATTAAACATTCGAACAGTACAATAATTTGTGTTCACACGCAAAGCAATAGACCCCATATCATGTATATATATGTACAACTTCAAATAAACACCACAAATACAAAAAATTACAAATATTACACAACCTAAGTATTACAAAGACATTCAAATACTATAGTACTACTTAACTGAATATACATAACTTTGCTGTTAACGGAGTAAATAAAGTTAGAGCTAACTTTAGAAATAAGATTAGTTAAATTTGGCGATTATAATTTCTTAGTTTCCATTTTGATTGAAGTATATGCGGAAAATGTGCTTGCATTGTAACAGATTTATCATTAAATAATGTAGTGCTTTATCAGGCATATGATAGCATGTATATGTAATTTTATTTATTTTTTATTTTATCAACGTTGAAGGTCTGCTCCTAACAGATGTTTCACAATTTTGGCTTTTCTCTTTCCCTTTGCCTTATTCTCTCCCTCTCTCATTCTTTTTTCTCTCTCCCATGTCTCTCTCCCTCTCCCTCTCCCTCCCTCCCCCTCTCTCTCTCTATCTCTCTCTCTCTCTCTCTCTCTCTCTCTCTCTCTCTCTCTCTCTCTCCCTCTCTCTCTCTCTCTCTCTCTCTCTCTCTCTCTCTCTCTCTCTCTCTCTCTCTCTCTCTCTCTCCCTCTCTCCCTCTCTCTCATCGACCATCTATGTAAGAACATAATGATTTTCAGCACCTTCTAATTTTAGATCGTGGATATTTTCTCACGTTGCCTGCACTGTTATTGGTTTTACTAACGAATTCTTCATGATTGCCAGTTCGCTGTCTTTGTGCAACATCACAATCAATCGTTACCTGATGGTTTGCAAACCTATACAAGCCAAGACATTCTACACATACAAAAATTCATTTATTACTTGTGCAGGTAAAATGTGTTGATAACGGCGTAAATAAACACTTTAGAGTTAATATAAACTCCTAAGCGAAGTAGACTTAATGTCATTCTACCAAATCATGCACTATAAGCCTTTTCACAGTTTTGTTGCATGCACGCGCAGTTGCTGTAGGCCAAATGTTAAGTGTACCACAGCAACGCATCTTAACTACAATCGTCACATGATGTGTGTATAAAACAAAGCCGTCTGCCACATCAGTTCAGTGACTTCAGTTACTTTGTGTGTGTTTCACTTAACTGTGTATTAGTTTGTGCATGAAGTGATTTACTAGTTTGTTTGGAACTAGAAAAATATGAACTAGGTTGTCGTGGCGCTAAAATTGTCGCTGGGGTGTTTTGGGGAGAGCTAGCAACCAACATTGGCAGGTTTATCAGACTGTTTTTGTCGTTGCAATGTTTGTGTTAAACAGATGAAATCACTGAATGAAAACATGGTTTAACTTTGCGATATGTAATGTATTCGAAATCATAGTCTCATTGTCAATCCACATATACACGAGAATTGTAACCATAATCAACAGTAGTACAAATGTTAAAGTAAATACATCAGCCAATATATCATGGCACCTGAGTCTCAATGTTCTAATCACCAAAACCACTGTTTAAGCCTATTGCTTGTCCACTCATCTTGCTACCAAGTCAAGAGTAGAAGTGATTCACAGAGAAGCCAAGTGACCCAGTTCTATACAAACATATAGCAGTAGCAAGTACATACATATATTGGAAACTTCCAAGTGTACAAACAGATGTCAGCACTGACTTAGTGGTAGTGAAAAACAAAAGTTTAAAACTACGAATCAAAATTATTAATAAACTGTAAATTAAATGCTCACATCTGCGACATAGTAAGGTTCTAGCTAGCTGTTAAATGCATTAAAACTGTTGTAATTAAAACAGCTTGGGCTGCGAGGCATTGTCTCTGGAACTGTGAAAAGGCCTATTGGCTCAAATGTGTGACCACATAGATAATAATTTTTATCTGTTATCATAATTGGTTTTCCACCCATAATTGGGTAGTGCTGTTTTGGTTGCAAAAACCCAATTGTTATCTGGAAAGGTTTTGCTTAACCCTTTCATACCCGTTGTATCCCGTGGGATACGAGAATATTTTCTGCCTTTAATTAATAAAATTTTAAAACTGACAGTTATTTGATCTGTTAATAGTTATTTTGATTTAAGCCAATAACAATAGACTAAAAATAGTGATAAAATGGCAAACTAGAAAATCTACATAGCATAAAAAACTGTGCAAGGTACAGTACTTTAGAGACGACTTTGTACAGATCAGCATAGCATGCATACTAAATGTCTTAAATACTTTAAAAAATTATCAGTATTTGCAAAATGAAGCACATTTTATGCTTCCATTTAATCTCAATGTATCCCGTGAGATACAGGCTATATTTAGCACCAGGGCACAGGTAGAAAAAATAATTATTATGTGTAAAGAAGATGGACATACTGAACAAAAGTACCAAGCCAAAAAATTTTTTTCTTATTAAAAAATAATTTGGGACTGAAAGGGTTAAAGATGCCAAAAGATGGTGGAAACGTTATATCATGGGTATAGCGGTGTGTCTATACAGTGGATACAATGCTTTGATCAGGGCCAGCCACTTCCAATTTGTAGTTGACAAGGGAAAAAACGAAAAGGCAGGGGATAGTTATATGATTTCACAGTGAACAACTTGAAAGATAAATAAATTATCTTGATTACATAGGCATAAGTAGTTTAGTCCCTTTATATGATGTATTGGTGGCAATACATCGTTTTAAAGCAAGAGAAAACAAGCGACTAAATTTAGAGAGCTTAAGAAAGTAGTGTCTCTTGCTTAACAAATCAAAAGCATTATCTCATAATATCTCATAACTGTCTAGCAAGAATTGCATGTTTTTATACATTTCCAAAGCACATTGCAGAAAACTGTTAAAGAATATTGCCCCAGAGAAAGTCGGCATACTCAAATATAGGTGGTACCGTAAGAAACAGAGAATTATTTTATGTAAATTAATTTTGCATGTCATGTAATTAATAAGTTTAATATAAGTATGTGCTTTTATTATGTGTTAACATTAGGTGCACATGTATTAGTTAGTGATCGGTGACATCAGCTGCACCCATTTGTTAGAAACAGTAATAACAGCAGTGTCAGGGCAATTCCAGCATACAACAGCGAGCAGCTGCATTCATTTCATATCTCAGTGTGAAATGGCAGTCATGACTATTATATACTTTAAGAAGACAAGTTCCTACTTGTCTGTATAACAGCTGCACGTAGCACCATGTTTCACAAAAATGCGGCCAGACGTTCAGTATGTAGTATCATGTTTCTCTAACACTAGCACCCACGGATGATTGACAGCTAGCCAACCGTGCCCAATTTGTGCCCATTTGACCAATCAGTATGCTTGTTATAAATTCAGCTGATAGTCCCGCCCACTTAGCCAATGAGCACTCAGCTGCATCGACCAATCCGTTTTAAGATGACCATTGACCAGCAAGTCAGCAGAGAAAACAGAACTGTTGTCATGTGCTAAAAATAGATTTTCTAAAAATAGAACTGACATCATGAGCCAAAAATAGCATCATCAGTGGACCATATGTGAGCAGTGTCAGACGCTGCAGGAAACGGTTAAGATTACCGTTTTGCAACTTGTGCTATAATATTATGTACTTGTTGTCGCTCTTTACTCCCTAGTGTTATATTATGATTGATGTTAGCATACTACAATAAAGCTATATGGTCACACCATTTACATTCGGAGTTCAATGTTTTTACGTAAACACTTGACACCATTTCCTGCAGAAGACTTCAAACATTATTTACTCATAGATTTGTAAAAGTACAAATCCAAGAACTAATATTTGATGAGAGGTTTGCCTATATGCGAAAATAAATAGACAAAATAAAAAAGTGAATGTAATGTGAATAAAGGCACAATTTGTGTGTAAAAAATAAAGCTGTGAAGTACAGCAATTTGTAAATTTTTATTAAGGGTACATGTATATTTTTTCAGTTGCCTGGTTGATGGCATTAATTCTATCTGTTGCTCCCCTTTTCTTTGATGGTTATGACTACCGTCCTGTTCAGAGCATTTGCTTCATTGTACCATGGAAAAATCCAGCATACATGGCAAGTCTCTGTGGCATTGTCTTTCTGGCATGTGTTGGTAGCATGTCTTACTGTTACTGGAACATCCTTACAGAAGTACGCAACAGCAGGAAGCGAACTGCTGCAGTACCATCAGCATCAAAATCTGATACTTCACAAAAAGTGGTGACACAATCAAGGACATCGACGCATGCATCATTTGAGTTTGGTGTGCCATCACGTTCTCAAAATTCTGCAGAAACCGAAGAAATGGTTGGCAAAACATCGTTTCGAATGGTTCACGTTTCAGTCATTGATTCACAGTCCACTAAGAAACAACACAAGTTGTCTGACAACCGTAAAAAAGACGAGTTGCGATTGACCGTTTCCTTTCTTATCGTATTCATAGTTTTCAATGTGTGCTGGGCTCCCTACGTAATGTTCAGTATGATATGGGCATTTACCGATTTACAAATCCCAACTCAGTGGGAAAACGCCGCCATATTGTTAGGGTACTCTAACAGCTGCTGGAATCCAGTAATTTATGGCGTCATGAACAGGAACTTCCGGATGGGATACAAACGTCTACTGTGCGGAAAATAGTCTACTGTATTAGACAAATACAAAAACAATTATTTACCGTCGATCGTTAGACACACACATTACAACAAATTACAACTATTTACAACAAAAGAGATAAGGATGTAACACACAAATAATGAACAACATCTACGGCATATACCCTGGCATTGGCAGTCGGTAGACTCGAACTCAGGACTGCGTGGTTGCAGTGCGAAATCTTGACTTTGGCCACCCAACTTAGGAGAATTTTAAGTTTATTTAATAGTCCCTCTGCAAACGGTATCTCCAGTTTCATCGAGTACTGAATGAATAATACGTTTCTGTAGTTGACTGGTGTGCTGACGCAATCAGAATGATCACGTGACCGGTGATTGTTCAGCGCGCACGAGTCAGCAGAAGACGAGTGTACAAGAACGGACATGTTTGTTTAGATTACTAGTGTTATAAAAGGTTTCGTTAGCGTCTTTGTTTGTGAAATTGTCATAGAAGTTTTTGTTTCACACCGCAAGTTGTGTAATACAGAAGATATCAATATACAAATTTTTGTGGCAAGTTTGACTGTTTTACGATTTTCGATGTACAAGTAAATTATAGATAATTAGTGCTGAAACTTGGGTGAAGTGACAGGGCATCGCCACAACTGGTTGATTTGATTATTGATTATTTGATATCACCAATAAAATACATGTCAGTGAATGGTGTCGTAATTTGTGTCTATGTTTGCAAGGTGTTACTGATCTGCAGGGTAAGCGGAAAGCCCGTGGGTGGTTCAAATTAACTCTGGCTGCGTTCCAACTTTTCCACATTTTCTGCTTTTCATGTTTCGTTTCAAAACTCGATTAGTAGAACTCCGCAGATGCGTCGCAATGTTTAGGCGGGGTGAGAAGGGGAAATCACCCCCGGGAGCAAGAGTGAGACGGTGCAAAATTGTTCTAAAGTTCAATGACTGTTAGTTATTAATTAATAATCTGAAATTAACAAAGCAAATAACAAAAGTTTTCAAGCTACAGCATTATTGCCTAGTCAGAGATCATTGTTACTGACTTAATTACTAGAGAAGTACTAATTACTACATGGAGGCTAGAGAACAAGCTAATGTTGTTATTTAATGGCATGTGTACCGTGTCTTGTGGCTTAGCAAATCGATAATTTTGGGAGAAATCATTGGCGTTTTTAAATGCCCATGGTAAAGTTGTGAAAACCTGCAGTGTTCTGTATCTCACATAATCTTTGTATGTTTTAATACTGGAGCTGAATGTTTAAAGACTGTTATGTTATGTGCAGATAACACATAGGAAAGAATTATTTTGGTGTAATAACGCAATTCTTAGAAAAAACTTGTTTATCTTTATCTTATCATGTCGAAAAAGGAAAATCGGGCTCAGGCCCGGAGGACTCAAAAACACACACAATTTGTGGCTTCACCAATGAAATAAATAACCAGAACATTAAAGGGGTAGAGCGTTAGAAGTTTTTTACCCCCGAGCTGCCACAAACACTTGGGACGCCGCTGGATTTCTGTCATTTATATATGAACGTGGACACAAAAAATTTCTCGACTAGAAATGTTAAAAAAGCTGTTATTGTATTATTTATTATTAAAGTACCACTGAAGGCATATTTAATGCTATGGTCAAATCACTGTTTTGTCTTCAATCACCTAAATTAGATATGTACGACAGATGAAAAAATTTTAGTAGAGAAGTAAAGCGTACGAGAATGTTAGCACTTTTCTATTTAAAATTTCTATTTTCTGATTAGTTCTGCTCTTTTTTTTCGAAATCTCGCTGCCAAGGATGCCTTGTGTCGGTTGTTTCAACTAATAAAGTAACAAACGTCCGATAACTGCAGATATTTAAAAATTGCAATTATTAGGATGCCGGTAACTCCAGCTAATTGGCCATTCACTGGAAAGTAAAGAAATTTTCTACCATAAACAGGAAAAAGATGTCACTTTTTCAGTTATTGATTATCATTGCTTCATGTCACAGCTCAAAACTTTGATTTCCGTAATGAAAGTTTCAAATTGGGACTTTTGCAATTGTCGCACGTCTTTCAATGATGTAAAAACGTTATCAATAGTTTATCTGTCATCAGACTTTGAGACAGTTTTAGCATTATTAACATTGTCTATATCCGACTGTTTACTTATTGACAGTTTTACAAAATCCTAAGCATATAATTAAAAAGTCGACAAAATCATTGCGACATCTTTTGATTTTATGTGTTTGCTCGAGTGGAACTACAAGCAATGATTACTTTATTGACAAAATCTATACGGAAGTTGAACATCCATACTACTGATGTTAGAGAATCTTTCAAACCCAGTGTCAGAGAGCCTTCCTATTCCTGTAAGGATACTACTAAAGGCTTGCCGGAGACCACAGAACACAAAGAACAGACCACTAATTATTAATAAACACACCAAGAACAGATTACTAATAAGTTATTATTAGAGTCTACCCTGGTATACTATAAATTGTACTATAAATTATAAATTAAACAAAAAACGACTATCACAGTCTAAAATGAATAATAGCCACTATTATCACTTAGTTGTGCAGAGTAGTAAGTGTTATCGCTGTCGTCGTCTGATGATTCATCTGATTCTATTGCAGTATCACGTGTTATAACAGCTGCATTATTGTCAGTAGCTACAGTTTCATCCCAGTCTTCTGATTCACCCTCTAGAATAACTTTCCGGTTGCGTTTAGACGTCGCCATTTTGTTAGATTCTGGGTCACATGCATCGTTTTCGTTTACTGTCCTTTCTTTGCGTATTTCATCAACTATGTTATTAAAATTTTGTGATATTATATCCGTAACAATATTGTTTTGCACTTTGATTTTTTCAACAGACTTATCTTTCGTTTCACGGTCTGTAATATCTGGCTCTAGTAGCGATATTTGGGTATCACCTTCGGACACGCAAGATCTACGTGGTTTATCGGTTTCCATTGATTGTTTCTCGTGCACTTGTGGAAGTTCATCAAGTTGCATTTGGACCATTCTGGCGTTCTTCAGAATGACTTCTTTCCTTAGATCTCGCTCATGGGTTTCTACGTGTCTGAATGGTACGAGCTCATTGGTTTCATCAGAAGCGCACTCTGGTGCTATGTGC
This sequence comes from Tubiluchus corallicola, assembly GCA_030141605.1. Taxonomy (NCBI): domain Eukaryota; kingdom Metazoa; phylum Priapulida; class Priapulimorpha; order Priapulimorphida; family Tubiluchidae; genus Tubiluchus; species Tubiluchus corallicola. Next base: position 7,829 of record JAQGDQ010000489.1, read on the forward strand.
AGATACTCGTCGAAATTTTGGAGTGATTCTGAAAATTCTAAGCAAAGTTCTTCACCACTGTCGCCATTTCGAACTACTTTTTCGTCCACAATCTCGTAGTCATCAGCACACATTGAAACTTGTTCTGGTGTTGAGTTATCTAAGCGTTCGACCATTTTTTTCTCTGATGGTACAGCATCTAAAACTCTTGCGTCAGTTTCATTGTCCCCTTGATGATGATTAGGTACAATAGTATTGCTAACATCACCATCATTGCACGCTGGTTGCAGAACTTCAGCAGACGCTGGTGCAATTTCTATTACTACAGTTGAAATATATCTCTTTTGTTTGTTTGTTTCGCCTCTGCTAATGACATAATTCATTGGATTCGCTTTCCTAACTTGCGGTGGTCTAGAGTCACCTAGAGGAACTGAAGCATCTGAAGTTGCATTAAAGCTAGATTTGTTTCCATCGGCTAATTTACTGACGTGTTCACTAGTCTGTTCTTGTTTTTCATTGGTGTCGCTGGTGTTTATATCCCCTGGAAGGATGGCTTCTTTGTTCAAGGTTCCATATATTCCTAGTTTTTTCTCTGTTAAAGATGATCTATTTCTATGTTTTCTGGGTTTTGTTTGAGTTGACTTTTCGGCGAAAGGGACCTTTTTTGCTTGGCATTTCTCCATTTGCTGCAGAAATCTTCTGGCTTCGATCTGCAACTTAACTAACTTTTGTCTGTAATTTTGTTTTGTCGTCAACAGCTGTGATTCCTGTAACTTTATCACACTTTTCTGCTCAGCTTCCCTGATTTCGCGTTGTTGGAGTTCTTCCTTCAGTGAATTCACAACCTTGAAAGGAAAATAAGTTTCTATAAATAGACGCTGGTAATCATTTGCTTTGAGGAAATCTTGTTTGGTTTATTTTAAGCCTTTACTACTTAAAATTTCACTCTTAATAAGTTCTCTTTTACATTTTGCTTCACATTATAGCCGTACATTAGCAATAAGTAATGTAATTTTCAAATCTATTATGGGTCTTATTATCGGTAAGGAAAATTTGAATGCAAATGAAGGATAAACATAGTAACATTATGAAACATTATGAAACTCGTTAGTGACGCTAGAATACGTTTGATTTCTTTCGAGTTTCAAGGGGGGAGGGGAGTGGGGATACTTCCTCGGGGCCAGGGGGGCGTCGCGCCGAGGTAACATTTTTTTTGCTTTATGTGAACATACTGCCTCTTCTCTCCCTCTCTCTCTCTCTCTCTCTCTCTCTCTCTCTCTCTCTCTCTCTCTCTCTCTCTCTCTCTCTCTCTCTCTCTCTCTCTCTCTCTCTCTCTCTCTCTCTCTCTCTCTCTCTCTCTCTCTCTCTCTCTCTCTCTCTCTCTCTTGCCACACGAGTGCCGTTTGCCAGTATTGACAAGTATTAAGGACTGGTCTTGAGAATAAAGCAGTTTTTCTTTCAATTGTCCTTTCCTTTAACAACTGTATAACTCCATATTTTCTCTTCGAAAATGCTTCTCCGGCGTTCTAGCAGTTCAAAAATGTTCTGGGCGCCAACCATGGGGGCGAACGCCCCCCCCCCCCCACCCCCGAGGGGGCCTCACATGCCCCACTTCCCCGGGCCTCGCCTAGGCTGAAATAGGCCCTGACCAATGGGCTACTATTGAACTTCTCCTTTCTGTATGCGTGTACGTCACTGTCGCACAGTCATCATTCCAATCATTACAGCAATATTACAATTTAAATTGTAACTACAATATTCAAGAACAATTGCAGACACTCCCAATGTAGCAATCAAGCATTACAATCTGTATGCAATTAAAAGTGTAGTAAGCAAAATCAGAAATTTTGAAATATTTAAAAAGGGGTTATAAATAGGGGGTTAGCTATTTTGTATTGTATTGATTTCTTTAATTGTAAATCATGATGAATTTTTTGTATCAATTTCTGTATTTCTCTACTTTTCATGGTTATTTTTTCATGCTGTTGTAAACTGCACAAAGAAAAACTTCATTTAGGGAGACTGTACATGTAATGTAAACATAAATAAATAAATAAATAATTTAATTACCTTTTTTATGCTATCTAGTTCTAATTGTGTTTTAGCCAGTTCCTCATTGAGGGTTTCTGTCTTTGAGAGATCATCCAGCAGTTTCCTGTTTTCACATCGCTGGTTTTCAGCCTCATTGCGCAGGGTGTTGGCTTCTTCCTGCATCATTTTCAGTTGTTCAGCTAGTCCTCGGTTTTCTTTTTCCAGGATCTTTCTCCTGTTTCTCTGTAGTTTTTCATGAAACGAAAACGATGACAGTCTATATGTTATATTAATCCACCAGTCAATCAGTCAGCTTCTGTTGGTCAATAAACTGGTAGGTCAGTCAGCCAATCAGTTAGTGAGGTAAGCAGCAGTCAAGTAGGCACCCAGTTTTACACTTTCCATGTAGGATTGTAGACAGATGACAACAACAGACCGAACTATTAAAATGGCTGAACCAATGTAGGCAGATGACAACAATAGACCGAACTATTTACAATGGCTGAACCAATGTCGGCAGATGACAACAATAATAGACCGAACTATTTACAATGGTTGAACCAATGTCGGCAGATGACAACAATAATAGACCGAACTATTTACAATGGCTGAACCAATGTAGGCAGATGGCAACAATAGACCAAACTATTTACAATGGCTGAACCAATATAGGCAGATGACAACAACAGACCGAACTATTTACAATGGCTGAACCAATGTAGGCTGATGACAACAACAGACCGAACTATTTACAATGGCTGAACCAATGTAAATCTATTTGCGATTGTTCTGACAAATACAGTCAAAGTATCTAGCACTTTATTCGTATTGGTTGAAATAGGCGACTGACTAACTGGCTGGCTGACTGACTGACTGACTAACTGCCTGGCTAACTGACTGATTGACTAACTGACTGACAGACTAATTTCAGATCTTTGTGACATATTTTTATAAACTCACGTCTTGGTACAATCTGTCTTCTATGGTACGTATTTTGGAACGTATTTCCTTGGTGCTGACCGGGAAGTTGTCGTCTTCAACTTGATCCCCGGAAGCATTCACGTGCCTCCTAAGTACGACTGTGTTTCTTGTAGTCGTCATAAAGCTCTACAATAACGAAACTAGTCTGTAACAACGTTACAACAATTAAACTAGTCTGTAACAACGTCTACAGTAATTAAACTAGTCTGTAACAAAGTCTTCAACAATAAACTAATCTGTAACGACATCTATACGAAAGAAACTAGTCTGTAACAACGTCTGCAACAATAAACTAGTCTGTAACAACGTCTACAACAACAAAACTAGTCCGTAACAACGTCTACAACAATTAAACTAGTCTGTAACAACGTCTACAACAATTAAACCAGTGTGTAACAACATCTACAACAATTAAACTAGTCTGTAGCAACGTCTACAACAATTAAACCAGTCTGTAACAACGTCTACACAATAAACTAGTCTGTAACAACGTCTACAACAATAAACTACTCTGTAACAACGTCTACAACAACAAAACTAGTCCGTAACAACGTCTATAATAGCGAAACTAGTCTGTAACAACGTCTATAAGAACGAAACTAGTCCGTAACAACGTCTATAAGAACGAAACTAGTCTGTAACAACGTCTATAAGAACGAAACTAGTCCGTAACAACGTCTATAAGAACGAAAATAGTCTGTAACAACGTCTACAACAATAAACTAGTCTGTAACAACGTCTACAACAATAAACCAGTCTGTAACAACGTCTACAACAATAAACTAGTCTGTAACAACGTCAAAAACAACAAAACTAGTCCGTGACAACGTCTACAACAATAAACTAGTATGTAACAACGTCTACAACAATAAACTAGTCTGTAACAACGTCTACAACATTAAACTAGTCTGTAACAACGTCAACAACAACAAAACTAGTCCGTAACAACGTCTACAACAACAAAACTAGTCTGTAACAACGTCTACAACAACAAAACTAGTCTGTAACAACGTCTACAACAATAAACTAGTCTGTAACAACGTCTATAAGAACGAAATTAGTCCGTAACTCAAACTTGTGACAATTGTGAGTAAATTCGTAAAAACGTGTTAAAAGTGATAACGTGGAAAGCCGGAAGGCATCGTGCTCGAAAACATTTACAGTAATTGTTTTTTATGGTAAAATTAAATTTTTTCTGTTGTACGATAATCGTACATTACTAATTTCACATGGCTCATTATTAAAATATACACTACTGTAAACATACGAAATAGCGACATGTTCATTTGTTTCTTTGCTGATCTGCTTGCTTGTTTGTTTGTTCGTCTGTCTGGCTGTATGCGCACATGAACAAACATAATCATAAAATGCCGGTTCGGGCATTTTCCTGGACCCAACTCCCAATTTTTTCGAAATTTTGGCCAAACGGCCTGTAGAAAAAACATTCTAGCGGCGTTCAGTGTGACTCTCGGAAGGAGATATACTGCTCTTTAGAAAGAGGAAGAACAGGGCTACACGATGATGGGGGCCATATTTTAGGACACGTTCACCAAGAGGAGTGGCGACGGGTTAATTAGATGTTCCATTTTTGGCAATTTTCGCTTGAAAAACTGCTGACGCAAAGCCATTGTTGTGACGTCATCCATTATATTCTGTTTATAACCTCAAACTTCAATTCAGTAAAAGCTTCTGGCTTTGTGTTAGGTAAGTAAACAAGCACTAGGTAGGATGTTCACGTATTGTTGATTATAAGTGGATTTAAACGCAAAATATTTTGCGGGACCTTTGCTAGTTATTAGATGAATATGTATAAATATCTCCTTCTACTACATATATCAGTATAAGATTTCTCTTTTTCAAATCTGTATTCACGTTTTAGTTTTCTAACCTTAATCCCTCCCTATCTAGAAATGACCACTGGTCCTCTTTGGATTAATTTGTATAAAAACAAGCGTGGAACGTTTCACTGTACATCTGTGGAATACATACGGTATTTTTACGATACGGAATACATGCGGTGACATTTTTTACGATACGGAATTGGGTATACCATTCAGAATTTGTTTCTACGTAATATTATACCTTTCTATATTATGCCCTTCGAGGACACGGACACTGATATTACGATGTGCCTAGAAGATTATTTTGCTAAAACAACAGAAGGTAACAGGTAAGGTATAGGGTCTGAAAGTATTCCATTAATTAGGCCTATAGACACAAGATAATGCCGTTCTACATAATCTAATGTGGTGCTTCGTCGCACAAAAGAATGATATTTTGTTCGAGTAATTAGAGGTTTTAGAAAAATTTTATTCAGAAATGACGTCATTACGGTCAATCAGACTTCACACAGTACGTTTCGCTACAGTACCTGACACTACGAACGCATTTGTGACGAATTTAAACGATTTAAAAATTTTAAACGCCACCAGACGAGACAAATACAAACTAAAGTCCACGTGTTGGTGCTGCCTTGCTCAAAATTGTGCAGAAACTGTTGACTGTAAAAAATGTACAATTAGCTTGTTATTGTACAGCGCGCACTAGAGTGTAAATTGTTGATGTTTACGATCATTGTGGCTGTAGGATGACGTCAGTTCCGCTCCCACAATCCCGAAAAGTGTTGTGACGGAAACTGTCTACGGATACGTGTCTCTTTTACACGTACCAATACGTCTGCATTAGCGTGCCGTTTCCCATGCTTAAATTAACATTAAATTCGCAGTCGGAACCCAGAAAGCGCAGTAGGAGTAAGATTGTTTACTTACTTATGTTTGCAACAACTTCTCCGATTCCCAGGGAGGAAGAAAGCAGTATTACTGCGGCAGACTTCTGCCCTTCAAAAAGCGTTTAAGATTTGCGTTTTTACGACTATGGCGGCAAACACTAGTAGAAATTGCAACTTCTATCCTCCACCTCAATAACAGAGAACAAATTTATTGTTTAGAAAGTTTCTGTACATAACTTAGCGTTCGAGTGCGTTACTAGCGACAATTATTGTTGTCACAATCTTGATAAATATACATTATGTTTTACCCTAGTGACAGAAACCTTAGTGACAGTTAGCGTAGCGACGATAAAACGCGAGTTGAAGGTACAGATATAAGCTACATTCATTACATCATTCCATTTTAAGCACTAATGTTTTTTTAATCACGATTCACTTTAAATTTTCAGATTATCTCCATTATTTTTTTTCTATCACTGTATGGGACAATCTAACAAGCCCTGCTTCTTGATTGCCCACAACACATTTACCTTCGTGTATAAGTGAACAGTGTTTGAGGCTTTTCCTGTGCAGTATTTCTTATTTGTATGACGTTCATTGTAGGCCCTTTCACTAGATATTGTATATGTAACTATTGTAAATGTGTAATGTGAAATAAATGACTTATGACAGATAGTCAACGTATACATTAGAACGAAAGCAATTCCTTGAAGTCAAGCTCCAAAGAAAATGCCCAATATGAGCTACTGACGTATTCTGCGTGATTACAGTCGCTTTATGTTTTCCTTCCCCATTTTTAATTTGCTCTTTTTTCACCTTCTTTCCATTTTGCTTTTCTGTTCAGGGTTTGACATGTTTGTCTTGACTTGAGCAGATGTCTAACTGTGTAGCAATAAGCAAGACACTACGGGGCATTTTTTCATGTAAGACGTCACAAAATCAAAGCTAATTATACAGCTGGAGTTCAGTTCGTGACAAATGAATGTAGTACTGAAAGGCTGTTGAAGCATCAAAGTTTGTGCAAGACTATCTGTGCTAGAGAAAAATTATTACCGGAGGGGTGCGTACCTACGTGACATTTGGGCACGGTTACTTGGACGCAAGACATTTGGGCAGGGACATTTGGACACGGAGACATATGAACACGAGACATTTGGGCAGGGGCATTTGGGCACGGACACGAGACATTTGGGCACGGAGACATTTGGACAAGAGACATTTGGGCAGGGAGATTTGGGCACGGAGACATTTGGACAAGAGACATTTGGGCAGGGACATTTGGGCACGGAGACATTTGGACAAGAGACATTTGGGCAGGGACATTTGGGCACGGAGACATTTGAACACGAGACATTTGGGCAGGGACATTTGGGCGCGGAGACATTTGAACACGAGACATTTGGGCAGGGACATTTGGGCGCGGAGACATTTGAACACGAGACATTTGGGCAGGGACATTTGGGCGCGGAGACATTTGAACACGAGACATTTGGGCAGGGACATTTGGGCATGGACACATTTGAACACGAGACATTTGGGCAGGGACATTTGGGCGCGGAGACATTTGAACACGAGACATTTGGGTAGGGGCATTTGGGCACGGACACATTTGAACACGAGACATTTGGGCAGGGACATTTGGGCGCGGAGACATTTGAACACGAGACATTTGGGCAGGGACATTTGGGCACGGAGACATTTGGACAAGAGACATTTGAACACGAGACATTTGGGCAGGGACATTTGGGCGCGGAGACATTTGAACACGAGACATTTGGGCAGGGACATTTGGGCACGGACACATTTGAACACGAGACATTTGGGCAGGGACATTTGGGCACGGACACATTTGAACACGAGACATTTGGGCAGGGAGATTTGGGCACGGAGACATTTGGACAAGAGACATTTGGGCAGGGACATTTGGGCACGGAGACATTTGGACAAGAGACATTTGGGCACGGAGACATTTGGACAAGAGACATTTGGGCAGGGACATTTGGGCGCGGAGACATTTGAACACGAGACATTTGGGCAGGGACATTTGGGCGCGGAGACATTTGAACACGAGACATTTGGGCACCAGTAAAATTTAATGTTGTACCTATTTTTTTCATTTTTGTTTATTAAATTTTTTAGTGATTCACCATCTTAGTAACTCTTACTATATCAAATTTGTATGAATAAAGATGTCATGCGTAATATTTTTAAGATTAGTTAACATATATAGTAACATGTGTTATAACTATTAAAACCAGTCAACTGACGTTACACTTTCTGGTTTTCTGCTTTTGTTGTTTATATAACAGTGAGCGAAGCAGGAAGAGTTTTGTAAGTTTAGATACAACAACAATTTAGCTCAAAAATATTTAATGCGCCACAAAAACAGTAAAAATAACACACAACTAGCAAGAGGTTTGCAGCATCTCCGTTAATTTTTAATATACTAATCTATTTATGAGAAAGGGCAGGAGACTAGATGACCCTATGGTCCTTCCCTGCCCTGCTCCATGATTATAATTACTTAATATTTTATAATTTTTGATGGTAAAAGATGTTTTTTATGTTTTATATTTTTGATGTTTAAGAAAGCGAAAATTGAAGTTCACTGATACTGTAAGATATCCTGTGTGTTGTACTAAAACTAGGCAAGTTTTAAGATAAAAAGTCAAATTTACCTCTGTGCTCACACTTGAGCTGTCGAATGTATGTAGTTCGTCACAAACTAACACATCTGAACTGAGAGGTACAGCACCTATTTTTGTGCAATGCGTTTCCGAAATGCAGGCGCTAGTGCCCGTCTAACTATTGAATGGCGAAATGCATCTAATAGTGAAGAACCAGCAGCGCGAACACGAAATTGTGTTTGTGTGATAATAATTCTTTCACGTAAGTCATCTTTGAAAAATAAGTTTCCTTTCATTATTTTAAAGAGCAGATTGTTTTGACCTTCATTTTAAGATTGGATCCGGCTTTGCTTTAAGCGTAATTATAATGACAATGATAACATAATCAGTTCCTCCCTCAAACGGTTCCAGAAGCTCCATCTGTCGTAAGTTTTAAAAAAGGGCGTTTTAGTTACTGCATTGAAGAATTTTACTCGAAATTTACAAATTTCAATTTAAAAGTTCTCGCTAAGAATTATGTTGCAATGTGCATGGCTTCTAAAACCAGAAACTTTGTTTTTTATATAATCATATGCTTCACTTGCAATCTTAATATCTCCACAGAATAAGGATGGTTTCATTAGACGACCTCTTTTGGTCTTTCACCGTCCTTTTTCCACGCTTAAGTAACTTATTTATTATATTAATTTATGCGTTTTGATATAATACTATGGAAACAAAATCTGAATATCAAAATACGAACCGTATTTCTTTTTTTTAAATCTATTTCTGTTCATTTTAGCAACTGAATTTAAACCTCAAAGCTTTTAAACTTTTACTTAGTTCTTTTTTTGATAATTTTGTAACTACGGTATGTATAGTTTAATATGTATATCACATTTTGCGTTTTTTATATTAATATTTTGTAAAGTTTTAGTACACTCGACGTGGATATAAAAGCGTCTATGGCTAATTCTTGCTGTCGAGTTTAAATAAAGATTTTATCGTATCACCCAGGCGACAAGAAAATGACTTGGGTAGAGGGTATAGCGGTTTCAAACGTACAAAGAAATTTGGTCACAGCTAAATTTTCTGAATTACAAGACACCTGAAACCACAGACGGCTGGTTCATTTTGAAAATTTGTAAGAATAAAACTACAGTATAAATTTTTACGACAATTTCTAATTCAAGTTTACGTTGTGGAATAAAAAAAAGTTTGGACAAAATATACGTAAAGTTTACACACATTTACAATATAGGAAATACAATTTGACATTTTTCAAATTTGAAAATTTTGTAAATATTTAATACAGGTATTTCATACTGAAAGAAAAAGTTCTCTCTTATTAATAGGCACTAGATGTAAGCGAAGTACAATTTGTCTTATTTTTTCTGCATACTTTTAAACAAATCGGTTATTTTTTCCATAGCATTTGTTAAGGCTATGTATGACAATAATTTTAAATAAAGCATTAAACGATCAGAAAAAGAAAAAACGAAATTTTTATTAGAGTAGAATGAGTCTATTTTGCTGTTTATTTAGGTTAAACAAAAGACCATTAATGGCATCAACTTATGTAAATAAAAAACATTGTGCAATAATGAATAAAAAGTAACAGTCAGTCACACTTAACAAACTGGTACCATCTAAAAAAGTATCAGAAAACTATTGCTTCAACCATACTGGGGTGTGCGATTACCAACGATTACTTCATCTTGGCGCCAACACTGATTTCCACTATTGCCACTTTAACCTCGCGTGTTGTTAAGAAAGCCGAAAAATATAAGTTACTATTAATTTATAAACTAGATTGTAGAAATTTACATAAATTATTATGTACATGCGCGCAGATTACGAGTTAACCATTATTAATAATATTAATAATAATAATAATAATATCAGACATCACCTAAGGTAAACAAACTAATATGGATACATAACAAATGAAGTGTCGCCGCTGTAAACCATTACAGAGTGCTTCTTAACGAATATTTTTCCATTAAACGTAAACGAAACAACCTCATCATTCCAGCTAACAGGCAATTTAACAGCTTCAGAAATTTACAGACATTACAAAAGTTTAAAAATTATTCTTTTACGTTCACTGGAATGACTTATTTTACTTGCACTTGCTTTACAATAATTTTTAGTAAATGCTATATTATGTGTAATAAATACAATAATAAATTGAACCTAATGTTAATATTTGTGCATAAAGTCTACCTTTCACCATTATTACAGGTTTGCATGACATTTACAGTGTAGTTACATTATAATAACAGATCATAATGGCATACTCCATTGAATTTCACATCGACGCATCTTGACGAAAAAAATAAACATGCCTTGTGTTAGATTGTTAAAAAAGTACATGCAGTACATCAGTGTCAACTCTTTCGCCCCACTTATACGAGGACATATGAAAATCTTGTTTGGTAATGCATAGAAGATGATCACGTTCATGAATTCATCTCACGTTATCACTTGTGCAATAAAAAATATCACGTCATGCATACAGTCAGATCACAGGAGTTGTAACAGCAGGGCCACGAGGAATATATTGACCGACACGGTTGCATCACAGCAGCCCCGGGGCGTTGGATCCGTATTGGATAGGCCTTCAACCCGTCCAACCCGCTTTCAATTCTGTTCTCGCGTCACGATGAGCGGGCGCAAACTGTGACGCGAGACCCGCGGTCGGGTAAACATTGTCGGTTGTGCCGCTGCCCAACTAGGAAAATCAAAATTGTGCATAATCTCAAGTAAAAATAAAAAAAATCAATATGTACATACATAAACTAACCGTGTATTTACAAGCAAAAGGCGTGTTAAGGCAAATTATAGGCACATGAAATAGCGAGTGTTACAAGTGACTAACTTCATATCGATCTGACTGACTTATGACTTGATCAGGTGGCGCTGAACGACCGCCACCCCTGCCTCGCTTTTTCTTCTTCTGTTTCTTATTTTTTCGTTTTGCTCCGCTACCGCTCTGACTGCCGCCGCCATCCGGACCGGAAGACGATTGTTCCATCGGAGTGCTATCACTTGTCGACTTTCCAGATTCCTTAGCACCTCCCGTGGTGATGTTCCCGGGAGCAGCAGCTTCAGTAACATGCTTCGCACTGGCGGCATCGTTTTTTTGTTCAGCTACCACAGCTGAAAGATCATCTCTGATTTCATGCAGATCCTTAACTACGCCTTCAAGATGTGATTCGATATCTTCTCTCTTGACATCATCACCTTCTTGTTTTTCCACTTCAACTAGTGCGGTCAAGTCGTCTTGTTGTGTATTTACATTTTCCTGGTCATGCTGTGTGCTATCTGTTTCTGGAGGACATACAGCAGGTTCACTACGGTCGCACGTCAGTGACTCACTATTTGCGTGTTCACTACTCGCCTCACGTTTCTCGCTAGAGTAAGAAACGTCGCAACTTTCTCGTTCTTGTAACTGAACCGTCACACAGAAGTCGGACGACCGTCGCTTCTCTGACTCCCAACTCTCCGACGATTCCCCGGGATTATCGGGTTCGCGTTGTTGCTGTTCCGGAGAAACTACAATACGTTCTACAGTATAGTCTTCATCCTCACCGGGTGCGCTCTGATCGATATGTACAGGAACAACAAGATCAATATCGTCCACTTCCTGATCAACACCTTTAAATGTAATTTCTTCATCAGGTTCCGTCGGTTCGGAAGTTTCTGCAATGTCAACATCATCACTAGCACGATTATCTGTTTGTGCATTGTCACCTGGAACAATAAGAGCATTCAGAAGCCGCGATGCATCGGAAATCTCAGCATTTTCACAGTCTTCCGCAACTAGTAGATCTTTGCCTTTCACTATTTGTTCTAACTCTGCCTCACATTCAACCAGGATGTTATCTGTATCGACTGCATCGGATACATTCTCAGCTTCCAACGCGATGTCGGTTATTATGTTGCTGAAAGCTGGTTCGGCAGTGTTTTCGGACGTGCCGCCGGGTGGTAATGTCTCTGCTGGAACATCGGGAAGCGAACAGTTAATTGGATTTTCAGATAAATCGCCACTGGTAACTTTATACATGTCTGCACGATCCATTTTAGCATCAGGGACACTATCAGTTTCTTGTTCACTGTCAGCTACCTTAAGGTTTGTCTCAATAAGTGGCGATTCTTCAATGGGACCAAATGGCTCGGCCGCAGATTCCTCGACGCACATGTCCACAGGTGCGGCAGCAGTTTGTTGATCATCATCGACTTTCACATCTTGGATGTCTTCCACTAAAGTTGTATCTTCCAAGTTTGATTCATCTCCTAACGCATTCTCTCCAAAGTGAGCACCATCTCCTGAAAGAACGGGTTTTTCTTCGTCAACTGTAAGTTCAGCTGAATGTTCTGCACATGTCACACAATCGCTCTCCACTAGTTTTTCTACGTTTCCTGTTTCCATTTCAGCATCCGCTTCTTCCGCAGTTTTAGCATCGTCTGCATCAGCATCGACAGACTTTCTATCAGCATCTTCCTCATCCCACGAATAATCGTCAATGTTGGTACGAGGAATGTCATCATTTTCTCCAGCATTTGCATCATCAGTGCAGGAGTTGTCTGGCGGGGCCGTTATTTCCGACGATTCGGCACAGCCGTCTACGGCGACAACCGGTGCAGCTTCAATCGGAGTACCATCGCTAGTTCGTAATATGGGATCGTCGGTGCGACGCAAAGGCACATGTGAGGGAAAAACTTCCTTTGTTTCGACATACTCTGTAAAATGATTTGTATTTCATTAATTAGAAGCTTAAAAAACACCAAATTATTATTATTAACTTTACAACTCATAATTCACTTTAACATTATCACATAGTGACCAAGTAGAGGAACTAGATGTGACAGACTGACTGAAGGAACAAAGTCCCACAATTCGCCTGCAAACTGTCGAACGATTGCTTTGCTATCCGGGATATCAGTTTAACTGTATTTATTGCGACCATTATTGTCACAGTGCGACAATAATCCTCAGACCAAGACAAAACCAACGAATGCAACGGTCAAGAAGGAAATCCTGAAACTTGTCTAGAACAGGGAGGGGTGACCGCACTTCTTCAGCTTGCGAGCTACTTAAAAGTGACCAGTACTATAAAGATGCAAAGCACACGTTTGTTCACGAAAATATTGTGTGCACATAAATTCTTATGTGTACAATATAAGTTAGTGTACGTTGACTAACTGCATGAAGCCTAATTGCACAATAGAACATTTTTAGGTTCTTTTTGCTCCAGGCTCCCCACTCATTTTTATACCCTTTCTTAAGTTTAGCTGAAATAAATGACAGGCTAACTTGCTGGCTTGCTTAAATTTTGCAGCACCAAGAAGACGACTGGGCTGACCTCCCTGCCCGATAATACAGGCGTTGAGATTGGCTGGCTGTTCTTCACACCAGCCAATCAGTTTGCTTCTTGCATTTCTTGCAAATTTGCGTGTTTCGATAGTGGCTTCCGTGATTGTGTGTTCCGTAATTTTCTGTGTTCTGTGATTTTACAACCGAATTTTGTGTTCCAAGTCAGCATCGTGAAATATCACCAAGTCCGATAGTAACATTAATTAAAATTTCCTTAGCGAGTTTGTTTCCTCCCAACCTCGGAAGCAGTGAATCGGCCACTGAAACTGGTGAAAACAACCAGTAAAGTATATAAACTAGTTACTTTCTTTTTTACACTTTTGAAAAATAAGCTCACCCAAATAAGTGCAATCTACCCACGCTATGTTTGCGATCGACCGACAGATCGCAATTGACGTAATGGGCACCCCTGGTCTGGAACTTCCCCACCTTCAGCACTAGTTGAAAATGCAAGTTAATACACTCACCGGTGTCGTCGCTGGAAATGTGTAGATCGTTATTGACGCCAGCCAGTTCCGATACTGTTGAAGCAATGGATATGTAACTATTTGGACGGCTCTCTGTAGGTGCATGTAAAGCCAGCACTTGATTAAGTTTCTTCAGTTCGCTCTGTAACACGTGAAGTTCTTTCTCTTTGTCCGCTATGACGTTCTAAAAAAACACGAGTAATTAGTTATTAATTTAAGTTTTAATAAGCAGGGCCCTTATACAGTTTTTTAGCACAAAATCAGGGATGAGAATGACAAATTGCAAAAAACTCTGAAACAGGCCAGGGGTTTTGGGGCCACCTAGGCCCCCAGTGGGGTTGAAATTGCAATTTTGTGACCATAGAGAACCTCTAAGTGGACTTAAAATATCAGTTACCTTGTTTCATGCATAATTTAAAATACCCAACTATCAAGGATACATGATACCTAATTGTCTCAAAATACCTCAGTACTGGCCGCTCCTATGCAAAAGTATATAAAAACTGTCTGCAATTGACTCAAATAACTCTGCACAATTGATTCTATATTTTTATACATAGAGATATACACGTGATTACATTGATGTACGTCATGTAAACAAAGTGACGGCCTGCCAACTAGCAGTCAGCTTGTGAAATAATGTACTGGGTCCGTAAAAATTTTCTCAACGAATTTACGTGATTTACAAAAGTGGCACTACTGATCTTCCAAAAACTCGGAATTCCGCATATCTGAGGAAAATTCTCATCCCTGCAAAATAGGTTATTTACAATTTGATTCAATGATCGACTAAACCAATTTGAGAAAGGAACAAATAAAAAACAGTGTAACAAATTCTGCATCGAGTAAAACCTGGCCTACGTTAAAAAACTACAAAGTGAAAAAAATTGCACAGAAATGGATAGAAAACAAATAGGACCACATCTGATGGAATGCCTTCCCTTCGCTTTTATACCACTAGAAATAAGGCAGCATTCTTAATTATAGACGTGCTTTGTTTACACAATTCTGCATTTTGTAACATGGGATTCAGCACTCAAAAGGACGAATTACATAAAATAAATGATAGTGGCGGGATTGAACCTAGGTGGTTATACAGAATTATCCGTGATGTGACACTGAAACGGTAGATGTTCATCCACCATCATGACTGGACATGTATTTGTCATCCAAGAAACAGCCAAATATCAGACCAGCTGACACAGATACAGTTTTCATGATGGTCACCCATCCAACAGCTAACCCAGTGCTGCTTAACTCAACAGTCAGGCACACACAGTCAGTGAAGGTACACGAAACTTCTCAAGAGAACGCTCGCTGTTCATTTAAGAGAAGATCAAAGCATCGAAATGTCTTACCAGAAGCTGACTCAGGTTGGCATTGAGGGACGTGGTAATGGTGGTCAGGTCTTTGTTCACCGACGTTGTTGGCTGTTCTTCCTTCAGCTGTTCACTTGACGGGCTCTTGCTTACTAACGATGTCAAACGATTAGCTGTAACACAAGGAGGGGTAAATTGTAAAACAACAACAAATAAAATAATTACGTTAAGAATGAAATAATGAAAGCTGACAAGGTCACCGAAAGCTACATTCTTCATATTACGGCAATAATACAGTAGGTACGTCAACCACTGGTGCAAAACTAAGCTAATCATCTTAAACATCTTACGACAAACGAGATACAGCCACTTTAAGTTTAATTGTTGTCTGTTCCGTTTTGCTAAATTTAAATTCATGACAAAACATTGGATAAACCCATGAACCATTCACATCAGGGCTGTGCAAATTGCGGCCCGCCGAGAGAATTTGTGCGGCCCGCGAAGAGATTTGTCAACCTAATGAAAGTGCGGCCCGGGCGATTAATTGAGTGTATCCAGCTGAAGTCCGTGCCACGATTCCAAAGATAGTGCGGGTAGTTTTTTCTACTAGATCGGATGCCATTAACCCTTACAAGACGGCTGTAGATTAATGTCACTGTACTACACAGACTGTGTGATACACATTACTAATATGCATTGTAATAAGATTACCACTATCTGTCCTGAAAGTAGAAATATATGGTTTGTAATATAAATTTTAATAACTTCTAAAATAGTTTCTTGAGTGTAGTAGTGATGATGTACGCAGGTCGGATGCAAAAAAAAATCGTTATTAGGCCTTTCTGTACTTGGCTCCTTGATCAAACTGCCTGTGGCCCTCAGGAATTGCGGGAAAGTTTAAAGTGGCCCGGCTAGTCTGATAATTTGCACACCCCTGGCTTACATGATTAACTAACACACACAATACAATGGCAGGAAATTATTCTTTTGTTCAAATAAGCAATTTTTCTTAATACAGAACAAATAAATGGCAGTTTATAAGCAAGATGTAATAAAAAGATTTCGTGTTTTAACATGTTACTGTGTGGCCATGATGTTTAATCAGACACTTGCTATCTATTTTACCTTGCAAAACGGAGTCTAGGATTAATTCGCGTGCATCTTTGTCTTCATCTAATCCTGCCATCTACAGGACACAAAACATACTATTAACCGACAATGTTTATCAAAGACAAATGAAGCAAAACTGCCTGTACTAATCACAACACTGAGTTACTCTAATCTGTCACAAGCTAGTGGAAAAGCTGCACAATTTAGCAGGAAAACTAGCATCATCAGCGAGTAGTTTACATTTTGTTGCCATGGCTACGACTAACTGGAGAGCCGTTTTTGTACCATTTAAGGATACCATTTATCTACTAATGCGCACCTGAACAGTTCTGTAGATCTTCAAGTGATTACCTGAACAATGTAAAAACGATAACCAGCAAACTACCACAATTAAAAGCAAAATCGCAGAATGTATCTATTTGGCATTCGCGTCCCTTCACCCATGATCAGCGGCGGCTCGTGTATAGGCACTGTGGAACCGCAGCACCCCCTACTTTCACTCGATATTATCGATAATTTTCAATATAAAGGGTCTTTTTTCTTTAATTCTTTTCGCTTGTATGCTCACACAGGGTGTGTGCCATTAGTTGCCACAATAATAATAATAATAATAATAATAATAATAAAAATAATAATAATAATCTTTATTTAAAGTCGGCTTTTGGGTCAACAATTAACATTAGCTCAAAGAGCTATTATCGCCGACTGTAAATAACAACCTACAACTACATAACAGAGACTATTATTACCCCACTTTTACCCTAAATACCACGCGTCAGACAGGGCAACAGCAGGTGCCATTTTTAAAGTTGTTGGTATGACCCGGCCGCTGCTTTGAACTCACGACCTCCCAGACGGAAAGCAGACACATTACCACTAGACTAATCCGCCTGGTACATGCTTAAAAACCGTGTACTGGCATATTTTCGAATCTGATAAAGCGTAGAACTAGATTTGAACTCAGCGTGTGCTGAGCCTAAAATTTGAATAATTCAATCATGGGCACCTTGCATCCCTAAGAAACTTCCGTACGTTTCTTTGTATAAAATTACAACATTAAAATGACATACGTTTGTTTCGTTTTACACAGTATGAAAACAATGCAAAAATGTTTCTGAAGCAGCACCGCTAATAATTTTAGCCAGGAGCCGCCACTGCTTATAATGTTAAGTACAAGAGCGTTATTTTTTAGAAAAATAACTTCAAATAAAGATAAAAAAGATTGTTACTCTTGCCATTAATATTGATGCATAAGTATCACGACAACAACAAGATCGTTCTCATCATCATTATTCCGAAAAACAATATCATTTCATTGGGCCACATCATCCAGCAAACTACCGATGCGGATCACGTGTATCTTAACTGATATAAAGTTGATTTAGGGCGTCAAATTTGCATTCTTTCAAATTATGCAGGAATTTAAAAGAGCAGTATACGGCTTGCAAAGACCTATGTAATTAAACATTTGACATATAATGATAATGATTACATTCTTGAGTTAACATTGCATGACAGACACGATCTACTTTGCACTCAGAATTGAAATATAATTGAAATATCAATTTCTTCAATTGTTTTAGCAAGATTGATGCTATACACGTTCCAATGACCTACTATTCCGTAACGTTTTTTCTATTTTGGATTGCATAATTATGCAGTAATAGTAAATGTCATAATCTTAAAAGTTTAATAATGTTTCCTCAGTTAAACTGTTAACAGTAAATTTACATGCCCACCAGTGTCCGGTGGTCATTTTCTATGGCCAGTAAAGGATAGCAGACTAGGTGATCTCTCTACGCAGTTTTCGCTATCCTTTCTCTACTTTGTAACTTCTTTAGTGTAATAATTTTTTGTGACCTACCAATTGAACCTGATTGTTCTATAGTTTACAAAAAGAGGTAAATAAATAAAAATTTAAAGTGAAAAAAAAGAAAGAAAATTGAATTGAATTGTCTTCATTAAGAAACAGAGTTTTCATCTTTTTCACTGCACTCTTACTATCACCAGCGTGCACTAGACAAACGTATGCAGTGTTAGTTACAAAGTTACAAAAATAAATGAACCGTAAACTCAGAAAGTGCAAAAAAAACTGGCAAAAAAGAGATGGCAATAACTGAAGAAGAAAGAGAAGTCTGGAAGAGGGCGTATACGAAATGAAGAGTGGCCAGTACCTCCGCAATGTGCTGAAACTCATGCTCGGGAATGTTTAGCAGCTCGGCGATTATCTTCTCCTTTTCATGCAGCGCATTCCGTATCACCTCATCTACCTGCCGGAGTTGGGCTAACGAGCAAACAGACAAACGTATTAGTCGAGCAACAATCATGTTAGATCACTGGTTGGCTAACAGGTGGAGCTGCAGTAGGCTAAAAGGCTCAGAACTGGGAAAGTCAAGTGTTTGCCCAAACCCCGGATTTCATCATGGAAAAACAATATAAGTTTAAAGGAAAAGGCAACATTTAAAATACACAGCTTAGCACAGCCCGGTACATTGCTATTTATCAAGTTTGAGAATGCAGTGATGTTTACTTAAGCATAACTTACTGTATACCAATGACACCTTTAATCATTTGGGTAAAGAAACAAAATGTTTCAACAAAAGTACACAACAAGAGCGTCTTATTTGAGTCCAGTTGCTTGGAAACTTCTAGAAACAGAGCATTAGTAGTTTAAAATGTGACACAACAGGGTAAATAACGTGGATACTCTAATGAACAAGCTTAGGCAATTAGCAAGGGCATAAAGAAACCAACACAAGCAACTGTTAGATCACACTCCACAGCAGACAATAACATTACGTAAATAAAAACTGCACGTATTGTACAGGTGTGTTCATAAAGTAATTTCACACATACGTAAGTTAATACGCTACGTATATGCAACTGTTGACTGTGAATTAGGAGTAGTTTGCTTCTGGGAAAGCTGAAATGTGATTCTGGGGGGAAAAAGGTTACAGTGCTAATTATTTCAAAATTTTATTAGTAAAAAGGTAAAAACGATATAATCAACACGGAACAAAGTATAGGTTTGAGGTACTATAACTTCGAAAAGCAAAATGTTAAGCATGCCAACCAGAATAAAACTTCACTACAATGTTAAAAGAATTAATTCATAGACAAATTTATTTAAATCCAACAAAAAACCTGTTTTGATTATAGGAAAATGGCTAACGTTTTCAGATGATAGGCAGGACACATAAACAAGAAATTTAACTAAAGGGCATAGACATTAAAAGGAAAAGTCAAGCCCTCCAGGAAAATTGGGCTTATCTCAATGTTTGCAAAAATGTTAGAAGAATTTAGTAATACAAGTGTGATAAGCGCCTCGCGCAATTAGGAAAATCACTTTGAACTTATGATCGTTTCAATCTTGGGCAATTAGCAAAATCACTTTAAAGTTATGATCATTTCAAGCTTGGGCAATTAGCAAAATCACTTTGAAGTTATGACCATTTCAAGCTTAGGCTATCAGCAAAATCACTTTGAAGTTATGATCATTTCAAGCTTAGGCAATTAGCAAAATCACTTTGAAGTTATGATCATTTCAAGCTTGGGCAATCAGCAAAATCACTTTGAAGTTATGATCATTTCAAGCTTAGGCAACTAGCAAAATCACTTTGAAGTTATGATCACTTCAAGCTTGGGCAATCAGCAAAATCACTTTGAAGTTATGATCATTTCAAGCTTAGGCAATTAGCAAAATCACTTTGAAGTTATGATCGTTTCAAGCTTGGGCAATTAGCAAAATCACTTTGAAGTTATGATCATTTCAAGCTTAGGCTATCAGCAAAATCACTTTGAAGTTATGACCATTTCAAGCTTAGGCTATCAGCAAAATCACTTTGAAGTTATGATCATTTCAAGCTTAGGCAATTAGCAAAATCACTTTAAGTTATGATCGTCTCAAGCTTAGGCAATTATCAAAATCACTTTGAAGTTATGATCGTTTCAAGCTTAGGCTATCAGCAAAATCACTTTAAGTTATGATCGTTTCAAGCTTGGGCAATTAGCAAAATCACTTTGAAGTTATGATCATTTCAAGCTTAGGCTATCAGCAAAATCACTTTAAGTTATGATCGTTTCAAGCTTGGGCAATTAGCAAAATCACTTTGAAGTTATGATCATTTCAAGCTTAGGCAATCAGCAAAATCACTTTAAGTTATGATTGTTTCAAGCTTAGGAAATTATCAAAATCACTTTGAAGTTATGATCGTTTCAAGCTTAGGCTATCAGCAAAATCACTTTAAGTTATGATCGTTTCAAGCTTGGGCAATTAGCAAAATCACTTTGAAGTTATGATCATTTCAAGCTTAGGCTATCAGTAAAATCACTTTAAGTTATGATCGTTTCAAGCTTGGGCAATTAGCAAAATCACTTTGAAGTTATGATCATTTCAAGCTTAGGCAATCAGCAAAATCACTTTAAGTTATGATTGTTTCAAGCTTAGGAAATTAGCAAAATCACTTTAAGTTATGATCATTTCAAGCTTAGGCAATTAGCAAGATCACTTTGAAGTTATGATCGTTTCAAGCTTAGGCTATCAGCAAAATCACTTTAAGTTATGATCATTTCAAGCTTAGGCAATTAGCAAAATCACTTTGAAGTTATGATCATTTCAAGCTTAGGCAATTAGCAAAATCACTTTAAGTTATGATCATTTCAAGCTTAGGCAATTAGCAAAATCACTTTAAGTTATGATCGTTTCAAGCTTAGGCAATTAGCAAAATCACTTTGAAGTTATGATCGTTTCAAGCTTGGGCAATTAGCAAAATCACTTTAAGTTATGATCGTTTCAGGCTTAAGCAATCAGCAAAATCACTTTGAAGTTATGATAATTTCACGCTTAGGCAATTAGCAAAATCACTTTGAAGTTATGATCGTTTCAAGCTTAGGCTATCAGCAAAATCACTTTAAGTTATGATCGTTTCAAGCTTGGGCAATTAGCAAAATCACTTTGAAGTTATGATCGTTTCAAGCTTGGGCAATTAGGAAAATCACTTTGAAGTTATGATCATTTCAAGCTTAGGCAGTTAGGAAAATCACTTTGAACTTATGATCGTTTCAAGCTTGGGCAATTAGCAAAATCACTTTGAAGTTATGATCGTTTCAAGCTTAGGCAGTTAGGAAATCACTTTAAAGTTATGATCGCTTCAAGCTTGGGCAATTAGCAAAATCACTTTGAACTTATGATCGTTTCAAGCTTAGGCAATTAGCAAAATTACTTTAAAGTTATGATCGTTTCAATCTTGGGCAATTAGCAAAATTACTTTAAAGTTATGATCGTTTCAATCTTGGGCAATTAGCAAAATCACTTTAAAGTTATGATCGTTTCAAGCTTGGGCAATTAGCAAAATCACTTTGAAGTTATGATCATTTCAAGCTTAGGCTATCAGCAAAATCACTTTGAAGTTATGACCATTTCAAGCTTAGGCTATCAGCAAAATCACTTTGAAGTTATGATCATTTCAAGCTTAGGCAATTAGCAAAATCACTTTGAAGTTATGATCGTTTCAAGCTTAGGCAATTAGCAAAATCACTTTGAAGTTATGATCATTTCAAGCTTGGGCAATTAGGAAAATCACTTTGAAGTTATGATCGTTTCAAGCTTGGGCTAGTTAGGAAAATCACTTTGAAGTTATGATCGTTTCAAGCTTGGGCAATTAGCAAAATCACTTTGAACTTATGATCGTTTCAAGCTTAGGCAGTTAGCAAAATCACTTTGAAGTTATGATCGTTTCAAGCTTGGGCAATTAGCAAAATCACTTTGAACTTATGATCGTTTCAAGCTTAGGCAATTAGCAAAATTACTTTAAAGTTATGATCGTTTCAATCTTGGGCAATTAGCAAAATTACTTTAAAGTTATGATCGTTTCAATCTTGGGCAATTAGCAAAATCACTTTAAAGTTATGATCGTTTCAAGCTTGGGCAATTAGCAAAATCACTTTAAGTTATGATCATTTCAAGCTTAGGCAATTAGCAAAATCACTTTAAGTTATGATCGTTTCAAGCTTAGGCAATTAGCAAAATCACTTTGAAGTTATGATCGTTTCAAGCTTGGGCAATTAGCAAAATCACTTTAAGTTATGATCGTTTCAGGCTTAAGCAATCAGCAAAATCACTTTGAAGTTATGATAATTTCACGCTTAGGCAATTAGCAAAATCACTTTGAAGTTATGATCGTTTCAAGCTTAGGCTATCAGCAAAATCACTTTAAGTTATGATCGTTTCAAGCTTGGGCAATTAGCAAAATCACTTTGAAGTTATGATCGTTTCAAGCTTGGGCAATTAGCAAAATCACTTTGAAGTTATGATCGTTTCAAGCTTGGGCAATTAGCAAAATCACTTTGAAGTTATGATCGTTTCAAGCTTGGGCAATTAGCAAAATCACTTTGAACTTATGATCGTTTCAATCTTGGGCAATTAGCAAAATTACTTTAAAGTTATGATCGTTTCAATCTTGGGCAATTAGCAAAATTACTTTAAAGTTATGATCGTTTCAAGCTTGGGCAATTAGCAAAATCACTTTGAAGTTATGATCATTTCAAGCTTAGGCTATCAGCAAAATCACTTTGAAGTTATGACCATTTCAAGCTTAGGCTATCAGCAAAATCACTTTGAAGTTATGATCATTTCAAGCTTAGGCAATTAGCAAAATCACTTTGAAGTTATGATCGTTTCAAGCTTAGGCAATTAGCAAAATCACTTTGAAGTTATGATCATTTCAAGCTTGGGCAATTAGGAAAATCACTTTGAAGTTATGATCGTTTCAAGCTTGGGCAGTTAGGAAAATCACTTTGAAGTTATGATCGTTTTAAGCTTGGGCAATTAGCAAAATCACTTTGAACTTATGATCGTTTCAAGCTTAGGCAGTTAGCAAAATCACTTTGAAGTTATGATCGTTTCAAGCTTGGGCAATTAGCAAAATCACTTTGAACTTATGATCGTTTCAAGCTTAGGCAATTAGCAAAATTACTTTAAAGTTATGATCGTTTCAATCTTGGGCAATTAGCAAAATTACTTTAAAGTTATGATCGTTTCAATCTTGGGCAATTAGCAAAATCACTTTAAAGTTATGATCGTTTCAAGCTTGGGCAATTAGCAAAATCACTTTGAAGTTATGACCATTTCAAGCTTAGGCTATCAGCAAAATCACTTTGAAGTTATGATCATTTCAAGCTTAGGCAATTAGCAAAATCACTTTGAAGTTATGATCATTTCAAGCTTGGGCAATCAGCAAAATCACTTTGAAGTTATGATCATTTCAAGCTTAGGCAACTAGCAAAATCACTTTGAAGTTATGATCATTTCAAGCTTGGGCAATCAGCAAAATCACTTTGAAGTTATGATCATTTCAAGCTTAGGCAATTAGCAAAATCACTTTGAAGTTATGATCGTTTCAAGCTTGGGCAATTAGCAAAATCACTTTGAAGTTATGATCATTTCAAGCTTAGGCTATCAGCAAAATCACTTTGAAGTTATGACCATTTCAAGCTTAGGCTATCAGCAAAATCACTTTGAAGTTATGATCATTTCAAGCTTAGGCAATTAGCAAAATCACTTTAAGTTATGATCGTCTCAAGCTTAGGCAATTATCAAAATCACTTTGAAGTTATGATCGTTTCAAGCTTAGGCTATCAGCAAAATCACTTTAAGTTATGATCGTTTCAAGCTTGGGCAATTAGCAAAATCACTTTGAAGTTATGATCATTTCAAGCTTAGGCTATCAGCAAAATCACTTTAAGTTATGATCGTTTCAAGCTTGGGCAATTAGCAAAATCACTTTGAAGTTATGATCATTTCAAGCTTAGGCAATCAGCAAAATCACTTTAAGTTATGATTGTTTCAAGCTTAGGAAATTATCAAAATCACTTTGAAGTTATGATCGTTTCAAGCTTAGGCTATCAGCAAAATCACTTTAAGTTATGATCGTTTCAAGCTTGGGCAATTAGCAAAATCACTTTGAAGTTATGATCATTTCAAGCTTAGGCTATCAGCAAAATCACTTTAAGTTATGATCGTTTCAAGCTTGGGCAATTAGCAAAATCACTTTGAAGTTATGATCATTTCAAGCTTAGGCAATCAGCAAAATCACTTTAAGTTATGATTGTTTCAAGCTTAGGAAATTAGCAAAATCACTTTAAGTTATGATCATTTCAAGCTTAGGCAATTAGCAAGATCACTTTGAAGTTATGATCGTTTCAAGCTTAGGCTATCAGCAAAATCACTTTAAGTTATGATCATTTCAAGCTTAGGCAATTAGCAAAATCACTTTGAAGTTATGATCATTTCAAGCTTAGGCAATTAGCAAAATCACTTTAAGTTATGATCATTTCAAGCTTAGGCAATTAGCAAAATCACTTTAAGTTATGATCGTTTCAAGCTTAGGCAATTAGCAAAATCACTTTGAAGTTATGATCGTTTCAAGCTTGGGCAATTAGCAAAATCACTTTAAGTTATGATCGTTTCAGGCTTAAGCAATCAGCAAAATCACTTTGAAGTTATGATAATTTCACGCTTAGGCAATTAGCAAAATCACTTTAAGTTATGATCGTTTCAAGCTTGGGCAATTAGCAAAATCACTTTGAAGTTATGATCATTTCAAGCTTAGGTTATCAGCAAAATCACTTTAAGTTATGATCGTTTCAAGCTTAGGCAATTAGCAAAATCACTTTGAATAACAATTCCTTTCCTTATAACAAATCACGCAGGTGCAAAATGACTTGTCCTTTCCTTTAAATAGAAATCACGCAGGTACAAAATGACTTGTCCTTTCCTTTAATACAAATCACGTAGGTGAAAAATGACTTGTCCTTTCCTTTAATACAAATCACGCAGGTGCAAAATGACTTGTCCTTTCCTTTAATACAAATCACGCAGGTGCAAAATATTAACACACTCACCATATGGCGTTAAAATAGGCGTGGCATCCTCTACAACAGGATTGGCAACTACGACCTCGGCAGGGCTAATCAGTGGGGGCTCGTCTATAATCTCATAATACTCAACATTTTCTACGTTGTTTACCGTTGCCACGGCACCCTGCTTCTGCTGCAGACTGTCCAGGGACGAAGACAATGCTGACGTATCTGATTCGTGGCTCTCTTGTCTAAAAAAGACAGCAAATTATAGTATTATTATAACATTTCAGAGACGATAATTTGAAAAAGTCATCACCAGTGTGTTTTGCATGCGATACATTGAGACATAAAGCAAAAATGTCATTATTATTTGTTAAAATTGGCACATAAATAACTCGACTATGGTTTTGTTTGCTTCCATTTTGTTAAGATGGGGCAATTTCTGAAAAAAAATTACTGTTACGATAATTACTGTAACGCAGACGCACGAAGAAAGTGAAATTGTGAGTAATGTGCAGGGAAAGAAACAGCACACGAAAACATTATAACCATAATCAATAATTTTCAGACCAAACAAAACGTTGTCTATTAATGTAAGCACGCTTGTGTAAACCAGTTTAACATTTGCAGTCATGACGTGCGTTAAAAATGGACGTCGGCGAAACAGAGATGAGATTTTAACAGTGTACGAAAACAGAGAAGGGAAAAAGTGCATTTATCCATTTTGGCAAAAAATGATCAAATAGTAAAACAAAGTCATTTGCAACAACACCTGCTGTATTATACAGGGTGTTTCAGAAGAAACAGTACAGTAGAATTATAACGGTCTTCTGGCTGTTCTATTGCGAACACGTGAGAAAAATAGGAAGAACTGGTTGTATGAGATATAAATTATAATCATCTTTATTGCTGCATTCTCCTAAACGTTACAATTCACATCGATACTAATTACTTTGAAATTATATTCACACAAGGAAACCCGTCAAAAACTGTGATCTCCCAAGATGGCGCCGGAGTATCCCACAATTCCTACTTGATGCATGCCGTCAAAAAGGCGTATCTACCCAAGCACACGATCACACAACTAAACAATTATCGTTTGCGTAACAGCAGACCATAGATTTCTATTACAATATGGTGTCCAAAGTTCGCCTAACAGCAAACCATGGATGTCTATTACAAACATGGCACCCATTGTTCGCCTAACAGCAAACTATAGATTTCTATTACAATATGGTGCCCATAGTTCATGACGGAAGCCACGAGAATTATGCTGAAGTGCTTACATTGGAATGTAGAGAACCAAGTTATATGACAGCAAAAGTGGAACTATGCAAATTAACATTATTTTTATGTCATAATGCATGAGTCCAGGTTTATTTTGGACAAATTAAAGTATTGTGCAAAGTATCCAATCTGATAAACTTCAGTATGTTTTTTTATAACATGCAGTAGCTTAACACCAAAACACATTTCATCAGCACATAGGCATATTTCTACTGCACTTTTTTTGAAACACCCTGTATTATTAACAGCCTTGATTAATTTCATTAGAATTTAGATTGGCGGCAACTCAAATTAATCAAGTCTAAAAGAAGGATGACTATGATAAGAAGAGGCCTATCTTGTAATCATAAACGCTATCGACGCTTACTCAGCATCTGCATCTTCTTTTTCTTCAGCTTCCGCATCTTCCTTTTCTTCTTCGGTATTTTCAGCCTTTTCACTGTAAGTGTTTTAGAAAAATTAATAATAACTGTTACTGAAAGACTCAATACTATCATCACATAATTTTATTATGTAAAGTAAAACTTATCATGCGAATTCTAAACAGTTGATTGAGCATCCTTGATTTTAGACAAAAAAGCACCATATAACATTTTTCTAACAAAAAATTAAAGTCTAAATTATTTTCTGCATGTGGAAAACAGCCAGTCTTTAGTCTTGCTGCTTTCCACATATAGAAAATAATTTAGTATTTGATTTTTTGCTAGAAAAATGTTATATGCTACTTTTTATATAATATATACTACACTCATACCTCGGTTTGCCGGACTTTGCTTTTACGGATGTCGGAACATTCGGATAAAATTTGGTCCCTTAAAAAGTCCCGCATACTATGGACACAGTTCGTTATTTCGCGAGCTGACTGTTAGTTAGCGGGTAGTGACTTTGCTTACATCCAAGCAGCGTGTAACAACACGTGTATAGCTTGTATGTCAGCATGTTTACTGGTATAATCAGTGTGCGGAAATGGTTTACAGTCAATTATGCGGAGCTATTCGAGTCAATTGCCGGCAGTTTTAATATACTTTTGTATAGGAACGGCCCGTAATAGATGTTTTTGAGACAATCAGGCGATTGATTCTACATTAGCGTGAGTCTAATACACGATAACCTACTGCATTAGCTTAGTATCGGAAAATACGGACAATCGGCAAATTCGGACCGACGTTTGGCAAACCAAGACATGAGTGTACAGTATTCTACTATAGGATACACGTGACAAGTATCTGCTACTTTTGCTGTAATCTCATGACAGAGCATTTCACTGTTTTTCCAAGTTAATACGTTAATCATCGGAGGGTCAAACCGTTTCTGCACGAAAATATCATAAAATATTGGCAAAACAAATAGAATAAATAGATTGTAAATACAATCACGGATAAATTTTAATTATTTAATACAAAAAGAGTTATTTAAAACTATAAACTCTTCATCACACATAAAATCGAATTTTGCCACTGAAACAAAAATGTCGCACACACATGGAACAACAAAAAAATGGCGCACACACCCGGACCAAAAACACAATATGCAAAATCTTCGTGACACAGTTTTACATAGATAAACTACGAAGCGAAATAGACGTCAATGTTTTGAACAATTATCTATCAAAATATAAACAACTCACGTTTCGTAGGTCTCTGGCTTCTTTGGGCGAGACATGGATTCCGCCTTCAGCAACACCGGTTTTGGCGGTAGTGCTGGACCGCGCAATGAAGGCTTCTTTTTACTTGGCGTTAATGATAAAGACTTGTTGGCTTCCGCAGCTTCCGTTACGTACTGAACCCACTGTTTCCGGTCGGAAGACGTCTGCGCAACGAGCTCGTATATCTGCGGACCTTGAGTGCTTGTGCTGACCAAGAAAAATGCTTTCTTGTCTGCAAGAACAAGAATTCAACAGAATAATGAGCAAATTCAAACTTTGCAGGTAAGAAAGAAAACTTTAACACGCTCATGTTTTAGTTCTACTTTCCTCGTTATGACTTCTGGACAAATATTAGATGTAGTATATTTTATAAATTGTGCGTTTAATTATGCATAAACTATGGAAGTTGTAACTGTATATTTTGAGGTGCTGCCATCTATTGACTAATCACTTTACATTTTACTAGTTAAACTCACCCCTAGTACAATTGTTCGGTCCAGTGAATATGCATACTCACTGGATCTCCCCCTATTTTACTGTAATGGTATTTGTGAAGCCAAGTTTTGCATAGTCCTCTACCTATATATACTGACTGGATTCTACTTCTAGTCACTCTCTGTCACGCTCTCAGTGCACTGCAGTCGTGCTACACACTGTCTAACTTACACTCTCAGTGCAGTGCAGCAGTCGTGATCCTCATTTTATTCATGTGTATTTAGTATAATAAACGTTTCAGTTTTGTGCAGATGTAGTACAGTGTTTCATTCTTTCTCTACAAAGTGTTCAATTACAACCTCATACATGACTTTCACATAAACAATGAAAGAATACTACAGCTTATATAGTCTCGGATTTGTGCAACTGAAATCATTTAAAAGAAAAATTTGTGTTGCAATTAACAGTAAAATTTATCACAGAAAGCCACAAAACTGACAAGCAAATGTCTCCATCGAAAAAGTCTCTCACAGCTTCAAAGTTGTGATACTGAACAGAATTTATCAAGACAACAACGAGACAGTTTACAAATGTTGAAAAAAGGCATTACACCTGCCTAATAAAGATGCGGATTCAACACTCACCTGTTGCAACGTTTCTAGTCAGAATGTTTTGTAGTTTGATGATGGGCGAATGAGTAAGTTTAATATCCTCTTTCCCGGGCACCATGTTTGTGCTCATGAATTTCAGCACATATTTATCATCAGCCTTTTGCATCAGGACTAAAAGGTCGCTCAACAAGAGGGCGTGAATGTCGATGGTTTTCCGTGCATTCAGCCGCCATGAGAGGTCGCCGTCGTGCAAGAGATGGTGTTTAACCAAGTCCAAATTCTACAGAAAAGTGAATAATTGTTCAGAAACACCTAAGGTTCACTAAGAGATACGAAAACATCAGTTTTACATTAAGCTAAGAAATTTGGCATCACTAACGTGCTGGTAGCAACGCTGTATAAACTCCTGCGATGACCGTTAGGCTCAGTCATTTTAAAAAAGTTTAGATAACCCGCATAAAGTTTGAAGAAATAACCACGGCATTCGTAGCACAAGCACTTAGCTAACTAAGCAAAAGTATAAGTTACTATATCTTGTCAATAAGATCAGTAATAAGTTTTTAGATGACCCAGTGATGTTTCTACCAGATAATGCCAATGTTTTCGTGTACTAAGAATTTTCACTTTGAGTTACATATGTCTTTCAAACAGGTAAGCATAATGCGAAGTTTTTTGATATGGAGTTTTTTGGGACATACTTCTAACTTTTAATTCCCTTTTCTTCCTCTTTGAATAAATTTATTTATGCATTTATAATACTAGAAAACTAGCAAAAGCCCCATAAAAAATTTTGCATATAAATACAGGTATAATCAAAAATACGCGAACGTCCTACACAGTCCTCATTTATAACGCAAAGCCAACAGCAGCAGCTTTTACTGAATTAAAGTGTTATAGACAGAGTACAATGGATGACGTCACAACAATGGCTTTGCGTCAGCAGTTTTCTAAGCGAAAATTGCCAAAAATAGAACATCTAATTAACTCGTCGGTACTCCTCTCGGTGGACGTGTTATAAAGCACGGCCTGCATCATCGTGTAGCCCTGTTCTTCCTCTTTCTGAGGAGCCATATATCTCCTTCCTTGCTAGAAAATGCTCTAGTGTATTTAACCCAGATTTAGTTCATCTTGCTATTGTCTTACCAGTAGTGACTAGGGGTGAGCAACGAACGTTGGAATTCAATTCGAACGAGTTTTTTTAATTCAAATTTGATTCGAAGCTAAAATTATGGATTCCAATAATTCAGCACTTCAGCCACATATGTTCTTTATCATCAAAATGTTTGAAACAACACGTAATTAGCACAATTTAGATGCAGTTTCTGTGCAAAATGTTTAATAAACTAATAGTGGCCTTTACTGCAGAACAAAATCAAGTACTGTGCATGATTCGAATTCGAAAGTCACAATGCCGATTTGATTCAAATTCGCATTCTGGCAGAGAATGCCCACCCCTAGTAGTGATATCTTACTAAAATAATTACGTACAGTCGACCCACGTCATCCGTGGTAAAGGAAACTGACCGATCTCTGACCTAGCCGGAGCGCTAAACACAACACGGCCTACCAACTGTACAATAATTTCTTTATCCTCACAGGTTAACTATTTTAAAGTAATATACAGTATAGCATATAGTGCAATGTATATACGCCTTATTAAGGTGATTATTCCTGTATTATATTAGACCATATATAGGCATATCGGATAAATCGGACAATCGGCTAAACCGGACCACCCATCCCCCCAATTAGTCCGGTTTAACGAGGGTTGACTGTAAAATGAAATAGTTTAAAGTGCAAGGATCAGTACTTACACGGAACTCCTTTGCCAAGTCGCTGTCGGTTCGATGTAACGGCGAGATATCGAGTCGACGCTGAAAGTCGGCCAGTCGGGCTGCATTTTCCGTCTCCTTGACGGCCTGATTAACATAGGCTAAGATGTCCTTACAACGTTCTTGTGTTTTTCTTATCATCGTGTACTCTTCACTGGGATCTGTGTGGAAAGAAAATGAAAAGTTGTTACTACTTACCAGATTTTATTTATCACATTTAATACTGGAACATGAGAAACATACATAGACATCGACTTACGGCTTCAACACGTTCCGGTGGATTGACTGTAACTTGTAAGACGAATAGGACACAGACCCGTATATTAAAGCGGTGCCCCCTCATAGACATATGAGCCGAGGGCTGGGGGTGGGGGGGGCTGCAGCTAAATTTGCCGGGCGATCATCAAATTTTTTGTTCACAGGCCACACGATGAAACAAATAAAATATTTGGCATAAAACTAAATCTCGAAATTTCTCCATGCCGCTAAATAAAGCGTCCGAAATCCGGTCATTTTTTCCATCGTGGGGTCGGGTGAGGCAATTCCCGACTTGATGTTGACCAGAAATTTTCGCGCTCAGCCCCTCGTGGAGAAATCGGCCCGTACGCTTATGGCTGCCCGTTGCCGTTGTGTGTGTGCACGCGCACCAAGTGTGGCAGCGCCTACGATGAATTTATCGAAACAGGAAGCAATTTAAGGTTAATTTGTTTAAAAAGATAGAAGGAAATATGAGTTATAATTAGTTTTGTATAATTAATTAATTAAATTTTGGTCGAACAGTAAGGGTTAAGTGCATGCAATGCAATGTACAGGGTGTTCCAGAAGAAATGCTGCCGTAGAAATATGCTGATCAAATCACAACACATACAGCAGTGTTTACTCATTTAGTGAAAGACATACTACAGTTATGCTGTGTGCTGTTAATTGTATAATTGTAGACGTAAAGAGAAACAAGGCTGCACATTGGAAAACACGTTTAAGTTCATCAGTTTGAATACTCTGATGACACCTTTTATTTTTCCCAAAACGAATGAAAACGCTTTTTTGAATTATGACATCATAATGACGTAAAACTGTTACACATGCATGACTACACTTTTCCTACCATATAAGTTGTTTTTATACACTCTAATATATGCAGATCAGGCTATTTTTACTGTACCGTTTTTTCTGAAACAGCCTGTACACTCGTGTTTCGGTTTGCCGGACATCGGAAAAACCAGACCACTAAAAGTCCCGCGTACTATGGACACAGTCCGTTGTTTCGCAAGCTGACCGCTAGTTGGCTGCCCTTCGCTTAGTTTACATCAGTGCAACCAAGCAGCGTGTAATGACACATGTATAGATTGTATATCAGGAGCACACTGTACTAGACGTTTTTGAGACAATTAAGTGATTGGTTCTACAGTACCTTGAGTTTAATACACGGCACCTACTGTATTAGTTTGGTATCGGTAAGTATGGACAATCGGCAAATTCGGACCGAGGTCTGCCCACTTTTGTCCGGCAAACCGATATACGAGTGTACAATCATCTCTCATATAAATGACTAACACTACACAACTACAATGATTGGTTTTACTCAGGCCACAGCGTGAGGCAAGCTAAGCTGACCAAATCTTGTTTAAGCATTTATACCACGGAAATTTAAACTTAGATACCTACACCTATGAATACTATAGCCAGACGAGGCAAATATACCTTGTCCATTCGAAAACATTAACTTTCTAAAACTACTATAAAACAGTATTTAAAGCACATTTAAGAAGCAGCAGCAAAGCAGAGAAAGCTAAGGCGTAGCTTAATTACACAATCAGTACAATTTCCAGACTTACGTGGTGTATACTTGGCAATGTTGTCAAAAAGCAAAGGATATTTGGTCAATCGCTGCATGCCTGTTGGAATAATGTCCTTCAAACCAAAGCGGCGGCAAAGCGGATTACTCTCTGCTTCCTACAATACAATAGTGCATAGAAAATGTAAACTGCAAAACATTTAATATGCCCAAAAACCGATTTAAACGATCCCAATGTTCATAGTACAGTTACTTTATTATAGTGTCACCTTTCAGAATACTACAATTTAAAACACATAACTATGCACACTTACAGTAAAACAAAAACCATTCTATCAACAGAGTTACGAGGCCCCCTTAGAAATCATTAAAAACATTCATTTACATATAAATTAAAACAGTCGTTAAACAAAGATTAAAACATATCATTACACTAGTTAAAAATATTCTTCTTTCCACCACTAGGTGGCAGGTTTTGGCACATTCTTTTTAAACAAATATCACCTGACAGTATCTAACATAATTTATCAATATCGTTGAACTCATTAAAATTATTGATTTTTGCGCTTAGACACTGGAATAACGAAATGTGAATATCATCATAAAGGGGGTCAATACAATAAAACATGTAGGATGTTAACTGTAAAATGATGCAACCCCACTCCCCTCTTTCTGTTACACACACGCACGCACGCACGCACGCACGCACGCACGCACACACGCACACACACACACACACACACACTTCCCACCTCTCTCTACCCTTTCTTCCCTCGTCGTCCTCTCTCTCTACAGTCCTTCCCACAGTCCTTTTCATTCTCTGCTCTCTCTCTCTCTCTCTCTCTCTCTCTCTCTCTCTCTCTCTCTCTCTCTCTCCCACTTTTTTATTTTTTAATATATTAGACAATGTGAAAAATAATCTCTAGTTCTAGAAGTTTGGTCGAAATGACCAAAACCAAATACTTAGATTAAATTCACCCCTCTTTTTACATACAATGCTTTTATTAAGCTTTCTTTTACTAAAAAAAATTACCAATATTACTAATAATTACTAATAATTAAAATTAAAAATTACAGAACGAATGTACAGATGTTCAAAATCACTTCTTGGGAAAACTGCATTAAAATGGCGACAGTTTCCTTCATTAATGAGCTTTACATGATGACGAAATTTCTGCTGATTTTAATATTGCTATCGTTTGTGGACTGTTGTATTTCAGCCTGCGATGAACACACATACCATGAGGAACGTAGCTACTTTTTTATCACTTCTCATCTTGTGCTTGAGCTGATCGAGAGCGACCGACTGATGACGACAGAACGTAGCGCAGGCTTGCTTAAACTTCTCACCTGCTTCACCGTCAAACTAAACGAGACAAATTTAATTCAAAATTAAAATTAATTTAAAATACATATTTCCAATGTTATCTTCAACTTGCTTCCTTTCTGCTATTTGTTAATTACATAAATTAATATGTGCTGCTTGCAAGCCAAAACCGTTCATAAGTCGGCACAGTGAAAACTATGCTATGATGCTTCAAAGAAGAATGCACCCAAAATTTGGTCAAATGTCAAATTTCTGCTTTTTATGAAAACAAACACTAAACATGTTGGACTTTTACATTCTAGCAGCTAAGATATCTAAAAATTTCATTTTATAACCCCTAAGCACTTCTATGTCATAAAACTAGAACTTCAATTGTGAAAAACTTGCGTTTTCAAACTCTGATAGCAGTTCGCAGTAGCAATCATTTTGTAGATTTCTGTCGCCAAGCCCAGATCTCCGTCAGGCAGAGCCATCTACTAGATTTAAACATAACATCAATGTGTTCTTGCAAAGTCCATACGTTGGGTTGCTAAGTGTTTTGCAGAAATGCGACAAAAAACAATGGCTAACTTTAACAGTGATTTTCTCAAGATTATGTTTTTCAGTGTGTAGCCTGCACCTCAACTTCAACATGGATTATTTCAGCTTAAAAATAACATATCAGCAATCAGCTATAAAAATAGCAATCAGTACGGTATGAAAATGATCCTCATGGGAGATTCGGGAAGTGCGAGTAACCAGAAATGCTTAATTGCCGACTTATGAACGTTTTTGCTATGCAAGCAGACATAAGACGCATAAGTAAAGTGAAGAAGATAGCATGCATGACCACTCATATACCCATCTTAAGTTTATTTTTGTTAGATAAAACGATTCGACAACACACTGGGAACTTAGCACTATTTTAGTCTATGATAAAGTTGCAGACTTAGTTAATCTTTAGTCAAGACCATGTTTTGTTTGTGAGAAATTTCTTGATTTTCTTTTACACGAAGAGGTCTAAAAGGGCAATATTTTTTGAAGCTGTGATAGCACACTATTTGTCGGTGTTTTCAAAAAAGACACGTTTTGCAACATAATCTCTCCTTCCCTTTTACGACTCTTTCGCAAACACGCGCATAGCAATGTTCAAATGTTGACATTACGTACAAATGACAGCATCATTTCACCGATGTCGCCGACGATTCGTTCCCGCCTCCGTCTTTCTTTCATCGCTATATTGAGCGAACCTATAAAGAAAAGAATTTAACTAATTATTTATTAAAAAGTTACCAAACCATCATGTTTAACTAATACACAGCATCAGCTACTCCCAGCTTTATGTAACCTCTACCATCGCAATTTACATCAGAATTGCTTTTTTCCTCATTTGCAAAAAAATTTTTTGGTGAAAGTTCTGTGATCTATACGCCATGGTCAAAATGACTTAATGTCTGGAGGGTTTGAAATAAAACAGGATGACGTTTCAAGGTTATATCTTGTTTTAAAATATTTGTGATGCTTAAACATTAGCTCAGAAACTTAATTGATGAGCAGGTGATGACGATGATAAATCTTTATTTGCACTACACAACACACACACATGCGCTCGCGCACTCACACGCACACGCACACACACACACACGGCCTCTATTTGCAGGCCGATATTTCTGCACTGTATCAAGATATAAGCGTATATGTACATATTATACAACACGGTCAATTACAATTATGTCCATAATACATGTACCACAAACTTGCTTATAAAACCTCTTAGCAATTATTTATAATAATTAAGGTCCATAATAACAGAATTCATTCACTGGGATTATTTAGAATACACTATCACGAAAGTATTAAAAATGACAAACTTTTCTACATGCACGATTTACTTACAAATATATAAGAACAAGGACTTTTGATAAATTTTGCGATAAATCGAGGATAAATTTTGCCAGAGTTATATATATATATATATATATATATATAGTTATATATATATGTGTGTGTGTATGTATGTATATAAATATCTATACATATGTGTGCGTGAGCTAAAATTTATATTGTCCCCTTACAAACTGATAAGATAAATCTGTCTCTCGCAATATTGACTAGAGCTTTATTTAATGCATCTATTTTTTTAAAAATACACTGCTTATGTCTTCCCCCTGCAAGGTTTCTGTGGTGTTTTGTTCGGTTAGCGCCTACTTTGCTGCATCTGTATGCTAGGTGCTCAGGTGTTTGAATGACAACCAGCGAGCTAACGATGACATTGAAAGTAAACACGCTGTATGAAAAAAAACACATTTCCCTTTTAATATTTTAGACTGCAGACCACGAATCATTTTGAACTATGGGCAAAAATTTGTTACTGTTGTTCTTCAAGTTCATAAACAATACGTAAAAGCAAGAGAGAAAGACGTCTTTAATTCATATTTCTAAAATATAATGAACGCCATTTTCATGGTGAAAATTGTGGCCAATTGCAAAATTGTTTTAAAACGTTAATAATGCAACAAAAAGGAAAAACGACTACAAACTACCTTAAAATAAGATAAGATATATTTATTTATCTCCTGCAAGTTTAACAGTACACTCTGATGTTTTTAAATTCACTAAAATGAAAAATATTTTGTAGTGTAGAACGAAATACAATTACAATGCAGTGTGGAGAAAGCGTGGCGAACGAAAATACGGCCAGTAAGTCAGCCATCGTTATTTTAGAAATTTTGCAGTTTTCATACACGGCTGGATAAGTTGCTGGTTGTGAAATTTATTTCTTAAAATTCATAAAGATCCTGAACGCTTTGACACGGTAAAATAATGATAGTTTCTCAATATGAGATCTGAATAATAAACAAAAGCGCAATTAAAAATTGACAAAATAAAGCAAAACCAGAACTAATTGACGTAATGTGATTTTAAGCTAGTAAAGCTAGTAAACTTAATAAACTTGTGAAATGAGAAACAGTTTTATTACCGTGATACCGAAGCATTTCTTCTATATTTGGAAACAGCAGCATCCGCAATTCTCTTGGAATGACGTTCTCCATGGGCATGTAGAAAACTTTCTGAAGCACCTTGAGGTTTCGCACGTGAGTACGTTCAGTGTGGAACAGTTCTGTGTGAAATTGAAAGAACGCAGTTACAATTTAGTAATAAAAAACGAGGAACGTATTAAAGACGTGTAACACGCTGTTTCGTATAACATATATAACTCGTTTAAAGAATATAATTTTTTTATATTTGAATTCAAGCAACCACCGTGCATAATGCAGAGGCTGTCTTACCTTTCCAAGGTAATTTATTTAGCCAGGTTCTAAAGTTAGGGGGAGCAATTCTCTTCGTTGGTTACATTAAGGCACCAATAATAACAAACGTTCACTAGGCTTTTACAATGCACTCAGGGGCGTAGCCAGGTTCTAAAGTTAGGGGGAGCAATTTTCTTTGTTAGTTACATCAAGGCACCAATAGTAACAAACGTTCACTAGGCTTTTACAATGCACTCAGGGGCGTATCCAGGTTCTAAAGTCAGGGGGTGCAAGCACTTAAACAAAGGCAACGTGACACAAACCAAACAATTTTTAACGCATTTATTATACATGTTAATTTTGTGTTTAAAATCAAAACATGAAGAAGAGGCAGTTTTTAAGGGAAGTA
Source organism: Tubiluchus corallicola (assembly GCA_030141605.1). Taxonomy (NCBI): domain Eukaryota; kingdom Metazoa; phylum Priapulida; class Priapulimorpha; order Priapulimorphida; family Tubiluchidae; genus Tubiluchus; species Tubiluchus corallicola. The sequence goes on from JAQGDQ010000489.1 coordinate 45,860, forward strand.
CATAAATAAAATATTGACCCCAGAAAATTCTTCTAAGACCAATGGATTAAAAAAATTAAGAAAAAATTTGACTTTTATCGCACAAGTGAACTAAACAGTTTAAAAAAACTGTTGAAAAGGTGCCAGCTCTATTCGGGGAGACATGTGTTCAGGGAGAGGTTGCTCTCCTAGTTCCCCTATTAGCTATGCCACTGACTGCACTCCTGAACGTTAGAATACGTTAGAGTAAAGCTAACCGTTAGCAACAGCTATTTCGTGGCTTCCTGCTGCTGCAGTTTGGCTACTGCATACAGGTAGGAATTGCAGCATCCATAATTAAAGCTAATTAAAGGCTAATTAAGATGATTTTCTTTTTAAGTACGAATCTGGTTTTCCTTTTTCAACAATAATTGCTCATTTTTTAGCCCCTCGACATCCCTTCTAGCTGGGGATTCGAACCCTCTTAGGAGGCACTGGCATTTGGGGAGGAGAGTTGAGCAACAGCATCAGAACGTCTGTCTAAAATTTTCAAACAACACGTTCAACTATCGTACCGTTTATCACATCTTGCCGCTTGACCTCTTTTGGCTTCATCCGTCGCACCTGATCCTTGTCGCAGAGGTGCTTCCAGTTGGGAGGGTCGGGTTCAGCCTCCAAGTCCGAATCCGATTCCTCCCTGACGGAACTCATTGCCGCTGCATCCGCAGTTGACTGAGCTTTGTTCATGGCTTCAAGCGACGTACTAGGACTGTCCAGGCTCCTGCAATGGATAAACAAGTCAATGTGGTACAAAATTGATCACAGGTTAGCCATTAACCCTTTCAGTCCCAAATTATTTTTTTAATAAGAAAACAATTTTTGGCTTGGTACTTTTGTTCAGTATGTCCATCTTGTTTACACATAATAATTATTTTTTTCTACCTGTGCCCGCGTGGAAAATATAGCCTGTATCCCGCGGGATACATTGGGATTCAATGGAAGCATAAAATGTGCTTCATTTTGCAACTGCTGATAATTTTTTAAAATATTTAAGACATTTAGTATGCATGCTATGCTGATCTGTACGAAGTCGTTTCTAAAGTACTGTACCTTGCTCAGTTTTTTGTGCTATGTAGATTTTCTAGTTTGCCATTTTATCACCATTTTTAGTCTATTGTTATTGGCTTAAATCAAAATAACTATTAACAGATCAAATAACTGTCAGTTTTAAAATTTTATTAATTTTAAAAGCAGAAAATATTCTCGTACCCCATGGGATACAACGGGTATGAAAGGGTTAAAATCACTAAATTTGGCAAAATCTTGAGACCTCTTCCGCGTACACTCTAAAGCAACAGCCAAAAGCACTGGGCGCCATTTACTAGACTCAAGGTTAATAGAAACAGCTTTTTTAAGTGACTCAAAAACATCCGATAAGGGTCGCTTCTAATCAGTAAAACTTTCAGCAATTACCAGAAATATCTAGCATGGTAGCCTCGCATTTTTGATTTGAATCAGAGACCTACTTGTCTACTGACATTAACCTCGTAATCCAAGAATTTTATGCAGACTAAACTTTTCATAACTTGCCTAGCAGTTTCCTTTTGAAGCTCTTTGCTGGCTGCTATTCTCAGAACGTTTAACCAGTTAACTGTCGTTGTGACTGTTATGCCACCGATGCAG